>JALBCR010000075.1:0-132876 GCA_030710515.1 Abscondita cerata
TACGATCAAGCGAAGCTGGCTGTTCGACATTTTGGCGGAAAACGAAACATAGTAATGCCTCGTATCATTCCAATCCCTAAAAGTGGTGGAATATTACCATTTCTAATACCACTATTTGCCGGACTTTCTGCAACTGGAGCGCTCGCTGGTGGTGCCGCTGGAATAGCTAGAGCCGTTAACGACGCGAAAAACGCAAAGCAGCGTGCTGAAGAAGCTACTCGACATAACCGCACGATGGAAGCTATAGCCCTGGGGAAGAAAGGTAGCGGCATATACTTGAAGCCATACGGAAAACGCGGCTCTGCATTATATCTAAAACCATACACAAAGACCGGTTCTGCACTATATCTGAAACCACATCGCGGTTCAAAAAACTAATAAAGCTTCCCGAAAGAGCGTTAACAGATGTCGATTTGCGAAAGTTAGCTAGAAATGCGCCATACTTTAGAGATGTATTTATGCGCGATAATTTACCAAAAGAGGGACCTGCTGTGAACGAGTCAGCGATTGTAAACCTAGATAGTGTTCGGGGACCAGGAACACATTGGGTGTGTTATAAGAAACGAGGATCGAGAGTATGGTATTATGACAGCTTCGGCAATGTAAAACCACCATCTGAATTAATCAAGTACTTTCGGGGATGCGAGATCTACTACAACTACAAAAAGGACCAGGAGTTTAATAGTGTAATTTGCGGGCATTTATGTCTTAAATTTCTACATTCGTAAATGTATACAAATTTTGTATAAATAAATAAAATATCTATACACATGTATCATTAATCAGTTACAATGTCGATAACATTCAGTTTGGAAGGTGTTGGTAATACAGCTTCGCATGATTTTATCCACCGATTGAATTAGACGAAAAATACAATCATGTGATTGGTCTGGTCGGATTTTTTTGGGTGTAATTCTATTCGAAATATTAACGACGGCAACGATAAATTATACTATATAGATAGTGATACTGCTAAAAATCTGCTAAAGCCCTCCATATCCCGCATGGATCATACGAAATAGATGAACTTAACAATTATTTAACAAAACAACTGGTTGCTGATTATCGTACAAAAAACAAATTAAGCAAAGAAGAGGGGGGATTGGACGACTCCTCTATATTTAAACTGCGGGCAAACAATAATACTCTGAAATGCGAACTTCAGAGTGTTTATGCGATTGACTTTACGCAGCCGGGAAATATTGGTCGTATGCTTGGTTTCGAACCCAAAATACTCAGCCGTAATATTAGCCATAAATCTAGCTTGGATATTCAAATAATAAAACACACCAACATACACGTCGAGTGTAATATTATAAAAGGAGCGTACAGAAACGGGAGAATTGCAAAGACCTTGTACGAAGTGGACATTTCAGTACCACCAGGATATCGTTTGGATAAAATACCGAGCAATACCCAATATTTGGAGCTAAACACCCGCATTATAAGCAATATTAGCATCAGATTAGTCAATCAAAAGGCGAACCGATAGATTTTGGCGGCGACGAGCCTTTCACTGTGAGATTGGAATTGAAGAAAGAATTATGGGGTTAAAATTTAGTAAAAACACTTTTTCTGTTGTAAACTGCGGCGGCCAGATCTGCGGCTCTAATAAAAAACGCCGATTTCTATAAAAAACAAATCATTCGCTGGAGGATCCATTAATAAACAAGCCAACAACAACACATCATCACAGATATTTCGTGCATTATCAAGTAAGAAGAAGAAGAAAAATAAGAGCGTCAGCAATCACTTGACTGTAAAAGAAAAACTTTTCTTAAAATCAATCGGTGTTAAGGTGAAACAATAACAGAAAAAGGAAAAAAAGATGAGCGAACAATTAAATATTTTCGACGATGCTCATTTCGACGATTCAATCGTTAGATCTGATATTCACACGTACTTGCCTTATGGGTCCAATAGTTATGCGCCATCAGACGAAATCAGAATTGCAATTCAAAGCCAGGATTTGATTACGGCCACCCACGATAGTTTTCTATACATCGAGGGTTATATTACCCGAAAGCAAGCAGACGTCGCAAAAACGTGTGATTTAACAAACAATTTTGCTTGTTTCTTGTTTGAAGAGATTCGATATGAATTGGGCGGACATCGCGTAGACGTTAGCAGAAATCCTGGTATCGGGTCGGCAATGAAGGGCTATGCATCGTATGGTGCTGCAGACAAGAAAGCGCTGGCCCACATTGGATGGTCTCCATTGAATGAGAACACTCTACAAGTGCAATTCAGCGCAAACGATGCTGATTTGGCCAAAAATTCGGGGTTTGTCTGCCTCTGAAGCACATATTCGGATTCGCCGAACATTATAGACAGGTTATCGTGAATATGAAGCAGGAGCTTGTTTTGATCAGATCGAGAACTGATTTGGATTGTTATTATGGGGAGGCCGATGCGACCATAACGCTTTCCAAAATTCAATGGAAAGTGCCGCACTTAACACTCAGCGATAGAGCAAAGCTGAAACTGTTCGAGAAGATTAATAGAAACCCTGTAATCACCATACCGTTTCGACAATGGGAATTATATGAATACCCCGCTTTAAAGCAGGTTAAAACTGATACATGGCCGATAAAGACGTCTTCGCAATTAGAGAAACCCCGATGGGTTATTGTGGCTTTTCAGAAAAACCAAAGGAGACGCTCAAAAAATGGCAAGGCGAGTGTTTTTGATAGCGGTAATATTACAGATATTAGATTACATCTTAATTCTGAGAGATATCCGTATGAATCCATGAATTTGGATTTTGGCACAAACAAGTATGCATTGGCGTATAGGAATTACATTAACTTTCAACGAGACTATTACGATCGAAACGAATGCAATATTGTTGGAGGGTGCGCCGGTTCGAATGTCACATCAACAATCTCCATTCCCACATTCGACTATCAGCAATTTAAAAATTGCCCTGTCTTTATAATCGACTGTGCCAACCAGAACGAGAACTTGAAGAATTCTACCGTGGACGTTAAACTGGAATTAGAATCCGCAGCAAACTTTGAAAACAATATGGGCGCATACTGTCTAATAATCCACGATGCCCTTATCCAATACAACCCGATAACCGGTGAAGTCAAAAGGATGTAATACGGTCAATATGCAAGAGAAAACGAAAAGAAGACAAAAATATTCATATACACTCGATGTAATTTTTGATAAATAAATAAAGTGCATGTACTTCTAAAATATCTTTAGTATGATTTAAATAACCCTCACGATAAGGTTGAATCGAGAAAAATGAAAATTGTGACTCAAAAGTATAGATTGCCAGTGCATAATAATGAATTAATGATGTTATGCAATAGCGACGTCAAACAAAGTAAACATGGTGTCTTACTACCGAATACAGTAAGAGCAATCATCGCGGGGCCGTCAAATTCGGGAAAAACTAACGCGATGTTCAGTCTTTTAACTGAAGCAAACGGTCTGAAATTTAAAAACGTTTACGTCTACTCCAAATCACTAAACCAAGATAAATACAAGCTGTTGTATGAGATTTTAACTGCGATGCCCGAAATAGGTTATTATACGTTCAGTGATAATGAAAATATTATGCCTCCTAACGACGCAAAACCCGACTCTGTATTTATTTTTGACGATATCGCGCTAGAGAAGCAGGATAATATTAGGGCATACTTCAGCATGGGACGTCATAACTCGATAGACTGTTTTATTTGGGTCAAACGTATAGCAGGATTCCCAAACAACTGATACGAGATAACGCAAATGTTGTTATCCTTTTCCAGCAGGATGAGATGAATCTGAAACACGTGTACGATGATCACGTTAGTCCTACAATTAGCATGCAGGTTTTTAAAGAAATGTGTGGTGAGTGCTGGACTACGCCGCATGGTTTTCTAATGATTAACAAAGACGCAGTTGATATAAACGGAGGACGTTATCGAAAGGGTTTCGACGAGTTTATATTACCTTAAGAACCGCAAGAATCTGTTTAGTTTCTCATCATATGCTCGTGGGTAAAATGGGTCAGATATATAGCAAGCAATTATGCGGAGTTATAGATAAAAAAAAGTGCGATTTTCTACAATTGTAACTATCGAACATGCTCACATGTCATTGGCACATAAACAGGCTCGTAAAGGACACTGGCATTTTTATGCAATCGATCGAGCGAGGTTTGAAAAAGAATAAATCAGTGCGATGTTATACTAGCACCAATTCTCGATATAAAACACCGCGAAAAACATATGAATCAGAACCATCGTAGTTGTGCAAATTTAGAAACATCTTAATATATATATTGGTATTATGTGCTGGATTTGATTAGTCCTCATAGTTAACAAACACGCGTCACACGGTGTGAGTTAGAACAATGGATTCCAAAGAAATAAATTTAAAAAATAAGATACAGCAAGTTCGAGAATCGATTAGAAAAAAATACAACGCTCTTAAACGTCAACGTTTGGACGCAGGAAAAGCATTTGTGGATACATATAAACCGATAATAACACCACTAACTAATATAGAGTCGACAATTAATTCGAAAAATGCTGACGGAAAGACCAAAAACTTGAATGGCGAAGCAGACATCAAAGAAATCGAAACAGTTGCGGGCGCGTCGGATTCTTCTTCGAATGTCGAGTTACCTACGTCGCGTTATGAATTAGAGAGATCGTATACGAATTTACTAGAACGTCAGCACCATCCATTACCACAAAAATATATGGAAATGTTAATGAGCGATACGCGAGGTGATAAAGTTGACTTTATGTATGGGGTTCATTACGACGCTGATAACAATAAATGGGTTATTGGAGATTCTGTTGTCAATATTCGCGATAAGGATCTTATTATTAATGGGCGTTTGTATAAAGGCACGCCTGGCTTGTACGAGCTGATATTTATGAAAAAACCAGATAGAAAGCTGATTCACAAATCAGATGAACTTAAGTATGTAAGCATTCTTTATGATACAAATGTTTATAGAAGAGCGTATAACCCCGACGCTCCGATTAGAGCAAACAGAAGCATAAAATATACTGACACAATCAAGCCATTATTACGTAATCAACAAACACAAAAAAGCAGTCTCGTCGTGTGCGAAATGATAAAGATAGCAGCGACGGTGATAGTGACGAATCTTTATCGTATCATTCATCGTCAAGCGGTGCGGCGGGGCGAGGTTTGTTTAAGAAATTCAGAAATAAACCCGTAGAGTATAGATACTGGAACAACATCCATGAGTTACTGGACGAATTACAAGTTTTGTGGGGAGAAGACTGCCGGGAACAGCGGTGTTAGAAACGAAATAATATCAATTTTAGAAGAATTATATGAAGACGGCCACATCGAAAACATGCCTTATACTATATAACAACGTTCGTGCTGTGTTTTATAATTAATACTCGAGTGATACCCGAAACAATAATGACGTCTATAGACAAATTTGGCCGCTTGCATAGCAATGCAGGCAATTGCTCAAACACATTAATCGAGCCTCTAATAGCAAAAATTAATGCTATACAAAAACAGTGAACGGAGAAATCGCTACTCTTTTAACTGCGCTACCGGGCTATGTCAAAGCGAAAATGGATGCTGCATTCAAAGAGTTGTTTAATGAAAATCCGCTTCTGAGAAAAGCTAATCTATCAAATCGTTTGCTACACATACACGAACGCATAGAGGAACTTGCGACATCGACAACAGCTTCGCCCATCTTGCGGGCAATGGAGAAGCTCAACAATCGTATTGTAGAACTTGATTTGACGGCGTCGGTGATAGGTCAAATTCTGGTGTATTTAATGGAACATCTTAAACAAAAAAATTGTTACAATCAACACCTACCCTAGAGACGTTTATAAAGACGTCTGAGGAGATACAAACTAAACATAAAGCGTCGCTTTAACATGTCTGTTGATAAATTTGGACGCCCGTTATCGGCCTCGATGGCGCCGGCGAGTGTGACATCTCTACGAGGCCCTCCAGGTGTTGGTTTTAAAATAACGCCAGACAACAACTACGACATGGAAAATAGAAGACTAATTAACATCGCAGACCCTCTCGATTTACATAACGCAATCAATTTAAAAACTTATTTGGAAGATAAATATTTTTTAACGAAATGCAACTGAAAAACGTCGGATATCCGCAAATCGAAACCGATGGCGCAAATAAGGAATACGTGGACGCTACAAGTCGCGAACTTCAAAGATCAATTGACGCTTTTCAAAAATCAACTGACGCTTATGCGAATACTATATACGCCGAATTAAAATTAGCGATTAATAAAATTAATGATATTCAGCAAACGAACGCTAAAGACATCAACGAAATTATTCAAAAGTGATCCCCGATAAAGTAAAAACATCAGTGAACGACGTTACGCTAGATATGTTTAAGCAATCAATTCAAGACAATCCGTATGTAAACGGGCGATATCTGAACGAATTAAAAGCTGATATCAAAACATTAAATGCCCGTCTAGATTCCAACGTTAAATCTAGAGATGATTCTATACGTGATTTAAGATCAGATTTGAACAAAATGAATAGTCTGTTACAAAATTTAAGAGAGAACGCAAGCGCAACACACCGATAACATGTCAAAGGAACAAGTTGTGAATGAATTACATAAGCCCGCTAGAAGAAATTTCAGACGCCGAAAAGTCATTATTAGAGGATTCGACGACACGTGGGAATTAGATTTGGCGGAGTTCCAGCCGTTTTCGCGCACTAATAAAGGGTTTCGATACATCTTGGTTGTTATCGACCGTTTTTCGAAATATTTATGGATGCGTTCTGTAAAATCCAAACGTGGTGAAGAAATTACTAAGGCGTTGTCTGACATTTTCCGTAATTCGAGGCGCGCACCAAAAAATATACAAACCGATGCCGGAAAAGAGTTTTACAATAGTACGTTTTCGAAACTCATGGATAAGAAAAAATTAATCATTATTCAACGTATTCTACAAAAAAGGCAACTATAGCCGAACGCGTGATACGAACCATAAAAAACCGACTCTATAAATTATTTAGTCTGCAAGGCAATTATCGATGGTATAATTTAATTGACGGTGTTGCCAGAGACTATAATGATACGAGGCATAGAACAATTGGTATGAAGCCACGCAACGTAACATCAAAAACAGACTTAACCCACGTATTTGGTCGCATAAAATTGTACTTGAACAAACCACGTTATGCCCCAGGAGACATCGTACGAATCTCTAAACATAAAGGTGTATTTTCAAAAGGGTACAATCATAATTGGACTAGCGAGTTATTCAAAATCGCCAAAGTCCAAGTTACAAATCCTGTTACATATTTGCTTGAGGATATGTACGGTGACCCGATTCGCGGAGGTTTTTACCAAGAAGAAATTATGAAAACTAGGCACCCCGATGTTTATCTAATCGAAAAAGTATTAAAACGGCGCGGTAACCGACTTTATGTTAGCTGGCTCGGACACAAAGAAAACAGCTGGATCAATACCGAGGATGTTTTATAAGCGCTAAATACTTACTTATATGAATGTAATAGAAAGATCTGTAAATAAAAAAAAAAAAAAATATTTGCATCTATTTATTTAAAAAAATCGCGCGCGAGAGTGTAAACACAATTAACAAATTATATCTAAAATACATTTTGAAACACACGTGTACATAGAATTAAAAAATTATTCAAATTCACACTAATTGATACACATAAAACTTATTACTTACACACATATTTTTTAGCCACACAAGCTAATAAAACAAAAACACGCTATTGCTAATTTGAAAGCGTTTTATGAAGACCTACAAATTTTTAAAACACGCTAGTTCGCATGAGAAAAATTGTTTGAATTCAAACTAAGCAAAATTCATAAAACGCATTCTACTTATTTTTTAAACATATAAAACTTAAAAATATTGGTTACAATGTAGCTTATTTCTAACAGCAAAATTTTGCCTATAATTAAACAAGCAAGAGCGACTTAAGTTAGATCGTGATTTTAGTTACATAATAAATAGAAATATGACAATGATAATAATTTAATTACGGATCAGATATTATCATGCAGCTATTTTGTTATCGAGCAATGTCCCCATGCTAGCGTATTAACCCCGTCTTCCTGAACAAAACGTTTATTGTCAGAACCAGACAAAGCGATTTTATTTTGACGTATGCTAAAGATATCATGCTTGAATGTTCTAATTATGTTCTGCTCTCGTACAAATGTCACATTTTCTGTCAAACACATTAAGTAATCATCAAATGAAATGTTATTTTGAACAACCCTCTCTAAAACACCTTTAGCTTTTTTTACTGTTTTTACGTTATTGATTGCACTGTGTTCGTCGATATTTGAATGTTGTATTTTGAAACTATATAATTTGGATTTCAATCCAATAAATTCCGTCATTATTCTACCTGCATTTTCATCTTTCATCAAGCCAACAACTTTTTATTGCACCTAGTGATACCGAAAACGTTATTTTCTACATATTCGCTCGTGTCAAAAGATGCGAATCTGTTTTCATAACGTCATATATATTATCTGTAAGATTATAAATCAGACTATCGGTGTCTGTATACAACAACTTGCAATTATCGTGACCAAATTTTCTCATCATATATTCATAGTGGAAGCTATATAGGGGAATTTTAGAAATATCTAATATAACCATACCTACATAAATTGGTTTATTAATAAACACTTCTGTTTTGTTCATCTCAATTGCTACAGTGTTATTATCAAAGATTGTTCTACTATGAAAATTTGGTTGATTTATGTAATGACGCGCCCCGAAGCGTCCACCCCATCGTTGGACTATTTTTACGTTTTTGTGTTTTCTAACGTTTTCCATGCTTTTACCAAAAACCGCATTATTTAAAAGTTTGTACAGATTCTTTTCAAAGTCGTTTTGAGAATTCATTCTTAATCGCGTATTTAAATCTATATATGGTTTGAGCCAAGCGGATTGTTTAAATGAGAGAATTCTGTGAATTTGTTTTAAGATCATACCGTGGTTTAAACATTGCTGTAAATTTCTGTAATGAATTATATAGCGGGTTTTGTTATGCAATGTAGCTAACAATTTTTTTTGTTTGCAATTTGGCGGAAATTTATGTTCTGGACAAAAGGGCAAATGATTGTGTGAATCGTGTATTTTTTCGGGATAATCCAGATCAACTTCCAAAATATAACCTACGTGCGAGTCGGGGCGAATATTAAACAGGTCAAAATTAATAATTTCGTTGTTATTTAACCAATTAAAATCTCCCGTAGGCAAGCAACTGCTCATTCCCGTAGAGTAAAGGTTATTAAAATCGTAATACATCAAGTATGCGTCAGGTATTGCCGAGTTATAATTATTTAAATATTTATTATTGGCTTTACTATACCGCACGGAACATTGCGAAAGTCCTCCTCTTATACCTCTCTCTATAAACATTAAAATGTCGACGTCTGATAGCAATTCTAATTCAATTTTAGTATACCTCATCATGGCTTCCCAAGCATATGCAGGAAGGCTAATATAATATGCGGGATCAATCGCGTATGTTGAAATGCATCGATGCCTAAAATTTTGAAACACATCCGCCAACAAAAGAACATCGCATTTTAAATATAAATCTACATATTCACCTAAATTTTTAAATTGAATGTCTTCCATACTGTTTCCGCGTGTTTGTAATCAGAATCGGAAATGTTTGTGTTTGTTAACTTATCAAAAAAATCGTCTTTACTCGGCAGCGCAACAATATCCGTCAATTTTTCATAACAATCTAAATAACTGTAACACATAACGCCTTTTCTCGAAACCAAATTAAATTCATTTTCATTCAAATCTGAAAATTGGGTTTTTGAAATACAGAGCTGGTTTATATGCAAATATGAAGCCAATTTTTCTAAAGAACTATTCAAAAACCTAAATGAATCGATAAATCTAAATTTCATGTTGTTTTCGAAGCTTGCTTCAAATCCTATATATTTCTCTTTAGTTAAGGGCACAACGTAAATATTCTTGCATTTTTTAATTAGCTTTCTGATAAATATATGACCGTCGTAATTCGTTAAAGAGTGAAAAACTACAGATATCACTTTTTTAGCTTGTAATTTAGATTACAATCTTGATGCGCGGCCGTTTTATAAGATCCCAGTATGTGGTCGTGGACGCGAACTTTGATATCATTTAATCGAAACGTTTTTCCGCATATTCCACAGTTTGTTGCACGTTCAAATTCTAATTTTTCCGCGTCTGTTAGAGGCAACATGGGGACAACTTTGTCGAAATATTTTTTAGAAAATGTGTTCGATATTTGAATTAATTCGTCTATAAACCACTCGTCGCAATCTAACCCCGTGTATTGCCTGTAGTAAGACACGCTGCTATCGAAAGCACAGTGCAAATAATAACCTACACTAAAAGGTTGATGATATTGAAACTTGTCAATTAAAGAAGCGCTATCGTCATCATTTCGTTTTATTAAAAGGCATTCAAAATCCGCATATATAATAAAAGGTAATAACATTTGATTCGCATAATTTTTAAACACAACTGTTGATCCTTTTTTGGCATGATAACTTTACATTTGTTTAAATTTATACATTCTAATTTATGTTTTTCCAAACGTTCAGAGCTAGAGAAATAATTTAAACAGCGCTCGCATAAATAAATCGCGTGATGGTGTTTTGTGACTTGCGATCTAACAAGCCGCGATAAATGCTTGATTAGACAGTAATGAAATTTAATTCGGGACTTACTACTATTGGTGAAATCGATTTCATCTCGAGTTGTACTGAAATCACCACCTGCGGAGCGTCTGCATACAGCGTTGTCTAAGTCGTCGGCTTCGAAATCTTGTTCACCGTCGTTGGCGTCCTCATCGCTGCTATCGGCTTCTACCTCGTATCGATCCTGTATCATCAGCAGGTTGACATGGTTAGGCTTCACGTTTGATGTAAGATACGTGGGCACCGTGATAAACTTTCCATTCTTCTTCTTTTGGAGCATGTACACATTGATTGAAATATTACTATTTTGACGTTCAAATTTCGGGATTTGAACCAATGTCATGGGCTGGTTGATGCCTGCTAGGTTTAATTTTTCACTATAATGCGGATACGATGTAACACGATTGATGTTTATTTTGTTGAGAGGTGGCCACAGCGCCGCTATTATACACCAAAAGAAGCACCCATTGTCCTTGTTTTGGATGTTAATTACAGCATGTTTGAGTGCTATTTCTCGAGGCAGAGGCAAATAAGAGGATGCATGTAGAACGTCGCCACATTTGTTGATATTGACACCCAAGGATACGATGCGACAAAGTGCCCACCCGGAGTCTTTTTCGTCAAAATTTTCCATTTTTTCATCAGAGATTGCACGACATTTTCAGCAAACCACTCGCCAAAACCGCTTTTATTCAGTGTTTCGTTGTCTTCGTTCATCATTAACAAATAATTTTTAGTTGAAAAGTGTTTGACGTCGCGCGTTTCACCACCGTCTATTGAATTCTTAAGAAACTCACCAGATAACACAAAGTTTATTTTTATATTTTGTTTCTTTTTTCGAATTAATCGGATTATCCTCAACCAGATCGCTTCAAGACAGTCAGAAAAAATGATTCGATGAATTTATGGGTTAAATTCAGAACGATGCTTGTTCTAATTCTACACGAAAAGGCTGACTCTGTATCAATCCAGCGGATTCTGCTAGACCGGTTCTTCTTTGACGGCTTTTTCTTCTTTTTAACTCGCATAATAAAGTTTTATATAGCAGTAAATTCGAAATAAACGTTTGAATAACATATCTTGATGTATTTACCAGAACACTATTCTTTTGCACTTTTGATGCCAAGCGAACGTATTTAGATATTAATTTTAAAAACACATCGATTTTTCTTTCACACTTTTTTTAACCAATAAATTGTAAGAATATTTTATTTTATCGATGACCCCCGTTGTTAAATTATTTAACGACATTTAATGCTAAATTTTCTCTATCAAAATTAATATATCACATTTATTATGTAACTAAATTGAACTATATTTTATGCCCGCACGCGATCTTGAATGGATGGTGTGTGTTACTGGTCAAACACGAACTGGAGCTGGTCGACGGTTACACCTGTATGTAGTTTTTTGTACCCACCCTCTTAATAGCTATTGGCTTTTTGTTAAAACTATCAATAACATCGTTGCTAAAATGCGTTACAAGCCTTTTAGGCAGGTAGTAGAAGTGCTCTTTGATATGGACTATTACGCAGCGACCATATTTACCTTCGAAAGAACGAATCTTGTCAATTACATATTCTTTATTCAACTCTAGGTCTTTAATTAAACCCTTTGTATGAAGCTCGCATTTGGCTACTTTATTAATATTATCAATCATCGACAACGCACACGTCGATGATGGAGTCGTGCTTGATGATTCTGACATCGTTGTGAATAATTTAATACAGACTGAGATTATGCGTCAACCCTTTCGTGTTGATATACCCTAATTCCCACCACTAAAAACTCTCTTGGTTTTACTGATTTAAACAGCTTTAATATCGAATTATGACAGCCAGGGTTTTTTTCATTTCTGTTCGAATTCTTTCATTATAAATTGCGATTAATAAATAACTATGTGAGTTTAACGAGAAGTTGACTGTTTTTCTAACCAACGCAGCCAATCATTATTATTTAAGCACGATTCGCTAAAATTATTCTTTGCGTTGTTTTACGAGTCGTTTATTGATATGATACCGCTTCACACACCAAAATTGCGCGACCCACATTAACTGAAACATGTACCTACATAAAAAGTTGATTTACTTGAATTATAATTAAGAAAACATTTTTGGTTTGTTAACACAACGTAAATGTGCTTTGAAGATAATAATTTTAGGTTTACACATAAAATATTTGTATCGGGATAAGTTATAATTTATCAAATTAAAATCTAGCTGTTACCTATATATATTTAAATAACACACCCATTTTCTTCTAATGAATAATAAAATTTAATTAGAATAATTATTGGTTTTAGAATATTTCACACGGGCTTTTTGGAGACCACCGGCGTTGGTTTTTGTTACATCACACAAAACACTAAATCAGGGAATAGCCATTTGTCGGGTTACATCTGCGTCTCGTGTTATAGAAATTTTTGATGATATCGCTAAGAGTCAGTTTAAATATACGAGCTTTTTATCTACTATACCCAAAGACGATCCATATAATAATTTACTATTGTGTACAACCAACACGACTGATGCTATCAAAGAATACACATTTTGGTGGCGTATTTTTTTCTCAAGCGTCGCATGCAACGGCCAAAGCCACCCATATAGCGATAATTTACACAATCAGCTATTGTGAGACGCCACCACAGTGAACAATATATCTCAGCTATAAATGATTTTTCGGGCCCACCCATGTTTAATCAGTCAAGCTAGAGAAGGCTTAAAATTAACTAAAGTTCTAATGAACAATTAAGCTCATGCGTTTTACTTCCGAATTAATACAAATTATTATATATTTAATTGTATAGTTAAATCGATTACGATTAATATTTTTGACTGTGATTTTCGTTTTCTTCAGCTTTTATCTGCAACAGTCAAAGTCGCCCCCTCATAATGATAATTTACGACGCGTAATTAAACTCGTTCGTTTACTTCTGAAATAATACAAATTATCGTATATTTAATTGCATAGTTAAATCGATTTCAATTAATATTTTTACTTGTGATTTTCGTTTTTCTAAGGCAGGAGCCTCCCCTCTTGCTTGTTTCTTTTCACATTGTCCCATGAACGCAATTCTGTTGCGCGTCAGGGTGTATTCTTTTTCATATTAACCAATAAAAGCGGTTTCGGAGATAATTAGGGTTGGTGGTTTGTCTCATCTTATATCGCATCTCTTTTGGCTTGCATATAAAAGTGAAAATTTTTACGTTTTGAGCCAAAAAAATGCCTCGACGACGTCAGTTAACAACAACGAAGATGTACGTGTGTGTGGTTGACTCGAGCCACACAGTACCCTACGAGATGATGGATGATCATCTCCGTCGAGTGCACCCCGGGAGTATGAACATCGGGAGCAAGGTCGCTTGGGAGTTGTTGTATGTATTTTTTACTTTAAGTTTGGTTTATATATATAAAACTCATTACTGTTAAGCAAGTGAATTTTCATTGCATGTTTTTGCTAATAATTTTATAAATAGCCAGATGGTTCGAGTCGGCGACCGTCAACAGCTCGCGAAAGGCTACGTGCCCGGCTAGCGGCTCGAATCCCCGCGGATGTCCAGCCAACTCCGCCACCGCCGCCCTCATCTCCGTTGGATGAAACAAGCACGATAGAAATCGTATATATTTATTTATAAATAGCAATTTTAAATAAATTAAAACTAACGTTTTATGATTTATTTCAATCAACTACGTAATTTACAGGTGGTTGTATGTGAGTCGATAAAAAGTGTTTTAAGATTTTGACGGTCTTTGGAAAAAATAAGCGGTTGTTATTTTAAACTAATAAGTGCTTAATTGTGTTTAAACCATTTGTTATTAATATTTCCAAGAAGTGTTGATTAAAAAAAAAACAGCCAGTCTAGGTTCTAACTTGTTTGATTAAACGCGGGTCTACTTAATTAATTAAATCCACCCGTTGCAATCTATGCATTTATAATTAACCAACACCTGCACATCGAGAGAGAGAGATAGCTTGGTTAGAAAAGGACATAATTCCCTGTTCCAACTTGTTCGGTAATCTCGAGTGCGGCTTAATTAAACCCACCCGCGACGCGGGGCGGTGTCGACGATTTGTAATTATAGACGGCCATCTTGCATATCATTATCAAATATATCATAATTCTAATCAAAATCACCACCTTAACAACGCTCCACCCCCTACCGGGGGCGGCGAATTATCCAATCATCGCACTCATATGAACAAGTACTCGAAAAGACGACCACACCCCACAATTCTAATCAAAAATCGCCGCCTTAACTGCGCTCCACCCCTACCGGGGGCGGCGAATTATCCAATCATCGCACTCATATGAACAAGTACTCGAAAAGATGGCCACCCTCAATGGCCGAGTCCCACTATCAGCCATCTTACTTCATCAAGGGGGCGGCGAAAAGGGTTGCAACAATTACACCCCACAAGTACCGAGAGTAATTAAAAATGTAGCAAGTACCGAGAGTAATTGAAAAAGCACTACATATACATCGTTTACACCCCGCAAGCGCACATGCATCAGCCATCTTACTTCATCAAGGGGGCGGTGAAAAGGGTTGCACCAATTACACCCCACAAGTACCGAGAGTAATTAAAAAAGTAGCAAGCACCGAGAGTAATTGAAAAAGCACTACATGTACATCGTCTACACCCCGCAAGCGCGCGCAATTACGCTAAGTACACGCCGTGTACTTGCATGTACAGAGAGTAATTGCAAAATGTACTAGTTATTGCTGCTGAATGCCCCCCATTGCTACTACTATAATAATATTGTTATTTATGTCAAACTTGCAAACCCAATTATTTAATAAAAATATTCTTAAAACTTTTTTTTTTTTTTTTTTTTTAAAAAAAAATATTTTTTTTAAAAATTAAAAAAAAAAAAAAAAAATTTAATTTAACATCCAAACCCTAATTTCAAATTTAAAAATTATAATTTTTTTTTTTTTTTTTTTTTTTTTTTTTTTTTTTTATTTTTTTAAAAAAAAAAATTAGTTAAAAAGTTCTGGTAAAAAACTCTAAGGGGTAGTAAGTGTTCAATTAGGAAATTAAACAGATTTCACAGCGTAATTTAAATGTAATTTCACAATATAATTTAGTTCATTACAAACGAAGGTAAACATATTGACACACATTTCATAATATAAATACAATGACAAAAATACTTAATAAGGAATAAAACTAGAACTATTACAAGTCAGCATAAATGTAAAATAGAAATAATAATATTACCAGTAATTCTAAACCACTGTATGTAAATAGATTAGTATTATTTATAATTTAAGCAATAATTGATTTAGAAGCACTGGACAAATTGATTGTAAATAAATTTATAAATAGAGTTAGAAGACTGAGTAAAGGTAGTACTGCATTAATTGTTTTTTACTCAAAAACTCCCTAACGCGTGGACATGGTCCTTCGAGCTTAACAACCGGGTACTTCGAGTATGTAGAACCGCGTAGATAACAACAAATTAACAAGTGATAAGGTGAAAACGAATCTAGAGTTCATTAATTCAATCAAATTAAAATCAATTACAATTAATTCGTCGATAAAACATCGCGAAAAATCAATTAATTATAGTGTTCGATTGTGGATGCATCGATCATGATGGAAAGAATTAATCAAATCAGCAAAGCCCAAGAAAACGTAGGGCAAGAAATTAAAAGAATTTATAATAATATGAAAAAGGATTCCTCGAGCAGAAAAACAGAAGATTATTTCCAAGAAAGGGAGTTCAACAATTCAATCGCTGTGGGAAGAAGCAAGAAAAAATAACGAAGAACTAAACAAGCTTAAAAATGAAGAAACAGAGCAAGCAAGTTACTTTAAAAATAAATATTTTAACCAGATCACAGCAGTGTATAATGAGGCTGTGCAATATATAAACAAATTTAATGAAGGAGAAACAAGTGCAAAACCTTCCATATCAAATAACGAAAGCGTTGAAGAAATGCAAATCAGATCTCGTCAAATACGAGAACAAGAAATAAGAATTGAAGAGTTTATTAACTCAATAAATAAAGCCACGGTAGAATTGGAAAAGGAAAACCAATCGAAAATTATCAGTGGTGGATAAAAAGACATTGAGAAGCAATGGGAAATTATTTCTCAATTAAATATTAGCATAAAAATAATGGAAACTGAGTTCAATCATCCGTATTTCATTGAACAAAAGTTTGAAAAAGCACGCAAGGGATATGGCGAAATATCAGAAGCATTAAGTGCAACAACAATGAATAAATCAACAAGTTCGTCTAGGGTAAAGCTGCCAGAAATACAAATTCCAGTTTTTCATGGAAAATATGAGGAGTGGACGACTTTTCAAGACATTTTCAAAAAGGTGATACACAACAATGCAGGTCTTACGAAGACTGAAAAAATGCAGTATCTCAAAACCTACGTGAAAGGGGAGGCAAGTAAAAAGTATAAATCATTTTCAAATAAATGAAATCAACTACGATTCAGCATGGGAAGAATTAGCAAATATGTATGACAATAAACGTTTAACGCTGAAAAAATTAGTAGAAAAAATCATGGAATTTCCTATTATTAATAGTGAATGTTCTAAAAAATTAAGAGAACTTTACAATACAACGAAAGAATGTATGGAAGCAATAAGAGTGATGGGAATCGATGTTTCATCGTGGGATCCAATCATAATGTACAACATTTACAAAAAGTGGGATGCAAGAACGAATGAATTATATGAAGCGTCTATCAAAGAGCCACTGGAGATTCAAAATCTACAAGAAATGCTGACGTTCATCCGCACCAGATTCCAAGCGCTGGAGGCTGGAGGAGAAAAAAGAAGTGAAGAGAAGAAAAGAAATTTGCCGCAGCTCATATTAAAGAAGGTAAGCGTAGTTCTTACTGTTATTATTGTAATTTCACAAATCACGCGATCCATCAATGTAATAAATTTGTGGCATTGTCAGTCACAGATAGGTTAAGAATTATAAAAGAATTAAGATTATGTCATGTGTGTATGCGGCATGACAGTTTTATAACATGTAGAGCTAGATTTGGTTGCAGCATTTGTAACCGCAATCATAACACGCTTTTGCATCAAGAATATAACGAAAGAAGAGCAACTTGGATGACCAAGAAAAATGAGATCAAAACTAATGAAAAACTCACCGAAAAGGTAAATAAAAGTAAAGAAGTTACGAGTCACGTAATTCAACACAACACAACGGTTTTATTAGCAACAGCAATGATTAAAGTGAAAAATTGGGAAAATGGAACGGAGTATCTGCGGGCATTAATTGATTCAGGATCACAAGGATCATTCATAACCGAAGAGGCAGCAGCAGTATTAAATCTCCCGAGAGAAAAAATCAGAGCAGAAATAAACGGAATTGGTGCAGAAAAAACAAGCATCAAATCAAACAGTAAAATACGCGTAGTATGCAAACCAAGGTATTCCAGTAATTATACATTAACAACAGAATTGATGATTCTGCCAAAATTAACAAAATCGCTACCAGAAAAAGTATTGAAGCAAAATTAGAACAATGGGACAATTGTATATTAGCCGATCCAACATTCTACACAGCCGGACCAATAGATATATTATTGGGTGCAACGGATTATAAAGAAATAATTTTACAAGGTATTAAGAAAACGGATGATGGATTGTTAGGACAAAACACTGAGTTTGGTTGGATAATTCAAGGAAATAGTCCAACTCAACCAGAGAAGAACATTAATATAATCAGTATGATTACGCGGGCAGAAGAAATTGAATTATCAAAATATTGGGAAATGGAGGACATAAATGAACCCGTACGATTAAATAATGAAGAAGAATTTTGCGAAGAATTTTATGCAAATACAGTGAAACGACAACATAACGGAGCGTATGAAGTACGCATTCCTTTCAAAGAAAATAAACAACTCGGCGAATCAAGGTCACGAGCAACAGCAAGGCTAATACAAGTTGAAAAACGCTTAGATAAGGATAAAAATTTAACTGAAGGATACAAGAGTTTTATGAATGAATATTTGAATTTAGGTCATATGGTACTAGTACCTAAATCAGAAGAACAAAAGGGTTATATTATCTTCCACATCATGTTGTAATCAAAGAGGATAGCACGACAAGTAAACAAAGAGTAGTTTATGACGCATCGTGCAAAACAACTAATGGGAAGAGCCTAAATGATATAATGTATGTCGGTCCGCGGCTACAGCAAGAATTAGCAGATATTTTAATGAGATGGAGAACTCACAAAATAGGGTTCACGGCTGACATCGAAAAGATGTTCAGACAAATAAAAATTCATGAGGATGATCAAGATTATCAAAGAATTCTGTATAGGTTCAATCACAAAGATCCTATTCAAGAATTTAAATTAACAACTGTTACGTATGGAATGGCGGTGTCACCATACCTAGCAGTAAAAACAATGCAGAAACTGGCAAAAGACGAAGAATTAAGATTCCCAGAAGCGTCAAGAATAACAATGAATGATTTTTATGTAGACGATTTAATAAGTGGGGCTGACTCAGAAGAGGGAAGCAATAAACCTGCAAGAGCAATTAATAGAAATGTTTAAAAGCGGTGGATGCAATTTAAGGAAGTGGTTCTGTAATTCGAAAAAATTTAATGAACAATTTATCTTCAGAATTACAAGATGACGCCATTAAAGAAATAAAAGAAGGTGAATTCAAAAATCTTTAGGCATAAATTGGTCGCCTCAAGATGATTCAATTAAGTTCAAAGTTCACGTCAAAAATGATCCTCCTAGAACAAAAAGAACAATTCTAAAGGAAGTTGCCAAATTATTTGATCCATTAGGCTGGTTAGCACCAGTCACAATAAGAGCCAAAATTTTTATACAAACATTGTGGATTAAAAAACTGGGTTGGGACGAACCGATTCCAAACGAAATACAAGAAAGTTGGAGTAAATATTATATGCAACTGGCAGACATAGAAACTATAACAATCAAAAGGTGGACTGGACAAACTAAAGATTCAGAAATTGAGATACATGGCTTTTGTGATGCGGCAGAAAAGGCATACGGGGCGGTAGTATATCTAAAAGTAGTATCAAAAGGTGAAATAACGTTAATAACAGCAAAATCAAAAGTAGCGCCAATCAAGACAAAAAACTACACTAGCAAGATTAGAGTTATGTGCTGCTCATCTTTTAGCAAAATTATTGAACAGAGTAAAAAAAGGCGTTACAATTAAAAAATCCTCGTATTTATGCTTGGAGTGATTCAACAATCACTTTATCTTGGATCAAAGGAGATACGTCGAAGTGGAAAACATTCGTGGCGAATCGAGTATCAGAAATAAATCAGTATATAGCTAAGGACGCTTGGCATCATGTGGTATCAGCACAGAACCCAGCTGATTACATTTCAAGAGGAGTAGAGGCAATCAAACTTAAAAAATTAGTTCAATGGTGGAACGGACCTGAGTGGTTAAAACAAACACATTATCCAATTAATGAAATCCAAATAAAGCCAGTGGTAGAAGAAACAAAAGAGAAAAACAATTATGTCTACATGTTAACATAAAAAATAGTAACATAGACATAATTAAAACATTTTCAACGAAAACAAAACTAGTACGAGTAATTACTCAGTGCATGAGATTTGCACAAAATTGTAGAAATCTGAAAAATAAAAGAACTGGTTCACTCACAGTTAAAGAATTGCAATTAGCACTAAATAAGATCACAATAATCGACCAAAATCATGAATATCAGTCGGAAATTACGGCCCTCTCGAACGGGGATTCCCTAGATAATAAAAGTAAGTTAAAAATACTACATCCATTCATAGATGGCGAAGGCATTCTCAGAGTCGGCGGAAGATTACAACATTCGTTACTAACTTATGATGAGAAACATCCAATAATTTTGTCAGCAAAAGTCACTTATCCAAGCTCATCATCCAAGAAGCACATAAAATTACCTTACATGGAGGAAATCAACAAACACTGGCATACGTGCGCAGGAAGTATTGGATTATAAATGGAAAAAGAGAAGTAAAGAATAATATAAATAAATGTATTGTTTGCGTACGATATAAAGCGCAAACAGCTCAACAATTAATGGGGCAATTACCAACACCAAGAGTAAGGCCAGCAGCACCCTTTGAAAACACTGGAGTGGACTACGCTGGGCCAATACAAACTGAGTTTCTAAGGGCAGAGGCAACAAATCCTATAAAGGATACATTGCAATTTTTGTATGTTTAGCTACAAAAGGTATTCACCTTGAAATAGTTAGCGATATGACAACGGAAGCATTTCTAGCGGCCATGCAAAGATTCATGAGTCGTAGAGGCAGATGTACCAATATATATAGTGACAATGGGTCAAATTTCATAGGAGCCAGTAAAATAATAGAGGAAGAAGTAGGGAACATAATAAAAAATTCAACAATTTCAGATGAACTTGCTACGAAAGGCACGCAATGGCATTTCATACCCCTTCATCTCCTCATTTTGGTGGACTGTGGGAAGCCGGTGTGAAGTCAACAAAATATCATCTTAAAAGAATAATAGGAGATGCAACATTGACCTACGAGGAATTATCAACGTTAACACATCAAATAGAAGCATGCCTTAATTCAAGACCTTTATGTCCTCTTTCGGAAGACATACAAGACACATCTGTAATAACACCGAGTCATTTTCTAATAGGACAAGCACTATTAACACCAGCCGATAAAGTACAAGAAAACATTGAGAAAAAATTAACAGGAAGATGGAAACTCGTGCAAAAAATGAAAAAACAATTTTGGAAGGCATGGTCTTCTGAATACATTCATAATCTTCAACAACGTTATAAATGGCAAACAAAAAAAGAAAATCTTAAAATAGGGGACGTAATCTTAATTAAAGAACAAGTATTAAATGCAGCCCAATGGCCGATAGCCAGAATAATTGAAGTGCATCCAGATGAAGACGGAGCCGTTAGAGTAGTCACAGTAAAAAGAAGTGATAATCAAGTCTTCAAAAGGCCAATACATAAATTAATTCTGTTACCAATAAATGGAAATGATGAAGAAGCACAAAGTAATAAAAAGGTTGCAACAGTTGCAAGTTGCAATTTAATAAGAGTAAAGGCCAAGAAAAAACCTACCTCAACCACAAGGTCGGCGGAAGCAAAACATTTAAGTTGGAAAATGATGATTATGATATTTTTATACATACTTAGCATTGGTAAAGCAAATATAATTACAAACTATGTTATTGAAATTCCGCAACCTGGAATGTATATTGAACAAATAGGTCATGCAAGGATTGAGAAAGGGATGTTTAGAATCGAGATAAAATTCCCAAAAAATAAAATTGAAAACGATACCCAATCAGTAAATGAAACAATAAATAAAATAAAAGCAATGTGCTTACAAATGCAAGATTTAGCAAGCACAATAGAATGTCAGTCACTAATGTATCATTTGGAAGAAAAAGAACGAATTATCAATTGGTTAAAAAAGGGTATAGAAAATCAAAGGGAAAAAGACAGAAGAGAGGTGTACTTGGCGATTTTTTAACATCAATATTTGGGGTAAACGATGAGGTATACAAAGACATTGAAGTCCTAGATAAGAATCAAAAGGAAATTATACAAACCACGAAACATCAAACTAAACTTATGTTGCAAATTTTATCAAAATTTAACGATACGGAACAAAGAATAAATAGTAAATTAAATCATTTTAAAGAAAGGTTGAATAAGGGATTGGATGTAATAAGAGATATGCAACGTTGGTATAACAAGATTAATGAAAATAAACTTGCTATTCATTTATTAAGCGTATATCAAGTAGCAAGTAATTATATTGACGATTTAGAAGAATTATACAGAAAGCTATTAAATATACACTTCAATAAAGGAGATCTGTATGAATTCATATCGCCAGCACATATCGAAGACTTAATAAACAAAGCAAGCAGGAAATTACCAGCAGGCATACAAATTTTAGAATATCCAATTCAAAAAACCGGGTTAGAACACAGCAACGAATTTATTCATGTGTTCGGGTATTTTTACATCTTAGAAACAACGGAGTTTTTGCTAATAAAAGCAACAGCCATCCCGCACAAAATAGAAAATCATCAATATTGGATGATGGATTTATCGAGTGACATAATTGGAATAGATTATAATTCACAACAATACTTTACAAGTACAGCAGATGAATTTATTAAAAATACTAAAATAGAAGATTATGTATATATTTGTACTCCAGCTCAACTAAAAAGTATTGAAAACAGTCCTAGTTGCATTGTGGACGAAATTTATCAAAGAAACGAGAAATCAACATGTTCAATATCCCAAAGGAAATTTAAAAGGTAATCTGGCAACAGCTATACACCAAAAATGCCTGGTTGTTTATAGCACCAGAGAAATTTCGAATTGCAATTACATGCAACGGAATTAGAGAAGACGTCTCATTGAATAAAACGGGGATAATAACTATTTCACAAAACTGTTTAATCATTACAAAAACAACGATATTAACACCAAGACGGACAGATAGTATTCCAATTTTAGCTGGTTTCACTCGTCCGGTGGTGGCAAACCTGACTACGTCAAGAATCATAAACGGTCCAGAAGTTGATCTCGATCAAGACGAAGTTATTAAGCCAAATGACAATTTAGTCAAATTAAAATACGACGAAGAAGAATTGCAACAAAAATTAGACGAAACGAAATGGAAAACTATACGACATCATTCAGTATTGGTAAACACTAGCACTGTAGCATCTGTTGGTGTACTAGTTCTGATATTGCTGTATGTCGGGAAGAAGGTCTTGCAAAGACGTAAAAAGCGAATTACAATTAGAAATAGAAATGGGAAAGGAGCGGAAGAAGCTGCAACCGAATTTGAGCTAAAACAGTTAGAGATAAGAGATGATATGTCACAAAAATAAAACATTAAATAAATGATAAGTCAGGATAATTAATCAGCACACTTAGTTAAGTCGAACCAATATGTGGCAGTTCCCAGAACTGGAGGTGGCAATATGTTCAATTAGGAAATTAAACAGATTTCACAGCGTAATTTAAATGTAATTTCACAATATAATTTAGTTCATTACAAACGAAGGTAAACATATTGACACACATTTCATAATATAAATACAATGACAAAAATACTTAATAAGGAATAAAACTAGAACTATTACAAGTCAGCATAAATGTAAAATAGAAATAATAATATTACCAGTAATTCTAAACCACTGTATGTAAATAGATTAGTATTATTTATAATTTAAGCAATAATTGATTTAGAAGCACTGGACAAATTGATTGTAAATAAATTTATAAATAGAGTTAGAAGACTGAGTAAAGGTAGTACTGCATTAATTGTTTTTTACTCAAAAACTCCCTAACGCGTTTAGATTTCTTTTTTTTATTTCAAGTCATTTCAGAAAAAAATCGATTAATGTGAATTTTTTTACACATCTTTAAGGGGCTGTAACTCTTCAGGGGAGGCTTTAAAGAATTTTTTTTTATGTTAAACCCCCCTTTAAATTTTGCAAGGAATCTCCAGTTTCATTTTCTGTACTGATTAATGTAACACCCTGTATAGTGTCTCAAACATCTTTACTATTATCCCTTTAACAGTCTCATTCCTTTTAAGTGCAATTTTGCTTGGTAAAGTATTCTTGCAAAGAAGAAAGAAATCAATAAAGGAGAGTAGATTTTTTCCCTTACTGTTTGCATAGTAAAGCATCTATCTATTTAATATGTCAATTATTCATCTAAAGTAGTACAAGCTAGATTTTACATGAAATTGTTTTTTGTTTTAATTTGCTTTATCTTTTCTGAATGATTATTTCAAATTAAAAACGTCTCCTAAGTAACACCCAAATTAACTGGATTAAAGTTGATGTTTTTTGAGGGCTGTCAGTTAAAAAGTGTATCATTCTAAACTTTTATAATAAAACATAATTTTTTATTATTGCATTGGAAAGAATTTTTAAATTGGAAAAACATTACAGAATTTTCAAATTTTGTCGAGATTTGGATAAAATAATGGAAATATACGTCGGATGACGTCACCTCACTATGTTCCCGCGGATATAACTACACCCAATCCTAGCCATAAAGAAATTCGGTGTTGCCAGTTTGTGTTACCTGATTATATATATGCGTAGGGATGTGACGACCCCATCGCCCGATACTACAGAGAGGTCTCTAGAAAGGGCACTCATTTGTCCTGGGGTTAAAAAATTGACCCCGAAGGCGGAGGAACTCACCAGCAAAAGTCAACGGCATATGGATGCAGAAGGCAACGGATAACCACTGCATTAATCATCTCTCGTATAATCATCATGACGTTTTGGACTTTAAATTTTTCGGAGTTTCTAGTCCACCATACGGATCTCCGGGGGAGGGGCGGTTTTGAACAGTTGTATGAAGAGAAATACTGAATTTAAGGTGGCGACGTAGGATATAAGGAGTATGTATGATATGATAAATACCGAAAACGTAGTATTGGAAAAGATGAGACTAAACGTGAACATTCTGAGACTAAGTGAGATGAGATGGAAGGGATGCGGCCAGTACGACATGCAAAATAATACAACGATGCGCACCATTATAATGGAGTTTGCTTAATTGTCACAAAAAAGTTAAATGCGACTGTGAAGAACTTCGTACCACAATCTGATCAAGTAGCTGTACTGCAAACTTAACGGCCGGGGAGTAAATGTGAATGTTGTACAGGTGTATGCACTGACAGCAGACAGTGATAAAGAAATGATAGAAGAATTCTACGACAACTTATATTTTGCCTTGAAAATTACCAAAAGGGAGTAGGTCAACATTATAATGGGTGATTTTAATGCAAAGGTAGGAGCAAACCTGCCAGGAGTGTCAGCAGACGTGGTCGGAGCGTGGGGGCTTGGAGAACAAAATGAGCAAGGCGAAAGATTAATAGAATTTTGTCAAGAAGAGGGTTTTGTCGTCACAAATATTCTTTTTCAACTGCCACCCAGACGCTTATATACATGGAAATCGCCAAGTGACCGAGCAAAACTTATAGTCCGGAATTAAATTGACTTTCTATTAGTTAACCAAAGATTTTGGAACAATACAAATTCCGTTACGATAATGCCAGGTGCTGATGTAGGCTCGGGCTACAATCCTGTTGTAGCAAAGTGAAAATCAAGCTGAAGAAAGTTCCAAAGAAGAGGAAGAGAGTGTTATTGATCCTAGCAAGACAAGAGATAAAAAAATTAAGAAAATAATGCTGAATAATGTGTCGAGAATGTTGGAAGAGAGGTAAATGAAAATGGAAATGTTGAAGAAATGTGGAGCAAGGTTAAGGGTGTCATCATGGGAAGCGAGTAAGAAACATTTCTTATTTTCATGCCGTCTTCTCATAGAAGGTTGGCGACCACATTTCTAAATGCTTCTCTGTTTTTTGCAACATGGAACAGTTCTCCAACGCTGAGATTTGTCCATTCTCTAATGTTTCGGAGCCAGGATTTTCTTTATGCCGATACCCTTCTTCCCTCAATTTTGCCCTGCATAATATTTTGTAGCAGTAGATATTTGTCATTGCGTAATATGTGTCCTATGTAAGATGTTTTTCTTATCTTAATGATTGTGAGCAGTTTTCGTTTTTCGGCCGATGTGTCTTAACACTTCGTCGTTGGTTATTCTGTCAGTCCAAGGTATCTTCCAGAATGCGCCCTATAGAGCCACATCTCAAATGCTTCAAGCTTTTTAATCACTTGAGCCTTTAGGGTCTAAGTCTCCACTCCGTACATCAACACTGACCACACACAACACTCCATAAATCTTAATCTGATGTCAAGGTTCAGATTTCTGTTTGTATGCATTGTGGAATATTTCACAAATGCGTTTCGAGCCATTTCTATTCTGATCTTACTTTCCTGATCAGGGGTTCATTTCAGAATTTATGACAGAGCCGAGATATTTGTATTTTTGGACCTGCTCTATTCGGTTTCTATTTAATGTGAGAATAGGGTTAATATTTGGGTTTTTGCTTATAACCATCATTTTAGTTTTCTGCGTGTTTATAGTGAGTCCTACTTCTTTACACTCTCGACTGACTCTTTCCTGCAGGGTTTGAAGATCTTCTGCTTTCTCCGCCATTATAGCAGTATCATCGGCGAATCTTAGATTGTTAATCAATGTCCCTCCAATGTTTACTCCCTCAGGTCTCTCGTAAAGTGCCTTTTGAAATACAGACTGAGAGTAGAGATTGAAAAGTTGTGGAGATAGAACGCAGCCCTGACAAACTCCTTTTGAATCTCGACTTCATCAGTTTCGATGTTTCAAATCAAACTACTGCCGTTTGATTGTAATAGATATTTTTATTAATTGTATATCACTTGGGTCCAATTTGATGCTCCTTAAGTTCTCTATGAGTTTGTCGTGTTGAACTTTATAAAAATCCTTTTGGAAGTCAATGAAACAGATGAACACATCTTTGTTGTATTCTCTACATTTCTGTAGCAGTACTGTGATAGCAAATAAAGCTTCTCTGGTTCCTAAACCTTCTCTAAAGCCAAACTGCGTTTCATCCAGTTGTTCCTCGCATTTTCGATATATTCTCTGTTGGGTTATTTTCAAAGAGCACTTTCAAGGTATGACTCATCAAACTGACCAACCGATATTTATCACTAGGGACTTAGGGTTGTTCTTTTTAGGCAAGGGAATGAAAACTGATTTAAGCCAATCTTTTGGTGGCTTTCCCCTGTTTCGTATATATTTTATTGAACATTTTTGTGAGTTGGGTTAAGTTTCCATTGTCTAAGGCCTTCAAGAACTCAATTGGTACGTTATCAGGTCCAGTCGCTTTTCTGCTCTTTGAAGTTTTTATCGCATACTCACTTCTGATTTTAGAATACATAGCTGTTCCGTCTGATTGTTTTCCTCTCTAACGTCATCTCGTCCTGCTGCAAATAGTTGTTTAATGTATTCCTCCCAAGTTTGTTTTTGTCTTCTTCTGTTAACTGAATATCTCCTTGTATGTGTTTTTGTGATCACCGGTATTCTTTCCTTGTATTTCTAGTTAATTCCTTCAATTTTTTATGTAAATTAAAAGAATCCTGTTTACTATTCAGTTGTTTCACGATAATTTTCTTCCATCCATATCTCCTTTGCTTTTCTTATGTGGTGTTCTATTTGCTTTTAATTGTTTATATATTTTGCGGGTCAGTGTTTTTGTAGTTACGCTTTTCTTCTATAAGGTTTATGATTTCCAAAATCATCCAGATTTTTCGTATTATGCTCTTTTTGCCCACCACTTGGTCCGCGGCAGTCAATATTGTAAATTTAATTTGATTCCAGGCCATGTCGATATTTGTCGTTGATGCTTCTAAAAAATCACTTGCTATTGAGTCATTAAATTTTTTCTGATACTGCAATTCTTTGAGCTTTTCTGTGATTATTATTTTTGGTTTTATTATCCTTTGCAGAAACATTTAAAAACACAAAACATGGATGACAGAAAAGATCTTGCAACTGATAGATGAAAGAAGAATATAGAAAGGTAAGGACTAAACCAAATACCGCGCTATTTATCAACAGATCCAGAGGAAAATAAGACAAGCCAAAAGAAAAAAAAAAGAAGAGATGTGCCGAGAAATCAAAGCTTTGGACAGCCGTTATGATACGTTCAACGTGCACAAGAAAATAAGGGATAAGATATCAAACACTAGAGGAAAATCAGTTTCTACGCTTTATGATAAAAATAGCGTTCCTGCAACAAATATTGATGAGAAGAAGAGACTATGGAAGAACTACATCAAGGAATTACTCAGTAACGTCCGAAATGATGCTCATAGATACAAAAATTGTGAACGTGGGCTGGAAATTCTCCCGGATGAAGTCTGGCACGCAATTAAATAGCTGAACAATGGAAAATTGGCTGGACCGGACAATGCATACGGAGAGGTCCTAAAGCTGCTGGAAGATAATGGGATAAAAATGCTGACAAAACTATTTAATAAAGTTTCTGCAAGAGGGGAGCTGCCAGCGGAGTGGTTAAAGTCGTACTTCATAACAATACTAAAGAAAAGTAATGCCAAAAGATGCGCCCATTTTCGTACAATAAGCCTAATGAGTCATGTTCTAAAAGTATACCTTAAAATAATCCTAAAACGTATTTACCTGCAATGCGATAAGAACATGTCAGCAGAGCAATTTGGAATCCGAAACGGTTTTGGTACAAGAGATGCCTTATTTGGACTACAGGTGCTTGGTCAGCGATGTCTTGATATGAACAGATACGTATATACATGTTTTATAGACTTTGAAAAAGCATTTGATAAAGTGCAACATACAAAAATGCTACAGTGTCTCAGTAACATCGGAATAGGTAACAGCAATGTACGTGGGATAGCTAGTCTATATTAGCAGCAAGTGACATCAGTGATAGTGGACAACGACCTATCCAAGGAAATCCAAACGCGGCGTGAGGCAGGGTTGTTGTCTCTCTCCAACCCTCTTCAACTTATATTCTTAGAAAATAATGGCGGAAGCACTAGAGAATGCTCAAGAAGGAATATTCATTAATGGAAAAATGATAAACAACATTAGATATGCAGACGACACAGTGTTTATCGCCTCTACTGTAGAGGAACTTCAAGGGCTTCTGAATAAAGTGAACCGAGCTAGTATGAAATTTGGGATAACAATCAATGCGAGAAAGACAAAATTTATGGTGATTTCTAAAAGAGAACGTGTACTAGTCAGGCTCTATTTAAATGGACAAGACGTCAAACGAGTAGAAAATTTCAAATATTTAGGATGCATAGTTAATGAGCAGTAGACCATGGAGCAAGAGATACGCAACCGCATAAAGCAAGCCCGAGGAGTATTTGCGAAGATGAAGAAAGTGTTTGTCAGCCGAACTAAAACTGCGTATGGTAAGGTGCTACATATTCTCTATTGTGTTATATGGCATAGAGGGGTGGACGCTTACCAAGAGACTCCAAGAAAGAATAACCGCTTTTGAGATGTGGATATACCGGTCTCTTCCGGGCGGCAGTCAATAAAATTCAGATAGCAATGATGATCGCCAATATTTAACGTTGAATCGGCACTAAAGAAGAAGAAGAAAAAATTACCTGATTTTTTAAGTTGCAAGTTGGGGCGCGTTCGTATGAAGAGTAGCAATACTAAAAGAAACATTACGTAATTAGAAGAAACAACAAGCAACTACATAAATTAAAATTCGTATATAGTCACTGGGCTGTCAAAGTGTCGAAGGATTTTAATTTGTCAAAAGTGACGTATGCTTCCGAGATAGAGTAGTAAAAATGTCATTTTAAAGCGCCATCTATTGGGCGTGATTATTATCAATTGGGTATTTTCCATTGCTTTAGAATTATTAAGTTTGTGTGTTACCGTATTCTAATCATTATAATATACCATATATGTAATATTAAAATAAAAACTGTATTATTTACATTAAAAATGCTTCTTGAAATTTAACTAGTTTTTATTTAGCGGAACGCAACACCATTGGTTGTGACGTCAAAAGTCATATGTAGAAAGATGCACGCCAGATCTTTTCCCTAATTCAGTATTCATACAATCAATCTCTACAAATTGACTAGCAACTGCAGCTGCAGAAAAGGCTTCTTTAATCAGTTTTTTACTGACGTTTTGTAGGTAACGACCTTTGACGTGTACTGCTACTGGTCGCTTTTTTTCTACCTTTCTGACAATCAAAGACATGGGGAACTACATTTAGCTTTAAGAGAATGTTTCCTCCTATCATTTTGTATCTCAAGTAATTTTCTATGTCTTGTTCGAATTAAAAAGAAATTTTTTTTTAACATAAATCCTATAATAATAAAATTAATTGTTAATGAAAAACATTTCCATTAATATAGTGACGACAGAAAATAAATCTTAATTTCAGCATATCTCTTCTTACTGCCTTAAATCACCTAGATTTAAGTACATAGTCTTGTGGTACACAAACAAAGGTTTCATTAGGAGTAGTTACCTACGTATACTTATGTTAATACAACCTGGTACAAGCTCTGTGAAGGGTACTTTTTGGATTGAGACATTCAAAATTCAATAAAAACCTACCGAACTCTTTCAAAAATGTAAATGGCCTGTGCAAATATTCTCAATGACACAAAACAGGACGGCGACAGCTGCTTATATAACTTGTGACGTCACAACTCATATATTTGTTTTAAGCGGAAAATGATTTTTTGAATTTCTAAGATTGATTTTTGGAAAACGGTCATCCAGAAAATTTTTTTTTTTTACACACAAATTTTAATTTATCAATTTTTGAAAAAAAGGTACACTCATGAAATTTAAAACTTGGACACCACAATTTCTGTAAACAAAAGTTTGCACATTGTGAAGCGGGTTTAAGGGTATCATTTACAATTCTAACAGCAGGTAGTCTCAGCAGGGGTTATCTTATAGAAGGACTGTAGAATGAATCATTACACTAAGCACGTTTTAGAAAATAGGTAATTTACGTTGCTTACTTAATTTTTTCTTTAAAGAATATATTTGAAGGTATCGCTAATTAAACACCATAGCTCGATTAATTATCGAATCAAAATTTTGTTTAGGAAATGTTTACAAAATAAAATTAGAAATAATTTTGATTTAAAAAACGTCTACAAGCAATAACTTTTAAATTAAATCAAAAAACTTAACATGGTTATTTGGGTTGACTGATTATTACTTATTTTTAAATTAATCTAACTTACTAATTATAGTAAGTTATAAAAAAATCATTAAACTCTCTATTCATAATATTTAGTCCTTACAAAATGTATATTTTATGACATTTCATTTTTTCTGTAGTTAATATAAAAGTGAAAATAAAAACTAAGGCAATTCTTATTGTCAACGTATATATTTAGTTTTTTGACAGAATTTATTACATAATTATAATTAAGATACCAAGTTATAGTTTAAAATTAAATGAAAACGTTTTTTTTAAATAAAGGTATTACTATATAAATAAATATAAGAAATTAATAATGGGTGTGACCTCCATTATTATTGATACATTCTTGGAGGCGTCTGCTCATTGACGCTATCAAGGTATCAATATAATTAATATTAATCATTTCCCATGCGGTATCAATGGCTGCAATTAGTGCATTACTGTTTACTGGTATAAAATTTGGCCCTTGTTGTCTTTGGATAACAGCAAGTATTCGAGCCCAAACATTTTCGATAATGTTAAAATCTGGGTTTTTGCTGGCCAGGGTAACAGCTCCAAGTTATTTGCTTGTATCCAGTTGCGCACAACCTGCGAAGTATAGGGTCATCATATCCCGATAGTTAATTATCGAATGTTTCAAGAAAATATGTGTAAATAGTAAATGGAATCTACTAACGTAACGTTAAGTCGTTAATTATAATTACATAACTCTTCTTTCATAAGATATAGTTCATATTAATATGCTTATTGTAAAGCTTCGTACACACCTGAACAACAAACCGATGAACAAACAGAACAACGAACCGAACGGCAATCGGAACATTAATTTGGACGGTGCTACGTACGAATTTTAGAACAGATTCGCAAGTTCTGATTGTTCCACGAACGGTTTGCGGCGTTCCCGCAACTTGTCGGTTTTTTCTCCGACATCAAAGAAAATGCGCGCGAATGCGTTTGCAGGTTTGGACGAATCTAAACAAAACGGCGAACAAACTTATGCGGGAGAATTAAATTATTTATTTTTGTCCTCCCTTTTGTGGGTTTGTTGTGTTTTAGGTAATATTATGGAGTTGACAGAAGAAAAATGTTTTAAATTAATCAGTGTTTAAGAATGCAAGAAAAAAATGATGTCCCTATTAGCATCATTTGGGCGGGAAATTTCCAAAATAAAAAAAAAAGCGAAGTAAATTATAATTTTTGTTCGGATTGTGGAAATCATAAAAGATCGTTTGTCGTTCTGTTTGACTTTCGGTTCGTTGTTATGTTTGTTGCTCGGTTTGTTGTTCAGGTGTGTACGAAGCTTTACAACTTAAGCAACAATTTTTAGCGAATAAAGATTAGTTTGTGATGTAATATTAGAAACACAAATTTATATCATATCAAATTTATGACAACTTAAAACCAAGAACGTGTATGTTATTGCTAAGAAATTATTAAGGAAAAAGCGCAATTGCAGTGTAAATATTTATAATTAGATATTTTCGAAAGTTTATAAGTCTTCTATTGTAATCTTAATACTTAAAAGAAAATCCTGTCCATTAGCATTATAAGGAAATAGCGTGCGTAAAATTTCGCGTATGTTAGATATACCAAAAGCACCGTAGGGCATTACCAAGTAAAATGGAAATTTGAATACACTTTGGAAAAAGTGGAAGTGGTACACCTAAAGTATCTACACGTGCTCAAGATCTCGAGTTGTTTTATTAGGTAACAGAACAACCATTTGCTACATACTCCAGGGCTATAGCAAATACACATTTTCCCGGATGCCGTATAACTGCACAAAAAGATTAAAAGAGATGGGAATAAAGAAGTATAATGCTGCTGCGAAAGAAGTTCTCAGTGACAAAAATATGAGACGTCGTCTGAAATTTGTAAGGCAATATGTGAACGAACCTTTGGAATTCTGGAATCGAGTGATTTTTAGCGACGAAAAAACGTTCAATAGCTTGTTTTTAGAATGGAAGGAACTCGTTACGAAAATAATCACATATGTCCTAAAAAACGAAATGGTTATTTTTCTGTGAATGTGTGGGGTTGGGTTAGCGCGCGGGGTCCAGGAGTTTGTTGGGCTATCGATGGACGTCTTGATTCTGCTGCTATTTAGATATTCTGGAAACTATTATAAAACCTTCAATCGAAGTTTTTATCCAGACAAAGATTATATTTTCCAACAAGTAAGTATTCTTATTTCACTATACTTTCTCCAAAAAATAGTTCAAGATCTGTTGAATTAACATTTTCATAATGTATTTTTGTTGTTAAAGGACAACGCTCTATTCATACTTCGCGGGTTGTGCGCAATGGAATACGAGAAAATAACTTGGAGCTGTTACCTGGCCAGCAAAAAGCCCAAATTTTAACATTATCGAAAATGTTTGGGCTCGAATACTTGCTGTTATCCGAAGACAACAAGGGCCAAATTTTATACCAGTAAACCGTAATGCACTAATTGCAGCCATTGATACCGCATGGGAAACGATTAATATTAATTATATTGATACCTTGATAGCGTCAATGAGCAGACGCCTCCAAGAATGTATCAATAATAATGGAGGTCACACCCATTATTGATTTCTTATATTTATTTATATAGTAATACCTTTATTTAAAAAAAAACGTTTTCATTTAATTTTAAACTATAACTTGGTATCTTAATTATAATTATGTAATAAATTCTTGTCAAAAACTAAATATATACGTTGACAATAAGAATTGCCTTAGTTTTTATTTTCACTTTTTATATTAACTACAGAAAAAAATGAAACGTCATAAAATATACATTTTGTAAGGACTAAATATTATGAATAGAGAGTTTAATGATTTTTTTAATAACTTACAATAATTAGTAGGTTAGATTTATTTAAAAATAAGTAATAATCAGTCAACCCAAATAACCATGTTTAGTTTTTGATTTAATTTAAAAGTTATTGCTTGTAGACGTGTTTTAAATCAAAATTATTTCTAATTTTATTTTGTAAACATTTCCTAAACAAAATTTTGATTCGATAATTAATCGAGCTATGGTGTTTAATTAGCGATACCTTCAAATATATTCTTTAAAGAAAAAATTAAGTAAGCAACGTAAATTACCTATTTTCTAAAACGTGCTTAGTGTAATGATTCATTCTACAGTAATTCTATAAGATAACCCCTGCTGAGACTACCTGCTGTTAGAATTGTAAATGATACCCTTAAGCCCGCTTCACAATGTGCAAACTTTTGTTTACAGAAGTTGTGGTGTCCAAGTTTTAAATTTCATGAGTGTACATCACCCAATTGCAAACGGCAACGCTGTTTGGAACATATTCATTTTCGTAAAAAACGCGCATAGCATGATTAGTCGCTTAACCGCGATAGGTTCAAATTGTTAAAAAAGTTATTGAATTATTCTCTTTTTTGATGAAAATTTCAAATTTAATTTCCACTTTTAATATATTAAAAAAACTGAATGAAAAACTCATCTCTTTGTTTAAGAAGAATTAATTTAAAATCATACTTCTTTCTACACTGTATCAGATACAGGACATCAGTTTAAATGCACAACTTAATTACAACAACTTCTACCAGATCTGCTAATACGTTAGGTACTTTATCTTCGATTAATAGATTAATAGAACTAGACATTTCAACGAATAATTTCACAATGCTTTGTTTGTGTCTACCTTAACGCTTGTTGGCGTGCTTTATTTATTGTAAAGTGAAGCTCTGAATATCTCTTTTATTTTTCTGATCATCAGTGATTTGAGTTCGAAACATTAGACAACAAGAATGAAGTTTGGCGTAACTTTTGGGAGATTGATTTGGAGAACTTAATTTATTTAAAACACCCTATGCTCTACGGTTTCAATATACAAATCGTATATTTTCAATTAAATAAATTTATTTTTATTTTTGTTTATTTACGTATATTTTACGTAAATATATATATTACTATTTCAAAAGCATTCGAGCAATAAACTTTGGCTAATCCCACTTTTAACAGTTACTTTTTTGCAGCGTTTATGATAAATTTATTTATATCATAATCACTTTCCAAGACACATCCAAAACAAAAGTGGATATTTTAAAAGAATAGAGACATTTTTACTTAAACTTTAATTAACATATCACATTTTGTAACTGAAGCATTACCTTTAATGCATAAATCAATCATGTTCACTTGATCTAGAAAGACGAGCTAGTGCGAAAGACATTTATGGATTAACGCTTTACATACTTGTCAATTTGAAAACGCAATTTTAGTAAATCGGTTCCAGAAGAACAATGAAATCCATAAAATTTTTATTGAACTCAAGCATCCGTTCAATCACGTGACCTTAAAGCTTTTTAATTGCAACAATGAATTTACTAATTTAAAAATTATTTTTTAATCGGATTTGGGTAAAAAATCAAATTGTTAAACAAAATTATAATAGTCCGGGGATTAAAATTACAGGAATAACTTTGTATCTTAATAAATCCTTCAGCGTGCTTAATTCAGCCGTGCACTGTTTTGCGGCCTACTTACGTTGGAATTAACGTGCTAAGCTTACAGCGGTTTAATATTGCGCTGTTGTGAAGCTTGAATATACTTATACATATTAAATGTATTAACTTTCATGTGATCTTAAAAAATTAATTAAAACACGCAGTATACAAATTTTAATTAAAATTTACTAATTAACGTTCGGTTTAACTTCAAAGCAAACGCAATTTTTTTGTTTCGTAAAAAGGTTCGTTGTACTCGAAAGTTACGGGTGTCAAGTGGACGATTTGGTTCTTTTGTTTAGAAAAAAGAAATCATTTTAAAGATAACCAATTGGAAAATGTTTGACATCACAAAATTTTATTTCTGCTAACATTAATATTTTTGTATCTCGATGTAACTTTGACCAGAAGTATCAAGTGAAAGTTTGTTTTAATTAAAAAAGTATTGCAATTAATTGTAAATAAATAAGTAATTATTTGTTTTAAGTAATTAACTGCAGTCGAATAACTGTTTAATTGTTTTTTAGTTCTATTCTGGTCGGTTACGTGTATTCATATTAAAGTTCACAATTTAATTATGTCATTAAATCTTGGCTTTATTTACTTTCATCTTTTCTGCTTATTGTAGTTAATTTTTTATGACTTCTGAATTCAACCCTATTGCCTATTTTGCTTAATTATTCTATGTATGCTAGTTCTTGCACTTTGACAAATCTAAGCAAGTTTTTTTTCAGCCGACCATGTATTTATACGCCTTATTAATATATAAAACATAAGACAAAATCATTTATTAATGAACCCCATTAATGCATGATTTCGTTTTTGTATTAATGCATGATTTCAATATACATACAAATCTAGTAGGTGTTTACCTTACAACATCAAATCTGAAACAAAATTTCATTTTTTACATAATTTATTGTGAGTAATTCAACAAATTCTGTGAAGAAATTGATGTTTACAATTTTTCTTTAACGCCGCCAGAAGTGACAGAAGCTGCAAATATTGCAACAGCAAGTTTATTACCTAAAAAGAATAAAAATCTTTATGAAAAAACTTATTTTATGGTGCAACGAAAAACAAGTAACGCGGTACACACAAAACGTGTTATTAGCATATTTTTCAAATATTTCTGAAAAAGGGCTAATTGCCAGCTTATGGCCTAAATATTCTATGCTAAAAAGCACAATGAATTTGAAGAAAAACATAGATATTTCTAAATTTAATAAATTAACTACTTTTTTCCACTACTAGCTGTGAAGTGGACAATTATTGCGTCTCCTAGCCAACTGAGAAGTTAAATTTCTCTATTAGTGGTTAATAATTTTTTCTATTGTTGACCTAGGTTAATAATGAACAATTTCAAATTTTTTGAAAATCCAAGAATAGTATATTATACACCAAGGTTGTGAAGTCTGTCATTATTGCCTTAGCACCAGTTTAAATAAGGTGCGTAGGCAATAATGGACTTCTAACCATGGTGTATATACTATTTTTCTACTACTAGCCAAATTTAAGTCAAAAATAAAAAATAAACATTTTTCTTGTAAAAATCAAGTAGCACAGGAATGCAAATAAATCAAAAAGCATTAAAAGCTACATACGTTGATAAACCAACTGCAACTGATTCACTAAACACTTGTGACATATTTCACCTTCATTTTCTGAAAATTATTCGGAGTAATAGGTAAATTAGTTGATTTAGGAGCCAATCGCAGCGGTTTAGATTTGTCTGACATGTAGAAATTTTTATTGTCTTTCCAAAATGCTTTTTTGTTATAAAAAATTATATCGTATTTAATCAAGTTATTTTGCACCGACTTCAATAAATAGGACACATCGAAGAGATAATAGATTTTCTTATCGTTTACGAGAAGGTATAGTTTTTCCGGTGATACATCTATTCTTTTGGTTAGGTTTCAAAAATTTTACTACTGCCCTAACATTGGCACAGTCTAATACTATCGACTTCAATTTGTCACCTTTACATATCGTATTTCTAAAGATGTAGCACATGGGTTGTTTAAATTTTTTATATATAACTCTAACCATGATCACATAGCTATTTGAACTGGCAAAAAATTTAAAACCTACTTTAAAATTAACATTTTGGGGCTCGTAAAATATAATTTTAGTGAAAATTGTTTGTATTCCTCTGTATATCTCCTGCTTCTTAGTGGTTTATTTTTTAAGTCTACTTGGGCTGTCACAATTTGTGCTCTGCTTTCGGGAAGTAATCATTGGGAGATCATTGTTTAACAAAAACGAGTGAAACATAATTTTGTATATTCAGGAGATTATCTTTAACGTATTTGCTACTTAAAATTACTTAACATGATAAAATTATTTGAATAAAAAAATGCCATTAGTTTAAAATTTGCGCCCCCATCCCATAACCGCAAATACATAACCTGAATTAATTTCTTTGTTAAATATGATGGTAAAATCAGTTTTTTTAGGTTTCCCAAAGGAGATTTAACCAGGCGAGTTAAGTTACATGAAGAATTTTAAGTAAATTACAAACATCTTGTTGTAGATGTTTTGAATGGTTAACAGAATGTGGAAGGTCCGATCTGTTGCATAAAAATGTCGATTATAAAAACTTAACGAGTATGTGGCAAACACTTGCCATTCCTAAATGAATTACAAGTGTCAATTTCTGAAACCCAATATTCAAATGATGCAAGATATATTGGCGAAGCAATAAATGCCCGTTAACATCTCTAGCTATACCAAAACTACTCAAGCTTGCAGTTCAAATACTGTTAGGTAAAGAAAATTACGAAGGAACATTCTTAAATTGCAACGTGAAAGAAAGCACTTCAATTGAAGTTAACATCTCCCAACGATTACTTCCCGAAAGCAGAGCACAAACTGTGACAGCCCAAGTGGACTTGAAAAATAAACCACTAAGAAGTAGGAGATATACAGAGGAATACAAACAATTTTCACTAAAATTATATTTTATGAGCCCCAAAATGTTAATTTTAAAGTAGGTTTTAAATTTTTTGCCAGCTCAAACTGCTACGTGATCATGGTTAGAGTTATATATAAACAGTTAAACAACCCTTGTGCTACATCTTTACAAATACAATATGCAAAGGTGACAAATTGAAGTCGATAGTATTAAACTGCATAGAAAAGGTACAACTACAATGCGGTGCCAATGTTAGGGCAGTCGTAAAATTTTCGAAACCTAATTAAAAGAATAAATGTGTCACCGGAAAAACCATACCTTCTCGTAAACGATAAGAAAATCTATTATTTCTTCGATGTCCCCTATTTATTGAAAGAATGAGCTAGTAAATTTGGAAACAGATTACGTTCAGGTTTAGGTTCTAAGTTTCTAGTAACCATTAAGGCTTCTAAAACTAATACGAGCAGAATATTTACCATCGTTGACAATGATCAACATACGATTTTGAATTTAGTTAGACACTATTTCTCATTGCGGCCAACACACACCTCCCACAAACGCTTTTTTGTTTTTTATAGAAATGGCAAGTGTTCCATTCAGCGAATTGGCATAAACACGTTTTCAAAAATTCCATTCACAATTGCAACGTTTTTAAAATTAGATGAGCCGAATACTTATACTGGTCATTGCTTTCGACGGTCTTCTGCCTTGATACTTTCTGACAGTGGTGCAGATTTTTCAGCCATTAAACGCCTTGGTGGTTGTAAATCCACTGTTGTTGCAGAAAGGTATATAGATAATTCAATTGGGAATAAAATTAATACGGCTAAAAAATTTTTTTGCAAAACGGTGACAAAACCTTCCAACACTAGTGTCGAAACTGTTGAAAGCAATATCATCAATAATACTGAAACCACTGCAGCTGAAACAAATAATGATTTTACAAACATTCAAGATTTAAACCTAAATATGTACTCACACAGATAATCAACAAATAATTCCAGTATGCCCTCTTTTACTTTTAATAATTGCACTATTGGAAATGTAAATATTTATAAACACAATGTTGAAGCTGAAGATAGTAGTTTAATTTGTATTGTTATTCATTTTTTGTTGACTTTGTGTAATAAAACTGTTCACAACAATTTCCATTCACAATCATTCTCTCTGTCGAACGAACTGCATCACATTCTGACTGATACTTTTTGTTTCATCATGAACTAGTTTTTTATCTAATTTCATCGTTTTACCTAACTGTATTGAAAAAAAATATTGTAGTAATTTATTTTTTACACGATCAAGCGTAAAATTGACTTTTTTAACCCCATTTTTTGGCGTAAAGTAGAACATTTTGCCCGCGGGCTTAAAAGTGTTACTTTTGCGCCCGTGGGCTTTTGGTTTTTAAATCGTTAAAATTGATCTAATGTATATATTGCTGGATGCAACCAAATTGCCATTATTGGTGTATATTGTATTGACTATTCTGTAATCAAGTTTAACAATATTGTAATGATTGATACGTTTGTTAAAAAAACTGTATTCTGTAAACGTTTATGTGCAATTCGCACTTTACACTTCACAGTGCTTCTATTTCACTGCATGAATGCTGCCATTCCTTCTTAAAACTTTAGTATTGTAATCTCCTTAACCTAACCTTAATCATTTTTCTTCTACTTTTCCCTTCCTTTATTTTCTATTTGCTTATTTTAGTCCTGTTATCGCTTGTTCTCTATGATTTTGCATTCCGTTTTATTATTTCCATCGTAATCCTACTCCTGTATGACAAAACAGTTTTTACAAGGCTAAACACATTTCGAAATCTTTGTTTCGGGTAAGCATAAAATAAGTGTGTAATATTATTAATATTCTGCTTGTATTTTAGATTAACAACATGTGGAATGCAATTTAAATAAGGTCAGGTGAGTATTCCTCAAGATTATAAATTTTGTGTACAGTTTGCTCTTTCGAGCCCTTCTAGGTGGAGGTGAATGAAATAACAACTCAATATGTTGTCAACGCCGACGTTTCGCCCCCTATGCGTAGGGCTTTATCAAGGCTCATAACAATAAAAAGTTGATAGTCTCAATTACCATCAATTGATGGAACGTCACACACGGATTAAAAAAAACAGTCATACATATATATATATATATATATATATATAAGTTGTGGCTAAAAACGATATTTAATTAAAAGACAAACAAACAAACCCAACTTGATACAAACGACAAATAACCCTACGCATAGGGGGCGAAACGTCGGCGTTGACAACATATTGAGTTGTTATTTCATTCACCTCCACCTAGAAGGGCTCGAAAAGAGCAAACTGTACACAAAATTAAATAAGGTCGTTTATTTCCAAAACATAGACCAGACTAGACCTTTACAATCATTAAAACAGACTCTAAATTGTCAATGTCGTCAATGGATAACTGCGACAATTCCTCTCTGCGGCAAGTCCCAGCAATTCCAATGATTAAAGCCACCTAATTTTTTATATTATGTTAGGTATAATATTATTAATCATAACAATTTACTTACTTTCATCATTAAAAGTCTATTATTTGGAGATTTTATATTAAATTTTAAAATTCGTCCCCTTTTTTAAAATTTTAATTTTTTAGGTTTGTAGCCGTCCCAATTTCTTTTACGAATACAGTTACTTTTTTAAAATTGCTTATTTCTAGATTTTCATTAATTGAGATAGCGGCCTTCAACATTGAATAAATCGACCGAGGTGTTGATGATTTAAATACTTCTGACTTCTCAAATAAATATGCTAGAAGCACATTTTTGATGTTTTTGCCTTTTTTCCGAGACACCACTTAATATAATCATCGTAAGTTTTTTTAGAAATTTTCAGCGATTTTGGACTTCCTCAAAGAACTAGCCACCACTTCTGGTGGCGTACAAGATATCGAAAAATCTTCCATGTTTTTGTTAAATAATAATTTGATTCTTGCAATTGATACTTACAAAATATGACAGTCACTGTAAGTGACAAATGAAAAATTATGTAAGGCACCTATGATGGTAATAATGAAGTAGATTAACGCAATTTGTAAAAGTTTTTACTTTTTTGTATACGAAAATAATGAAACGTGTAAAAAATTATGTATGCAACTCGGTCGTAAAGCTGTTTTAGGCTCTCGTACATTCCTCTGGGCCTAAAACAGCTACTTTACGCCCTTGCTACATAAATAACTAGTAAATGTTAAATGTAAGTAGGTATGTTATTCAAATATTTTTATTAATTAAAAAGAATTTATAACCCAAAAATACTAGACCTTTCTTGAAAACAATTAAAAATCATTCTGTAAAGATTTTTGCAGAACAACCAAGTACCAAAAAACCAAACGTAAAACAAGAAAACTTTTAAAAACTCAGAAGGACGTAATTACCTTTCTTCTTGAAAATATAAAAATTTGGTAAATAAACTGGACGTATTTTAACTAGATTTCTTCGGGTGATTCCGATTCGTTCCAGCTGATGACATTTAGTACAAGTTCGGGTATTTACGGTAATTCACTTAAGAAAGTTTTTTGTAATTTATACACGTTTTCTTCATTTAATTAAGTTTTGGTCGACTGAAAAATATTGTAACTAACTCAAACAGTAAAATGCAATTAATAATCTCAATAATTAAAAACAATCAATCTCGATTATTAATCGCTGTCATTAATACACTTGTTTGTTAAATAACTATTATTGGTAAACGTTTAAAAAACAACAAACGCAATAAATATTGTTAAATATTATATAATTAGGGTAACTAACAAATTGCTCCATTTAACGACCCCTGTATCTATTTTTCCTGACATCATCTATTAAGGCCGACTTGTACTAAATATAATAGCAACATTTAAGTTTTAAGTTAATTGTTAATAAAATAAATCTATTAATTTAAGTAACGTTGGTGATTAAAAAGGAATGTTTACGTATTACAATGGATTACGTTATACAGTGTGTCCAAGATATGAATGAACAGCATGGGGAGCTTAGCAACCGTGAGAGATACAGAGTCGGTTAAATTTGGAAAAAGTTGCCCACTCGAGGAGTCGACATTTTGCTGTTGAGAAACTCGCCGAGTTTGGCTTACTTTCGCAAATATTCTAAAAAAACCCAAATTATGCCGTTTCGTTTTCATTATATTTTGAAGTTATTCGAAAAGTTACCAGAAAACTGAATGCATTTTGTCGTTGCCTTTCTTTTTGCTCTACCAGATGGCGTTCACAAATTTTCATTTCAACGTTTCGTTTTAAAGAAACCATCATTAACTTTATTTTTTCTTATGGCACTCAAAAAAGTATTCACTGTAGAAGAAAGCATTTTTGATTACAAATTCAACGATGTACTACACAATATGGTTATTTGTGATTTTATTAAGAAAAAATAACGGTTTATTAAATTTCTAACCTTTTTGGTCTAGTGTGCGGTGAATGAAACGATGACAACAAAAAAACGAAAACGAATTAACAATTGACTTCATTTCTTTCATTGTTAATTCTAACATAATCTATTTGAATGACAAAGTAGTATCAGTTTATCAATATTTTTCAGTGTAGGTCATATTTTACAATAGAGCAAGTAATGTTTTCAAATAAAGAGAAATTTGATATGCTGTCCTGCTACATTACATGCCGGAGAAATTTTGTAGAAGCCGGGTATCTGATCAAGTACCCAGAACGGAGGCAACCAAGGAAGTCCATATTTAGGCGTTTGGTGTCCAATCTAAAAGAATAAGGTTTATTCAAGCAACCCGTACTGTCCCGCCAAAAACATTCGACCTCAGCAACATTTTCTGTATGCAGCAATTATTTCAACGCACACTACATCAAAAAGATTTGAAATTTACGTGTTCCATTGTAAAGTATGACCTATAATGAAAGACGTTGCTAAACTGATACTACTATGTCAATCGCATCTATTCTGTCAGATCTAACAATAAACTTTATTTTTTTGCTGCCATGGTTTCATTCAGCGCACACTAGACCAAAATGATTAGAAATTTACTAAAACCATATTTTTTCTTAATAAAATCAGGAATAACAATATTGTGTAGTACATCGTTGAATTGGTAATAAAAATGCTTTCTTATACGGAGTGCACTTTTTTGAGTGTTATAAAAAAATAAAGTTAATGATGGTTTCTTCGAAACAAAACGTTGTAGTGAAAATTCGTGAACGTTATCTTGTAGAGCAAAAAGAGTGGCAATGACAAAGTGCATTCAGTTTTTTGGAAACTTCAGAATATAATGAAAACGAAATATCACAATTTGGGTTGTTTTTTTATTATCTACGGAAGTAAGCCGAACTCAGCAAGTTTCTCAACAGCAAAATGTTGACCACTCGAGTAGGCAACTTTTTCCAAATTTAACTCTCACGGTTTTCAAGATCACAATGCTGTTCATCCTTATTTTAGACACACTGTATAGTATTTTTATTAAAAAAATATTAATTAAAAATTCGAGCAATGAGAAACTCTTTATTTATATTTAAAATTGTTTACCAATTTTAAAGCTTCGGTTCATTTATAAAATAATATGAATGCTTTAAAACTAACTAATTTAATTTTTATATAAAAAAATATTTTTATAATGGAACAGAGAGTTAACAAAAATAAAGAATTTTAAATATAAATATTTGAATACGTTGGGTACAAACAAAAAAAATGTTTTTATTTAAACCGACCTTTGTTCAACTGTGGATAATGAGATCGTCACTGCAGTGTTGTTATCGTAGGTTATTTATCCAAATTTGTTGAGTGCGCTGATTTTTAATTTATCTCAAAACTTTTGATTGATTGATTTTGACTCTTCCTTCTTTTACTTTTTACATTCAACGTTCAAATATTATTTTTTTAATGTTTTTGTTTTACTTATGGTTCACTTATTTTTATTTCAATACATAACAATTGTCTATCACGTTTTACATTTTAACTTTGTATAACACAAATTTAACCTTCATCGAATTAACGTATCTCTGTACGCAAAGCATTCTTTCTGTTCCGAGAACATAACACTTTATTATTTAATTGAAATAGGTTTCCTTGTAGCAGAGGACCTATTTTAGTGGACTATGTCGATATTTTGATAATAAATTAATGCAGGGCGATCAAAAAAAAGGATTAAAATTAAATTCAAAAACACGCCAAAAGTCATTTTTTTTAATGCAAGCACCATGTTTTTATAACTTTATTTTATTTAGCATCAAAAAGAAGGTTGACTTTGGTCAAGGTTGTCTATTCAAAAAATTCATGGTTTTCGAAATATTGGCAATTTAACTTTTTTTGTTGCACAAATGCTATTGTATTTCTTTTAATATGAATGGTTATTCCTAGTTGGCCATGATGGCGTTAGAAAACAATCATCTGTCAAGGATATGCCAAACTGTTAAACATTTTCAATAATCATTCCGGGACGCTTAAATTATACAAACGAAGATTTCTTAAATTTATTTATTATTTATGGACAATGTGATAAAGTTATATTGAGAACATGTGTTACAGTTAACTGTAACGACTGTGAGTGTTAAAGGGCATATCGTTACCAAAGCTTTAACTTTAAATGCTTGAAACACACGTGTGTCGATAAAGCCAGATGTTCTTTCGTTGCGTGTTTAATACTGTACAAGTAATTACTTGGTTTTATCGACACACGTGTGTTTCAAGCATAATAAGCTATCGCTTTGATAACGATATGCACTTTAATACTCACAGTCGGTACAGTTAACTGTTGGCATTTCTTAGTTTGATACACACAGTTTGACATATCCTTGACAGATGATTGTTTTTTAACGCCATCATGGCCAACTAGGAATAACCATTCATATTAAAAAAATCAATAGCATTTGTGCAACAAAAAAAATGTTAAATTGCCAATATTTCGAAAACCATGAATTTTTGAATAGACAACCTTGTACAAAGTCAACCTTATTTTTGATGCTAAATAAGATAAAATTATAAAAACATGGTGCTTGTATTTAAAAAAATGACTTTTGACGTGTTTTTGAATTTAACTTTAATCCTTTTTTGATCGCCCTGTATTAATTTATTATCAAAATATCGACATAACCCACTAAAATAGGTCCTTGCTACAAGAAACCCTATTCCAATTAAATAATAAAGGCATTAGTATAGGAAAATTTTATAATTTTGATTAGGCCTGAAAACGTCATTTTTGACAAAATTTAAAATAAGTCCAAAACAGTTAGACTTAGGTATAGGACATTATACACAAATTGTGTCTACAATTTTGTGAAAAATCCAAAAATAGAATAATATATAGAATGTTCCATTTAAAATAAGCAACTTGACACCTACTTCCTGTATAACCGGAAGTGTGACCATCTTGAAAATATTTTAACAAAACTGCCCCCGTTGATGTTAGTATACTACCAAATTTTCAAATTTTTCCCATGTACAGTTTTTTATAATCTATCGATGGCGTTCCCGGTGGGACACCCTGTATATATATATAATAATAATAATAATAACCATTTATTTATTTACATAATACATGTATAAATACACAACAGAAAAATAGAGTACAAAATAAAATTTTCATAAACTTTAAACACTTTTTAACTAATATTTTCGTAAAATATATAATAATTTCTAACGGTTTTTGTTTAGAGAATAATAAAAAGAAGCGACGGCTAAAGGGAATTTGGCTTGATGTAGCACACTTTCGTGGAGGATACAAAATTTATAGTAGTTAGATCAACAGCGTCCGGCTTTGTCGGAGGGTTGCGTAGTTCTCTGAAAAACTATAAGGAAGTCGCCACCTGTTGGATAAAGAAAGAAATAAAGCCGACCAACAGGAAATCAACAGGTTTTACTTAAAATCTAATACGCCAACTCAAACACAAACCAGAGAAAAAGACAGACAATTCAATACAACAAACAAATTTTAAAATATTAGGAGAATGTGACAGAAATAGAGAGACTGTTGCATATAGTTAGGTGCTTTAACAGCAGCCTTAATTAACAATGAATAAAGTTTGCAATTAATGTGTCAAATTTCAGGTAAGCTTTAGTTATACTCGAGTTAAAATTATCATTCCAATTGAGGATTGGCTGCTATTAAGGCTCTGCGTACACATATCACTTACACACGGAGATTTAAACTAAACTTAAACTAGGATTAAAGAGTAAGTACCTGCCGCAAACCCAAAAGGCCTTTTGTGTCCGCGACAACCGCTCTAAATAAAGCGCCCCAGCCCCATATTGAGCTGATTAAAACAAACGTTTGGTTGAGGAGTGTACACCAAATAAAAATTTACAAAATATTAGGTATCAAGCCATTCTATGTCATATGTACTTGAGCTTCATACTTATTATTATTATGAATAAGTGGCTTGAATACTAAAACTTATCTGTAATCGTTAGAATGTATATCCGAGAATAACGGTGTTCTGCTAGCAACGGTATCGACAGTTTGGGAAGTTAGATAGTCCTAGGATTCCTCGTAGGAGAGGTGTGCAAAAAAGAACAGCAGGCGATTGACTTCCTCGATGAAGTTGTGCAGCATAACCAACCCTTGTAGACGTAGTATTCATCGGTTGTCTGCAGCTTAATTAATGCGAAACCGTAGTGTTGTTTTTACTTGATAGGGAAGGTTCTTAAACAGCCTCAAGAGTTATCCAAAGATAATACACAACGATAACATAAAGTCAAACGCAACGTGCTAAAAGCATATGTAGCAATTAGAATTAATACAAATAGGAAAGAAAAGAAAACAAAATGTACTCACGGTGAATTTAGCCGGATTAAACGTAAACACCAATTTGAATTGGAAATCTTGAAACCCACATTAAATTTTTTGTAAAAATTTTACTTCAAGAAGTACGAAACAGAAAAGAGAAGATGTCCGTTGAACGTTTAGGAAATCCAGTCGAATTTAATTTTCCACCAATAGAAAATTAGCAACATGCGCGCTAAATACGACTTTCGTCGCAACATACTACTCGCGACACATGTTTTAAGACGGTTCACAACATACGTCCTACATTCGAAAAATAAAACCGTAACATTTTAAATCAAGAAATAAAGTCTAATAATTATGATATTCCTCATGTCAAACGAAACACCAATAACAGTGCGCGACGCCATTTGGGGGTAGCCTCATTGTAAGCAATACCGCTTGTGTAATACTTCTAAGAGTAAAATTGTTTATAAACAGAAGAACATTGGTAGATTGAAATACATAACCAATTTAAAAGTTGTCGCAAGTGAGTACGATCAAAACCTTAAGCTACTTGCGCAGAAACGCATTTTAAAACTAGATAAAGATGCAATAATGATAGTGATAAGTATAATTGCGCGCCTTGAAAACATTTGTTTCCATTTGATTGTTTGCCAACTTTTGTTTATAACATTTTTTTTTTCTAGCATTACTTACAAATTAAAGTGCACACAGCCCTTAAAACCTCGGTGAAGAGGCGGTCTAGCTTGTAACAGTAGGAGAGAAGTTGTAGGTTTGAGGATAAACGACAAGATTGTATTCATTTAAGTAAATGGTTACAAAAAATCCGAAGTAGTAGGCGCCACCTAATGAAACAATTCAAAAAAAAAGGATAGCAATATTTAGGTCAAGTAATTGTTTCACAATAGAAATAACAACAAAATAAGACAAACTTTAAATTGAAACTCAAAAAAATATCAATAAATCTATGCAACTGTGTTTCAACGTAAGTTGAGTATCAACAATGAACAATTGAATATTTATTTATTTATTTATGTAATAAATAACGATTAAATATATAATCCGTAAAACGATTTATGCAGTTTAACAACAAACAATATTATGAAGTAAGATTAAATGTTGGTTTCAAAATGTATCATAAACAGCAAACAAATTTAAGAACAATGTATGCGCTTAATCAATAGTTTCAAAACTTACACCAAATCTATGAGCAAAAATTAATTTATTATACAAACTTCCACAGATATTTTTGAATCGATCAATTTTCTCCACGCTGGTCACAACTTGTAAGTGAAATGCTAAAACAAATTGATTAACACGTACAACAGTAGCTTATGTGCTGTAACAAACCACCAAATCACATACAAATACGTAAAGCACATTAAAATCTCCCTCATAATATCTTTCTTGTTCAACGTACATTATAAAAATCCTACAGATCGCTCTTCTTAACTAAAATTACAAGTTAAATTAACACCTAAACTTCTAATGCATCCACGATGTAAAACAGAACAGATTGGCGGTATATTAGCCTCAATTTGTATGTTGAGGAAGGATCAAACCTTGAATATGTCCACCATGAAAGTGTACGAGTTCTTCATACATGAAACAGCTTCCAAACGTTTATTTTTGGTTTCTCCATCTTTCTTGTGCCTCCAACAACGATACGCAAGCAATAGGTATCCGATATAGCCTTCCTGTGTATAACAATTTTTCAAATATGCTACTTCTTAGCGCATATAGACAATGAACAAAAAGTTGTGGAACATATGTTAGAATTTAATGTAACTATTTTTGTACCACCTACTGTAATTAAATAACAAAAGGAAAATCTACCTTTATACTATTTTAAAAGCTCATCTGCCGTCTTATACGACGGAAAAAATACGTATTTAATAAAATATAGTTCGATGAACATTAATAATTTCTAACGCGATCTTGTACGAATAACAGCCATTTCAACAGTGATCGGAAAACCCAATCAAAAATTTCGTGCGGAATTATCTTTATATAAAGACTAGACAAATATTTACTACATACAGGGTGATGTGCAATTAATTATAAATTAACAACGGAGGTAGAATGCAATTACAACGTTACATTTTTCCGGTGTATCAAATTTCTTTATTCTATAAAAAGTATGTGAACTTATAAAATTGAACAAACCGAGATACACACAATACAGTATTGATTTGGTATTTGCAAAATATGGTCACACAGTATGCCGTTTCGATGGTAAACGGCCACCCTGAATTAAACTACATCGAAATAATTTTGGCATTTGTAGAACATTAGGTGGCAATATAATGGACGTTTGTGACAAACTCGTAATACAAGTGAATGGTGATACCTTTGATGATACTTCTATGTCTGATTCAGAAACTTAAATGAAACTGTTCTTTTTTTGTAATTTATCGATAATAAAGTGTAAGACGATGTACAAGTAACTTCGTAAATAAATAAATTTTCAATTGTTATTGACAAATGTAATTCACAATATTTTCTTACTATGACAATAAAATATGATTTTGGATTATTTCCTTTTATGATAAAATCAAAAATTGTATTACACGGCAATAAACGTGAAGTAATATAACCTAAATTTTATTGAAAGTGTGTATTGAGTTCTGACAACATCTTTTTTGCGCCGCTTGGTGTCTTCCAATGTTGACTTTACTCCAGTTATTTGTTTCTTATGAACATTTTTTACTATGTTACCAGGTTATACAAAAACCGACAAATAAAATCTTCCCGAGGTGGATATTCTAATGATAGGCAATTTCTTTTCAACTAATTTAGACTATTGTGCTGTTGAATTTAGAAATGCAAAAACATCTGTGTAAGTATATCAATTATCCATTATTTATTCAATTTTTAATAATAAAATATAACGTATAAACAAATTGTATTTAAACTACGAAAAAAATATTATACACATATTTATAGTATATTATACACCAAGGTTGTGAAATCTGTCATTATTGCCTTAGCACCAGTTTATTTCGAGAGAGGCGGTAGCACCGAGCGAAATAAAGTGCGTAGGCAATAATGGACTTCATAACCATGGTGTATATACTATTTTTTCCACTACTAGCCAAATTTAACGCAAAAATTAAAAATAAACATTTTTCTTGTAAAAATCAAGTAGCATAGGAATGCAAATAAATCAAAAAGCATTAAAAGCTACATACGTTGATAAACCAACTGCAACTGATTCACTAAACACTCATGTGACATATTTCACCCTCATTTTCTGAAAATGAATTGGAGTAATATGTAAATTAGTTGATTTAGGAGCCAATCGCAGCGGTTTAGATTTGTCTGACATGTAGAAATTTTTAATGTCTTTCCAAGATGCTTTTTTGTTATTAAACATTATATCGTATTTAATCAAGTTATTTTGCACTGACTTCAATAAATAGGGGACATTGAAAAAATAATAGATTTTCTTATCGTTTACGAGAAGGTATAGTTTTTCCGATGATACATCTATTCGTTTAATTAGGTTTAGAAAATTTTACTACTAACATTGGCACCGCATTGTAGTTGTAGCTTTTCTATGCAGTTTAATACTATCGACTTCAATTTGTCATCTTTGCATATTGTATTTGTAAAGATGTAGCACAAGAGTTGTTTAACTTTTTATATATAACTCTAACCATGATCACGTAGCCGTTTGAGCTGGCAAATATTTTAAAACCTACTTTAAAATTAACATGTTGGGGCTCGTAAAATATAATTTTAGTGAAAATTGTTTATATTCCTCTGTGTATCTTCTACTTCTTAGTGGTTTATTTTTTAAGTTCACTTGGGCTTTCACAATTTGTGCTCTGCTTTCAGGAAGAAATTGTTGGGTGATGTTAACTTCAATTGAAGTGCTTTCTTTTGTCGTTGCAATTTAAGAATGTTTCTCCGTAATTTTCTTTACCTAGGAGTATTTGAACTGTAAGCTTGAGTAGTTTTGGTATAGCTGAAGATGTTAACGAGCAATTACTTACATTGATTCTGAAAACACTTGTATAAAATATATACACATTTCATTTATTGCTTTGCCAATATACCTTGCATCATTTGAATATTGGGTTTCAGAAATTGACACTTGTAATTCATTTAGGAATGGCAAGTGTTCGCCACATACTCGTTAAGTTTTTAGAGTCGACATTTTTATGCAACAGATCGGACCTTCCAGATTCTGTTAACCATTCAAAACACCTACAACAAAATGTTTGTAATTTACTTAAAATTCTTCATGTAACTCACCTCGCTTGGTTAAATCTCCTTTGGGAAACCTGAAAAAACTGATTCTACCATCATATTTAATTAATAAATTAATTCAGGTTATGTATGTGCGGTTATGGGATGGGGGCGCGAATTTTAAACTAATGGCATTTTTTATTCAAATAATTTTATCGTGTTAGGTAATTTTAAGCAGCAAATACGTTAAAGATAATCTCCTGGATATACAAAATTATATTTCACGCGTTTTTGTTAAACAACTATTCTTAGATTCTCAAAAAATTGAATTTGTCCATTATTAACCTAGGTCAACAATAGAAATAATTATTAACCACTAATAGAGAAATTCAACTTCTCAGTTGGCTAGGAGACGCAATAATTGTCTACTTCACAGCTAGTAGTGGAAAAAATCTATTTTTCTATTTTGGGTCGCTTACACTCGAGCTATAAGAGCACAAAAATGTGTTTTTTATAATAATAATAATAATCGTAATTAATGTTCAGTAAATTTATTTATCTATTAATTTTTATTTCTACCCATTTTGTTTTAATTAAACGTATAATAAATGTACTAATTAAACTTAAACTAGCATTTAAACCAAAGTTTAATGAAAATATTGTCACCCTAGCAATTATACTTCAAAACTTTCTAAATTTAAATACTGGCGAAATTTTCTTTTAAAATCAATCTGAATAGCCCAAAATAGAAAAAAATATTATAAAGAATTTGTCTCAGATGGTATTTTAGCAACTTGTATTTTTGAAAACTTGCTGCTTCGCGGTTCGTTTATGAAACTGTACACGTCTTAAAAATGCGTCTTCTTAAACTAGTTCTTTAATATACTATTATGGTACATAAATAGTGTAGGTATACTTACATCGAAATGGTCGTCGCAAAAGTAAATCGGCGAAGTTACAGACATTCCTTCGTTTTCTCTTCTTGCTAGGTCTAAGCATTTTTGTCTCATGCCTGCTTTTCGGGGTACATCAACAAATAATTTACTTGAAGTACCTAGTTGCAGATGTATTTATACATTCAGGTACGACACACCAATCTTTCCGTATCGATAATATTTCAGGTAAACTTACACAATGCTCTCGATTAGTAATAGCATTGATTATACGACGGAGTCAGATTGGCAGAGCTTATGGCAGCTTTGGAAATGCAAGCTATAATTAAAAAAATTACAATGGATGGCGCTGCTAGTACAAAATTATCTTGTTAGAATTTGATAAGCAAAGTTACGCACCAGTCCGATTATCGAGACTCTGATATGATAGAACTGAGTCTGCGAAGCTAATTATGTCATTGTTTGTAATGTTAAACAAAGTCTTGCGGTTTTAAATTTCAATGATGTTTAAATGCAGTCAAAACAATAAACGTAGCGTCGATCCTTCTTCTAATACAAGGACAGACATTAAAAACCACCATTCAAAGCAAATCAATTGTATAAAATATTCCAGATAATTTATATTGCAAAAATAGTAATGCTTTATACTTAAATATTAAAAAATAGGTCGTGTGTTTGGAAGTCGCTCACGATTAAAAAATACAATTGCCTTGTTTTTTCCAATAATTATTAATGCGTCGAGTAGCAGAATTGCCAAATTCTGTTATTCCAGATAAGTCGTAACTTTGATTATATAATTGAACTAGGTATATAAACAAAGCTCGTGGATTCTCTAAAATTTTGTCTACAAAAATACCAAGTTGCCACAGATTTTGATACAAATTCTCAATTATACTGTTAATTATTATGTCACTGGGGAATGGCAGAATACCGTTTTGTACCTATTAATTAAAACCATTGATTAAAACAGTAGTAATTCATCAAAAAAGCATCAAAACACGTTAAATTTTGACCGAACAAAATTATTGATATATTATTTAGGTAGTTAGTAAGTAATAAGGAATAAAACAATAATGTTCAAAATTTTTAAAAAAATGTGTTTTTTATTAGTAAATAATGTATACCTACTATGGATTTAACTACTTTATAAAAAATATAAACAAAATTATAATTTACAATAATCACCACATTCGTATAGGTTCACCTTAATTAAATTTATTTGTGCTGTAAAATTCTTAATTTTGGATTGGGTTTTTTTGATGTAATAATTTTATTACAAATTAATTTTGAACATTTAAATATTTTTGTAACTAAAAGTTTGTTTAGTATAAATAATTTATGTTCTTTACAAATTTCATCTTGTGCTAACCAATTTATAATAATAATATTCTTTTGAATTTTACGCATAAGTTTGAACTTTAATTTGGTCTCATGGTAAATATTATCAAAACATTTTTGGAATTTCTTTAAACACAAAGTAACTACATGTAAATAATTTTCACTTGGTGCATAATCTTAGTTACATTATCGTAAGTTTTGTATAAAATCAATAGTTCTTTTTGGTTGTTTAACTTAGAATTAGTGATTAAACAATTTTTACATGATGTACAATTAAATTTTGTTATACACGTACGAGCTAAGTAGCCCGCAAAATATGCTACAGAACAATCTTCACTTGTCACATTTATAGTATTGGTACTCAGAACCGAGTTCAAGCTAGAAACACTTGATGTTGATGATGACATAATGGTCTCATCTTCATCATCTTTTTTGCCTTGATGCGGTTTATATCCACTTTCAATGACAGAATTTATGTCCAGTTCCATGTCAAGCTTTACATAAGTACCATCATCAGCTTCACAATTAGAAGACTTTGGTGGTTTCATTAGGGAATGTATTGAGTATGAACGGAAGATCGTTCTAAATAATCGTGATGTAGGATTCCGATTGTATCCTCCTTTTTGTCGGTATACAGAAAATAAATTTTCTATCACATCCTGATTCAACCTGCACGTTATTATATATTTTATATCTAAGTTCGTTCGTTCATCTACAACTAATTGCTCAACACCATTTATTGTTTGTAATAAACCATTAAAACACGGTGGGGTAGTAATTTTTGTAGTCGCATTCATATTACTACTATATCTTTTTATTTTTTTCAATTTAGGTATTAGGTTTTTTGCATTTTCCAGTACAGATATAGCTAATTTATTTTCTTCAGAAAGGGCGCAATTGTAAGGATTCCGGGTATATAATTGTCTACTATTTAAAACATCAAATAAATTGTTCATTAAGTTTATAAATTCAGCTGTATTTTCTGCGGTATTGCTGATCAATTCCTTTGTTTTTATGCAAGTTTTAATCGCAGCAGCTACAGAATGGGACATTACTTGAACAGCAAGTTTAACACTCATTTTTTGAAAAGAGTTCGGATAAATGTGTGCATCTGTTATTTTCATTAACATTTTGCAGTTTATGTTTTTTTTATCGATCTGGTAAGTTTTTTTGATGTCATCAAAACATATTTTTGTCATCGAACTGATAATCGCCTACTAAAAGATTATTACGGAAGCTTTTAAAGAGATGAGGAACGTCAAATATTGCATATATTTTTCTGTTTAACACGTTAAAGTGAAGTTTCTCGACGGTAACATTTAATAACTTTAGTGCACTCTGATTACTTGTCCCTTGGTCACAAATTATTATTTTAGGGAGTAAACCTACGTTAATTAAGTTTTTTAGTGCTTCTTGAATAAGAACTGCCAAGTCTTTGTATTTCACACCAGAATTAGATAAAAAGTATGATAAGGGTAATTTCCATGAATTGTAAATCCCTCTTACCATAAAAACTAATGCAAGTTTAGCACTTTTATTTTTCGCCCCAATTGGCCTAAATCTTCAAAACCTTCGATGACGTCCATGCTTTTGAATATTCTAAAAATTGCATTATTGACATTTCGTCAAAACACACGGCACATGATTTTTCCAAGTTTGATTTAAGAAAAAACTTTTTCTTTATTTGATATAGATGTTTTTTGTCGAACCCTGTTTTGTAATAGGAAGAACCTATCCAACTTCGGACTGTTGTAGGCGATGGTAAAATTATTTTTAAGTCATTTCTTAAGAATTTATAGGTTGTTGGAGATTTGTAAAACATCATTAATGCCAAGTTCTTTTCGCTGTTGTTCCATACTGTTGTCTTGGTTCTAAATTGCATGTTTGCAATAATTTTTGAGTATTTTGATGGAAACTCATATTTTTTATTATATTGTCCAATTTAGTCCTTTCTTTAATAAGAAAAATTCTTTTCTTTAGTTTGGATATTTGTGATTTCTTTAGATTAATTTTTCTTTTACATAATTTTAAATCCCTTATTAGTTTTTTCTAGAAGCGACATTGTTCTCATTCGTTACTAATTTTTTTATTGTCGTTTACGTGATGATGGCATATCCGTTAATTCTCTCAAACGTGTCAAATCTGTTTCTGTTGTATCACACTGAATTTCATCTTCATCTTGAGAAATCTCAGGATCCATTTTTCGTTTTTTACTATATGTACGTTTTGGAATGTCGACCACAAGAGGAGGTGATGTAGTTGCTTCCGTGGTTGAAGTACTTGTAAGAATAAATCGGATGAAACATGATTATATTTTGAAGGGACCGCTGATTGAATGAGATGATGTTTCGTATGATTGATAAATGATCCGGCATCAAAATGAAGTTCGCAAACGTAACGAGTTCTCAGTTTTTCCTTGTCAAGGTCAAATAAAACTAGATTTTCTGAATTTATTAACCACTTTTCCATCCTACCTGGATCTTCTGTGGGAAATCTATACATTTTTAGTTTGGAAAATCGCTCTTTCTCTTATTACATTTAATAAATGCGCACTTATTTCCAGGCATTATGTAAAAATTAAAGTTTTATTACACAATATATTAATCACGTTCAAAACACACAAATAACACACACATAAAATTAATTAATATCTAACTAAAACTAGAACGTTTATAAATTACAATCAGAGATTATGAAATATTAAGGTGCAAACACACAATCGGTCTCGAATTCGGAAATACAACTAATTTCTTAAATGCGTAATGAAAAGGGTAGCTGAAATAGAGTAGGTAGGTATCTTCTAATTTTTGCCTAAAACCATTGCAATTGCCGGTTTCTTCCCATAGGTTCAATACGACAAACCGACTCAACGTGGACTAGAAACAACATAAATAAGTTATTTTATCTTTTTTTTCTCCGGCATCTTTATTGCATTTTTAATAACTTCTATACATTTCAGATGGTACAAATTAGTTTATTGAGAGATTCAGTGCAATTGTCGGCACCATATTTTTAAAGGAGCAACAAGAAATTCTTAACAGGCTGAGTTGGAAAAGAAGTTGTTTTTGTTATTTTACAACTTTGCAAATAATAAACGTTGTATCTTTAAAACTTCCAAGTTGCCGCTATACCACAAATTTCGGCGAACCGTTTAACAAAAGAATGCTCTAATTATAAATAAAATACATTTTCAGTTCTTATCGTAACGGAATGCAACTGCTACAATAACAACTTGTGAGAAAGTTTGGATTGCGTCATTGTTTACTCAACGCGAACATTATATACCGTTTGCATTTTTTCAGCGCTAACAATTTGAATCAGCGACATCAAGCAATTGAATACTGTACTACAAAATTTAGCGATGACAATAACCTTTTAACGAATTTGAGCGTTTGAATGCAGTACTGCAAATACTTCAGTATCGCCGCCTGGTAGCCGAATGCGGTTAAGGTGTTTCCAATTTTTATACTGGGTTTGTCAATCTGACTCCGTCGTATAATCAATGGTAATAGCTTGTTTTCTGATTTCTCACGAATCACGTCACGCAATATGAAGTGACATGAATCACTGTTTGTGCGGCAATTTTAAACATAATGTATTGAAACATGGTTTTGGGTACACATAAAGCTTTATTTAAATACAATTATATTTTTTATGGGAATAAGTGTTCATGAGGATTAATTTCAAACACTTTTTGAAAAGTTGTGTCGTTCCTTATTACTCCCATTACTATCGTGTACTTGTCATGACTTATGACACACTAAGTTTAAGTTCAGTTACCGAACTACAACTGTACAAAAAAAAATAAGCAAAGAATGAAGAAACTTAAAAGGTACGTGTATTAAGTTAAAGTATTTTGTTTATTTAATAAGAACTGTTTGGCTTGTATTTTCTTATCTTCTTTCACTCCTTTCTGATGTTCCGTAAAGTCATCGCTAATAGCGACTGTAATTTCTTTCTTTTGTATGAATTTTCTTTACCAATATTCTTACGTTTTATATTCTAAGTAAATACAAAATATGTGAAAAACCTTCTATCACTATATCTTACCCAGCTTGCGTCAATATAAGCTAACAATTGTTTGCCGCATTTTTGATCAATAATTCGACAACTAATTGTTACTTCAATATATCTGAGGATTCTTTTAGAGTGTTTCCAGTTTGTCATTGAGATCGTGAAATCTACTTAAATTACTTACATTAAATTTACATCATTGAGTCCAATAATTGCTGAAATGGATAATTATGCTGTGAGTTCTCTTTCTCCATTAGAAGTTTTAAACTTCTCTTAGATCTGAATTCAGAGAGTATCCTAAAATCAAACTCACTCTTAACGGGTTGGTCATACATTTTTGACTCAAGCTTGGCAAAAATTTTTCTCACTTTTCACTCACTAGTTAGGAACATTTTATCCACTAATTGCTCTTCATCTGTTTCTGAATACCGTTTAGTGAGGTTTAGGAGCTATGAGCATAGTGTGAGTGAGCTTTTAGATCGTTTTCTGAATTTGGCCCTTAACGTATGTGAAGAGTTTATTTTGAGCTATTTCCATTCAATTGGTTATAGTACTATGGTTATCGTAAAAACTGAAGAAATGTTCTACATAGGGAGATACTATTTTCATCTTTTAGAGTAGACCAATTCATAATTTAAATAAAATTTAATTTACTTTGTCACTCTATGCTTTAGAAGACAGTATTAGTCACTAAATTGCCTTTTTTAAAAAAATACACCTTGTTTTACATGTATTTTTAATGAAACCTTCATGGTGATTCATGTAAATATTTTCCTTTAGTATTCCATAATTTACGTCTAAATAAACAACAATATTGAGATGTATAATACTTGAAAATCGGGTCCATGTTGGGAAAGCGATATAAATGAGATGTATAGGTAAAGTCCCCACATTTGGGAAAACCAAATAAATGTATTGAAGTACTTGTTAAAATATTTCAATTCAATCGTTCTTGTTTAAATCGCCCAAAATTAAGATATTTTTGAAGTTTTTTAAATTAAATCAAACTGTGAACAGTTAGCACCTTATTCTTTTATTTGTTCAATTAAAGAAATCGAAATTAAATAATTAACAAACAGTTTTATTATCATGTCTGTTAGCATTCCTTTAGAAACACAAATAAAAGCTTTAATTTTTTAAGAAACCGACAATGATATAATTCAAATTTGCCGACGAGCTAAGAAATATCTCATGGTATAAAATTTGCATCATCAAAACCGACGGCGTGCGCACCGCCCCACTTAAAATTACCCGCCTACAACCGTTTCCCAGTTTTTCGCTAGAGATAAAGTCCCCTATATAAGAGTGAGCGCAATTGAAAATAATTAACTTTTATTGACTTGTTTAATAACTCTCTTCCGATCCTAAACCGACCCAAACCGCCTAAACTAAACTATCCGCCGTTAACTAAAAAACCACTTCAAATGCTAATTGAATTTGGGACGGGCTGTGGCAGTACTAACTCAAAGACCATTTCAAATGCTAATTGGATTTGACACGGGTTGTGGCAAAAACTGTAGTAATCCGCTAACTCAAAAACCACTTCAAATGCTGATTAATTTTGGTACGGACTTTGGCGCAAAACCCTCTTAATCGCTAGAAAACCACCTAAAACAACCACCGTTAATAATCCGTATAGCAAACACCTACTTATTCCAAGTAAGCACTGTCGCTGATTCCTCCAAAACTGTTCCATTTCAAACTAGCCGCTTCACATCACCGAACCCCTCAAGTGTGGCTGATTCATTTGGTAGCACTTCGTAGTGGGTGCTGGCAGATTCAACTTAGGCGAGTACCCCGCCACAAAACCACCGCCACCACCGAGCCTAGAACTTTCATACATAAACTGCGCCCACCAGGCATCACGGTACAGTACGACCCCAGGCATCCTGGAACGTTAAGACCGACTTCCTTATTTATGAAGTCGTAACCGCAATTATAAACCCGTTGTTGTTTATGCTATAACAAGCGAGCTCTGTAGAAAGAAGTTTAAATTGATAAACTTAAAAGTGATGTAAAATATAGCCACCGATATTTAAAAATAACTTACCTGTTTCCGTGATCAATCACGCAAGACGCAGAATCACCACAACCACAACCGAGTTACTAACCTGTTTCGTTCGCAACTTGCGGAGTATTTAAGGTTGCCAGAATAGATTGTAATTAAATACCGTGTGTACATAATAACTCCCACAAACGGTATATAATTGTAAATAGAAGCCTTAAAATCGAACCCTGGGTATTATTTCTCTATTCAAAGGAACCCGTGGCCGATTATAAATTTTGTTACGTCCCCTTTTAGGTTCCAACTACAATTCTACCCGGTAGTCAGAAGCGTAAAAGTGCGCTACAATATATGAATCTAACTATGAAGTCACAGGTAAGTTTTCTCCTGTTTATTTTGAGCGTGTTGTCTTGGGTGTTTGTTTACAGGTGTCTTCAATGATCTCATTCAAGCAAGAAGTTGTTCTCCCCTTGGAGACGTCTTAGTCGTACACTTCAAAACGGTTTATATCACTAACACTTCGTAATCATGTTTTTCTTTAGGTTTGTAGATTTATTTCATTCACAAATAATTAGTTCGAGCTTTATTATTGTTTCATCACACTACTCACTAATGTTTTTGATTATTTATTACAGCCCTGCTTTGGCTTTATTGATATTCGAAAACATAACCCCACTTTAACTAGACGTCGCATACCGATTATACTCCTTCGATGGTAATTATTTAAATTTTTCAGATCAGATCCGACGTGATCTCAGCAATAATTAAAAATTGACTCTTCCTAACGTTTTCTGTTCTTGCCTTTCTATACCTTTGGGAAACACCAGCTTTGATCTATTAAAAATTTTGAATTTTTGCACTCATTGTCAAAATTTGAATTAAACTTTTGAATTTTATTGATTACTTTTATATGTGACACTTTTGTCGACTTTTGTCTCTGTCTTACAAAATTCTGATAATTTGTTTACAAAGTCGCCCATCTTGTTAAATATGAACGCGAACTTAATTTTTGTTAATTGGAATTCGGCGCGTTTAAATCGTAATTTTGAGCACGGGAATAAATTCCTTGGGTGCTATTACCCCTGAAACACATGGTTTTCCTTGTTTGGTTAAACTAATTAAATTGAAACTGTAGGACAAATGGTTTTCTGTGTTGAATGGAATTTTTCTAAATATCTCATATCAAAATGTTCTAAATGGGCAATGTTTTTCATCCACAACACACTATCTGCACTTTACAAGCGTTTTTATGGGCTACAATCCTATTTTTTATTAGATTTCTACTAATACCTTTGTTGAACTAAGAGTATTTACAAAAAAAGAATTAAAATTACATACAAATTTAAGCACAAATTTACTTTTAGGGCGGCTAATGAACATGTGTAGGTCTACAACGGCTACAGGTCTTAATTTTAAATCAATTAATTAACAAAAATTAAGAATTCTGGTTTTGGGTGTGGGGTACTACATTTAATAATAGCAATATGTTACACGTTTGTTCGTAAAGAACAAAAGATTTAAGTATTTATCAGACAGTTTAACACCTATCACTAGCTCAAATGTTGCAGTATCGGTCGCGGGAATGATTCATAGAGATGTAGTCATAGAATTTCAAAACTGTAAAACTTACTTGATTCTAGTGACTAATCTTAAACAGCAAGAACCAATAAAATATACAGGGTGTATCACAATGAATTGGAAATATTTTAACTGTAGAAATTTGAGCTCAAAATATTAAGATTACTTAGATAAAATATGGCTGAATATATTATTAGATTATGTTAAATCAAGGTTCCTGGCTACTGCCAGAGGCGTACGACAGAAAAGTAATTTTTTGACCTTCTCCTCTCCAATCTACGTTGAGAATTAAATAATAAATATTAAGAAGTTTGTACTATTATATTAAAATCAAAATAACTGTGTAGCCTTATGTTTGACTATCTTGAAACTAACGTGTTTTTCGTTACGAAAAAACAGTATCTGTTTTTGTCTAAAGTACTTGCCCCTGTCGTACGCCTCTAGCAATAACAAAAACCTTTATTTGACATAATTCAGGAGAGTGTTCAGTACCTACATTTCCTGCCAAGTATGCCCAGAATACATCAAAGAGTTTTAAAGTACTGGGTATAAATAGTTTTTAAATTTTTAAAAGAAAAAAATACTAACACTGTAAAATGGATAAATTTGTGATGTGACATCAGTATACCTTTCATTGTCATGGTAAGAAAAAAACATAAATTAATTTAAAATTTGTCATAAACCATTAATTAATTGTTGTCGCAGTACTTAATATTAATTCTAATATCGATTTTTTTAAATAATAAAGCAGAATTTTAGTTATCACAAAAACATAATCATTCGTATAAAAACAGATGTCTATATCGCCATTTTTCAATATTTACTTAGAAGATTAAAATAACACTCTACCACTGGATTTCTCACTCGAAGAGTAGAAACATTTGTCTATTACAGAGTTATGCACGCTCCGTGGCTTTCAACTCAACGCTGATAAATAAATAAAAATTTGATTGTGATGTATGCCGTATGGAGCTTTGCCTTCTTCGACACCAATGTCTGGGTCATCATCAAAGGAGGCTATCCGATATCGTAACAGATTATTAATCTAGTTTTATGTTGTGATGATCTACATTAGTTGTAAAGCTGTCACCAATGTACTGCAGATAAGTTTAGAATGTATGGTGACATCATCGTCATCTTTCTAACGCGTTTTTGTTTATGTAGAAAACGTTATTTGAATTGCGACTTGCAATTTTAAAATACCAAATAAACATCGGCCTTTTAATTTGTCAACTCAAAAGCTTTTGTAATCGACCGATCATTTTAGCCAGACTAAAAATGCTTATTGAAATATGACTTTCGTTTATTTCGCCTCGGAAAGTATATAAAAAAAGAAAAATAAATTGCTACGATTTCACAATTCAGTAATGTAGTTGACAGAGTGAAAAAACTGATAACTGAATCTGTTGTAACTATTACCGTAAGTTCAGATATAGAAAATTTTACAGACTTGGCGAGGAATACCATACGTAAGGATGATATCTTCATCAAAGATCCGACAAACTAAAACTTTTCCAATAGTACTCAGACAGTAAAAAATCACAAGAATATTGAAATCAAGTAGAGACATAAACAAATTTATACCCTACGCTTTTTCTTTCATCTTGAAGTCTTAGGTTTAAAGATAAAATAAAAAAGGAAAAAAAGGAAAAAATTTCGTTTTCATTAGTGTATAGATTCACTCAATACATAAAAATATGGATTTCACTTTCTTATAAAAAAAATAAACAAATTCAACCCAAAGAGCGCTTGTAAATTCACCAATAGTACTGATGTTTTTCCAGAGATCTGCCATGCAAACAATAAAAGTTGTAAACGCGCACCTTTTATATTTCAAGCAAAGAAATGCCCAGGGTTTGCTTTAAAGGTGTCTATTTACAATTATTTACAAAGTTAGTGGTTATTATATAAACAAAGGATTTATTTACAATGCATGTTTAATACGCGGGATACTTGCGAGTCGTGGTCGGAACAGTGGCAGCTTAGACACGGCCAGTCGGAATGCCGCGCCGGGCTAGTACGGTTGGCAGTGAAGTCTTCACGTGTTTAACACAACTGAATTTCTTGCTTAACTGAATCAGGTAAGTGGTTATTATTTATCGGTGGCGGTCGTTCACACCCGCTTTTGAGGTTATTGGTTAGAACTTCTGTCTACGGCGCTCGCTTGTTTTACCATACACCACAGCGTTTATTATTGCGGCTTACGGCTTGGCAAACGACGGGAGTCCATCTCAACGTGTCCAGAATACTCGTACGGTGTTGTTTGGCGAGCGAGCAGTGTATGTATGCGAAGTTCGGTGCTCGAGGCCGACGACGGTTTTGTGGCGGTGATACGTCACCTAGGGCAACGTCTGTCAGCACGCCTACTACGAAGTGCTATCGAATAGATTAGCTACATTTAAGGGGTCAGTGATACAAAGCGGCTAGTTCTAAATGGAACGGTGTCGGAGGAAAGCAACTGCTACCGAAGAGATCAGCCACAGTGCTTAGGGTTATGGGTAAGTAGATGCCGGCTATTCTGATTATTAACGATGGTTGTTTTTAGGGGGTTCTCTGGAGATCAAGAGGGTTTTGTCCACCCCTGTACCAAATTCAATCATCATCTGCAGTGGTCTTTGAGTTAGTTCTTGCCGAGCTCGTACCAAATTGAATCAGCATTTGCAGCGGTCTTTGAGTTAGTGGTTGCCGCACTCTTACCAAAATAAATCAGCATTTGTAGCGGTCTTTGAGTTAGGGGTTGCCGCGCCCGTACCAAACTAAATCAGCATTTGCAGCGGTCTTTGAGTTAGTGGCGGATAGCTTTAGGCGGTTTTATATTTGGGATTCAGTACTAATGCGGACGGAGTTCTCCAGGAGTGGAGACGTCAAGTCGGATTAGGGGTAATAAGTTCGATTAGAAGTCGGATTCAAAGTCAGGCTACAAGTCGGGTTAGAAATGCCTTCTTGGCATTGCGCTCGCACTTATATAGGGGCTTTATCTCGATCGGAAGAGTGAGCAGCGGTTACATGGGAGTAATTTTAAGTCTGTTCTGGACGATGTAAATTTTACGCTGTGAAATAATTCTTTCTCGGCGGCAAATTTGACTTATAACATTATCGGTGTCTTACAAAGTACTCACAATTTACTAACTTAGAAAATCATATCTTTGGCGTTTGGAGTTTGTCGATAGAAAATCATCCACAGGTACCCAAGAATTCCTACAAAGTTCTATATAGAATAATAGATTATGTAGCAAAGGTAATTGTTTAAAAATTTGATAAAGTTGTCAAATTTGTATTCTAATCGAGTAACAGATATACTTTCTCCACGATTATACTTACCTAATTCACTCGATTTTTCATTCCTTTTTTAAAATTTAAAATGATATTCGTCTCAAAAAATCTAAGACGCTCGAGAAAATCATGGAAGCTTAATTAAGTATTTCATTGAAAATCTTCTAGGAAAAGATGAACTGCTTAATAATCCGTACACTCAACGTTTGTTCTGATTTTTCTCTTTGAAATAACACGGTCAAATAAAACTTTTTTTCAAAGTAATTTGTCTTGTGCGATTTAGTAAGAAATTCAAAAGGTTTGAAGAAGAAACGACAGAAAACGTAAATGAGCTATTTTCTTTCTCAATAGATAACAAATAAATTGAAGTAGCAATACTAGCGAAGCTAGTTAATATAACTTTCAAGAAAAACCAAACGAGAACTTTAAAATAAATTAAATTTTAATATAGAAACGCTTCGTAGGTAAAAAGTAATAATAAAATTGAAATTAATTTTCCTAAAAACTCTTAAATTATTTTACTAAAACTTTTGAAAAATGAAGTTGTTTAAGAAAGTTTCAAAAGAAGTGTTTCCAGTATTTTTTCTTAAACATCGTTCTTAAACCTTAAGTGTACATTGTCATTTTGATGACTCGGTAAATTTTAATTAAGAGAAAGTTGGAAAGCCCTTCTTATCTAATTACATCATTCGACTTTAAGTTTTAACAAACCTGCTGAGGCTTACTTGAATTTTCAAAGATACATAAAGCACAAGTTAAGATTAATTTAATACCTATACGTACACCTTCTAAAACTTCTATTTAAACTACTAATTTAAATTAATTAATTTGAAAATAAAGCAAGAAATTTAGAGTTCAAAATATACGATATAAAACTTTTTCCTTGTCTTTTAAAACTGTAAACTTTTTTTTTTATTAAAAAGTTTTGAGTTATCTTGCGGTAGTTTAAATTACCTCCATTGAACAAAAAGGTGATGTAAATTTACTAGCACGTAAAGTACTTTTACTTTCATACCAATTTAGAATGTTTGCAAAGAACGGCAATATTAAATTTTGATTATACAACGAAATGGTAACTGCCATTTCTGCGTCTTCAGTAGTTTATAACTTTTGCTGATTGAACACAATAATTGTGCTTTACTATTATTTTAATGTAACGATTTACATAGATTAATTTTATGATAAATTTTACCGAGAAACTTATTAATAGTAGTTATTTTCTTAATAAATGCGAAAAGGGATAAATTTCCTGCGTGTGTTTTAGATACACGAAGGCAAAGCCCGAATCGATCTAGGATAACGAGCAGGGATACTTACTTCAGAGGTGTTAGGAAGACTATTTTTTAAACGGCTGCACTTTTTAAAGATTTTGACCTTACAGTCACAATGGTACATTTTAATCATTTACTTTTCTAAAGATTAAAGGTTCTGTAAAGTAGGTTAGTGTAGATAACTGTGAAGGTGGAAATATTGGTTAAGTTGGATACACATGTAAAAGACAAAAAATGAAAATTGATGAAGTTAGCGAACAAATAAAATCTTTTAATAATTGAATTAAATTTTGTTGTTAAAGGCTTTGTACTGGAAGGTTGCAATGCTATTCGACCTGACCAAGCAGAATAAAAAATTTCAAAATATTTAATTTGTAGAAATCTGCAGTATGCTGCTGGCTGTGAACTTTTAAACATTTGAAAATTTCGTTTTACTTTAAAATTGCATTTAAATCAATTGTAGCAAGATAAACAAGCGTTTACCGCAAAACTCCACATCTCAGCGTTAAGCGAAAATAATATTGCGTTTTAGGAAAAAAAATGGTTTAAACAAAAGACTAGAATTTTCAACAACTTTTTTCCTCTTTTTTTTTGTAAAATTGATATTGCGGTTGAGATATTGTTACAATAATTAGTGTCACGTGATTGTTATATCTCAGTAATTACTTATCGCATCAAAAATAATTTAAACAAAAGTTATGTATAATTAAACTATAAACAACTTTTATTTGACACTAAAATGTGTAAAATAAACATTTTTCTAAATATTTTAAAAATTCGAAAATCTGTGGTTACATAAATTATCCCCAAAATTAAATGAGTTCTTTGGAATTATGAATAAGGTCTTTGTACCAAATTTCATAAAAATCGGACGGTTGGTTTTCTTGGAATCTTGTTTACATACGGCCGGATGGTCGGCCGTTTTGCATACATTTTTTGCTTTATTGTAACGTACTAACTCTAATTATTAAAAGGGGTATTATTATTCTTATTTCATAAAATGTGGAGTTAACTTAACAAGTTTTTGACAGCCTTACAAAAATAAGCACATTTTTCTACACCTGTATTGTAATTTATACATAGTGGTTTATAACTATTGGGACATAGGCTAGGCCAAAACATGACCATAGGACCCAATATTCCTTAATAAAATATTGCTGTGGAAAAGATACAAAGCGTTAAATTAATTTTTTTATTCATTTTTTGTTAATAATGTTACTGTTTTATCAATTCTTATCAAAATTGACAGAGAGGCATAACTTTAACACAAGAACATTATTTTATGTTCTATTTTACAATTTGTTGTAGGGGGCGCTATGTGAATGATTCCTGATTATGAAATCGACTGATAACTTTTTTTGACAAAACTTTTTAGTGATTTTGATTAGAGAATATGACGTATACATCAGTTCTACACCATATTGGTACTTCTGTTTAAATATGATAATTTCATGTGTTTTTGAGAAAAACGCAATTGAACAATTCGTAGTGTCAGAATGGGATTTCAAATATTATTTCATTTATTAAGAGTGTGTATTCGGCCGTCAGATAGTTATGCCTCTCTGTTGATTTTGATAAGAATTGATAAATTTACAGTAAAATTATTAACAAAAATGAAAAATAAATTTAAATTTAACGCTTTGTATTTTTTCTGCAGCAATACTTTATTAAGACTAATTGTGCCCTTTGGTCAATATAATGTTAAGGCATATTGGGTCCTATGGTCATATTTTGGTCTAAATAACCCGCCTTTAGCGTATGTCCCATTAGTTATAAATCACTTTGTATACAAAGTGACACTACGAATTGTTCAAATGCGTTTTTCTTGGAAACAGATGAAACTATCGTACTTAAACAAGAGTACCAATATTGTATAGAAATGATGTTTACGTCATATTCTCTAATCAAAATCACTAAAAGATTTTATCAACAAAAATTACCAGTCGATTTCGTCATCAGGAATTATTCACGTGGCGCCACTTTTTTTTTCGTGTGTGTTTTTTAGGGGTTTTGGTGCAAATATAAAATATGGAAGATGATCAGTACCTTACAGTACTCCATGGTCAACAAGAAAAACATGTTGTTTCTGAGAATCACCACTTTGGTTTCCGGAATTAAACTTCAAAACGTACGTCAATTTTCTTTAGAATTTTTTTTTCTTGTGTGTGTTTTTTAGGGGTTTCTAGTGCAAATATAAAATATGGAAAATGATCAGTACCTTACAGTACTCCATGGACAACAAGAAAAACATGTTGTTCCTGAGAATCACCACTTTGGTTTTCGGACCTGGTCATCAAGTCTCTCCCGGATAATTAAGAAAAAATGTACAACACAATTTCACAAAACACAATCACATTACACACTTAATTAATATTATTACATGTGAATACTAGGGTGGGTAAGGGTTGGCATGTTTATGTTTTAGTGGTTTTCCTAAACCTTGAAGTAAATGCTTTGCCAAGGCGAACCAATCCACAATTGCACACGGTTTTGTCACTACACTGTTCAGGTTTATACTGATCTTCTGGGGCACCATACATATCACTTACATCACAATACAATATTTAAAATGTACCATACGATTAAATAAATAAATAAAATTTATAATAAATTGTAAAATAGTACATAAAATAATGTTCTTGGTCTAAAGTTATGCCTCTCTGCCGATTTTAATAAGAATTGATAAATTTACAGTAAAATTATTACCAAAAAATGAAAAAATTTAATTTATCGCCTCGTATCTTTTTCCACAGCAATATTTTATTAAGGAAATAATCATATTTTTGCTTAAATAATCCGCTCTTAGTCTATGTCCCAATAGTTATGAATCACCCTGTTAGCGTTTCACAATCTGAAATAAAATTCATTGCCATACAAATTTTTTTTACGAAATAGACTTAGAACCAATAGAATTGTGACATTACTTAATTTCAAATATTCCATGAGTAGGATACAAATTTCGAACCAATAGAAATACACCGTTGTCTATTGCACTTATTGACTGGTGCTGTGGCTAAAAGTGAAACATAAATTTAGCAATTAAATTTGTGTACTGACAAAAATAAGCTAACAAAAAACGATTTCAGAGTACTCGTAGGGTGTTTAATGTACCTCATGTTTAATACAAGGTCTGACATAATGTTTGTCTTAAACTATTTTAGTAGATACCAAAATAAAGCTGACGATGGGACTTGGAAACATTTAAAACGAGTATGGAGGTATTTAAAACGTACCATTAATTTAGGATTAGAATATAAGAGAAGCATGAACTTAGTTTTAGTTTGTTTCGTAGACTCCGATTGGGAAGTATTTGATAACACAATTATGTCGGCGACTCGTAAACAAAACTGCGTATCCTTGTCAACGTCTGTGGCAGAATTAGTTGCTTTTTGTACAGCTGTATTTGAATGATTATGGTTTTTAAAATTATTCCAAGACTTTAATGTCAATTTTAAGCCACTGATGTTTTATAAGGATAACTAAGGTTATATTCTCTTAATTAAAAATTTGGCAAATAATGAGAGAATTAAACACATGGATTTAAAATATTATTCTGTTTGTGAACAAATTTCAAATAATAGAATTAAGTTATATCGCATCATGTAATCAACAAGCTGACGTTTTGACTAAGGGTTTACAATGTGATCATTTATCAAGTTGAGAGAACTTATCGGTTTGTGTGATTTCAGGGAGGAGGGGTGTTGAATATACGTTAAAAATACACAAAAGCATTGTTAGTTGCAGTCATGTAATACATAATAAACAATCGCTAAAATTTAGTTTTTTTTTTCAATGATTTTTTAATCTTAGTGACTAGTAAAAAATATAGAATATAAAAGGTATAAATAGTATAAATTATAACAAAAAAAAACAAGCCCAAAACCTATGGTAGAAGAAGAAAAAATGAAGGAAAAAAGAAATTTAAGTAGATGTTGCAGAAAATAATTTACAAAAACAAGTCAAAATAACAATTTTTATGAAACATTGTATTAGTAACTATGGTTGGCATACATTATATGAAAGCAATACTTTGAGAGGAGAAGCTCTATAGTGAGTACAAGATGTACGGTTGATCAATTAATAATTTTTTTTTAGTTATTATCTGTTGGCCATCGTCATGTCAGCCGCCTTTGACCTCTGGAGGATCTCTCAGTTGAGGGAATAGATCATTGGAATGACCTGCAAAGCTGTCTAGGTAGTTGGTGGTTAGTCTGCTACGAGTGATATGCCTGAGTCATCATAAAAAATTTTGTTGCTGACATACCATAGGGCGTTGAATATTATTCTGAGAATCTTTGACGGAACTCTTTGTAAGATCTTGGTATTTGAAGGTTTTGCGCATCCCCAAAGCTGAACGCCATACCTCCAGATTGGCTTTAATAAAGCAAGATTTTATTCACTGTTTCGAGCTTTGACTTGCGTCCAAGAAGCCAATGCATCTGGTGTAACTTTAGGTTTATCAGTGTCTTCTTTGCTAATATATGTGATTTCCACGTAAGTTTTTTATCTAATATGAGCCCCAAGTATTTAACTTGATCGACGATTGGTAGCAAAACGGGTGGTCACCTTGTGCGTTTGGTTGTAAAAGTAATTTAGGCTAATTTGGTTTGATTAAGTTGGACGAGCCAGGTTTGAAACCAATCTTGTAGGAGAGGAAGGTGGGTTTGTAGTTTCTCGGTGGGGGTCGTTCTCAACAGCGATGATTGCTGTATCATCAGTAAATGTGGCAAGAGAAGTGGTATTTGGTTTGGAAATATTGATCATTTAGGTATGATTTGAGTAAAAGATAATAGGGGGTAGGAAGGTTGAGTTTCAGTTTATACAGGAGACCGTCATGTTAAACTTGATTGAATGCTTGTTATATATCCAGAAAGGCTTTTCTTTTAAACTTGCATGGATGATGTTTACCAGTCTATGACTCTGTTGAATGGTAGAACGGTACCCACAAAAACCAAATTGGTGTAAAAGTATTAGATTTATTAAGTTGACATCTTCAATAAGTCTTTTCAGTACTAAACGTTCAAATATTTTGGACGCGATTGATAAGAGACTTATAGGTCTATAAAACGTGACGTTATCTGGAGGTTTGCCTGGCTTAGGGATGAGGATGATTTGGGTGAATTTCCAAGTCAGAGGTAAGTGGGCCAATCGCAATATACTATCTTAGATTGTTGTTAGTAGAACAAGACCTTTTCTAGGTAGCTCTTTGAGTACTCGACTAGTAACCAAATCGAAACCGGGTGTCTTATGGTTAGTGCATCTTGAAATTACTTGTTTGACTTCTGATGGTGAAAAGGCGCAAATGGGTAGTGTCATTGGACAGGGACTATCCAGGTAGTGCTTTATCGTTGCATCATGGCGATTGTTAATTTGTGGTTGAAGCTTACTAAAAACCTCGTCAAGATGTGTAGCAATAGTATTAGCTTTCTAAGTATCTGTTTTTGCCCAACTATTATCTACCTTTAGTATTAGGAAGATATGAGCAGTGGGTCGCTTGAATTTCTTGGTTGTTTATCAAATGGATGGGTGCTCGTTGGATAGGCTTCTTATGTAGGTTTCAAATTCAGTGTTGTTTCTGTTGTTCAAAACTGCTTTTAACTGTCTGGTGACCCTGTTATACTCGATTTTATCAATACGATTCCGACTCCTTTGACATCTACATCTGGCTCCTCGTTTCTCAGCAACAAGTTCTCTGATGAACAGCGGAGAGTTACTGTGAAATGTCGGTGTATTGGGCTGAGGTGGGTAGAGTTCCAGGCGGTCTCGTGGAGTACTCTAGTAAAGTGGCATACATTATTGCGTTACAGATTTGTCTTTACCTACTTTATCCAAAGAGATTTAATAGATTTTTCATGTTTTATTTAATAATTGTTACCGATTGATTTAACTAGTTTTGTAGATTACGATCATCGATAATTTGTTTACGAACTATTTGTTTACGTTACTTTGATCAAATTTGAAACTAGTAATAAATCAGTAATGTTTATAGCTAAAATATTTTTTACCTTTCCCTTTCCTATCAAACTGTAGCGGAAAACAAAATGTTGCTGCCTCGTAGCCGAGGTAGGGTATGTTCTTCAAATTTAATAATTTATAAATAGTGTTTTCTAAATGAATGAATACTTTAAAACTTCTGAAGGTAATGGTAATGTACCATCTAATAGCCAATATAAATTTAATAAATTATGTGCCGCAAATAAACGAGCTATTTAAAATTGTTGGAACAATTACAAAGACTTTGTGTTTTCAATAGAAATTATGAAGATCAACATTTTAAACAAAAAGCATCTCAAATTACGATTAACAATGTTAAAAATTAAAGCAATGCTTACCTATACCTTTTTTAGAAAATGGTGGTTCTTATAACAGTTAAAATGACACGCTTTCTTATACAAAATTGCTCTTTTTTCGGTATTTGACACTAACACGACTTAGATTGTCTTAATACTGACCTGTTATTGTTACGTTTATGGACGCAATTACTGTCAATCTTGTCATCGCCATTTTACTTTTTCTTTCAGAGCTATCTAAATCTTCTTCATGCACATGTCTATTTCAATCGACCCTACTCAATTTGTTTTATTTTTTTCAACTGTAGTTTTCCAAATTACATTGTAATTATATAAAGATTCTCTTCAGTAAAAGAAACGATCTAACCGTGAGTTTATGGCAACAGAGGATATTGAGAAATCAATCGCCGCTAAAACTGCTGAGCGAAAGTTAGAATTCAATAATAGAAAACTTTCATTTTCTGAAATTTATTCCGTAATGTTACTACGACTAAAGATCTGCAGCAAGTTACCTCTTACATCAAAAGATGAAAAACTCGTCTATCTAATTAATTAAATTTGTACCCCCAGCAGTTAGTACTGAGAGACGCCTAAGCGGGGGAAGAACCAATTATTTAAATTTAGAGCTCGCATTACACCAATTTTTATAAAATCCATAAGAAAGAGGAGAATTATCGCAATCGATAAACAATAGATTAATTTGTGGAATCAATCGTACTTAAAAAATTAATTTAGGCGTAAAATTAAGAAAATGATCTCAAAAATGTAACATGCGTAATCAATAAAACGGCTGACACCACAGAGTTTAATAAACCTTTAACAATAGAACACTGTATAAATCTGATACGCATTTTTCTTTTTAAAATTGACCCAAAAATTGAAAAGGCGGAGTTTAATAAATACTTTTATTTATATAACAGAAGGAACATCTGAAAATTTTAAACGTAAAGTTTCGATTAACTTCCCTAAGTTTAAATATACAAAATTAAAAGCACACCTTAATTGAGCCGTTTAATATTGCTCAACTAAGAAATTTATTGAAAACTTTATTTATTCAAATATTCTGGTGTTTATCTAAGTATAAAATAAGGAATAAATTATATTCTCTTTGCAAAACGAAATTTACACGTCTTTTAAATTTCGTTTTTTTTAATTACAGTTTGGCAGCATTTATTAAATCTAAACAATAAAGAAAATCATTTTTATATATTTTCAAATTTATATATAGATTGATTTCAACATCAACGCGTTAAATTATTAGTTATTTAGTGAAACGTGTATTAACGAAATAATTTAATTTATTAAAGTTGTTAATTCTAATTTTATATTTTAGTTTGCTTGACTCTATTTCAAGTTTATGAGTTATTAATATGTACTGCTACAGTAGAAGTAGCCTTAAGTAACCGGGAGATTCTGACAGTTAAGAATTTAGTTGACCTACGGAAGATACGAAAGATTAGTTGAGTATGACAGTATCAAAAGTGTTTTCGTAATATATAATCGGGCAAAACAATTTACCAAGCTAGCTTTAATATTTGAAGGGTCCAGGGGAAAAACGTGCTTAGTCACAATTATGCGTTTCGTAGTAGAAGCATCTTTAAAGTTATGAGACTTTTTCCAGGCGGTCATAAAGTAACTCTTTTATTCTAATGTGATAGTTAATTTTCGTATTTAATTTTAATTGATTCTGTAAACACGTTATTATTGAAATGCATACGGTTTGCATGCATTTAATGTTAAACTACGGTAAACTGTAAAATTGCAGTGCAACAAGTCCAAGGACGTACCATATTCTTGATAGTTTCCATAAACAAAGGAGGCTTGATAGGTAAAAATTTAATGTTCCAATGTAAATCAATACAATATTTAGATAATCTACTTACACTAAACAAAAAAAACTACTAAAAATAATAGAAATGATAAAGTTATGAAAAATGATAGTATATTGTTTTCCTAGACGGGAAAGTATCAATTTCCAGGACGAAAGAAGATCTTGAGGTCTGGAAGACCACTTTCCCGCCGTGGTTTACACATAGTTTTTTATCCTACACCACGTTATCGGTTTATTTGTTTGCAATAAATTAATAGTTATTTATGTACCAAGGCAGTAAAGTGATTCTTTATCGGACGAGTCTGAAATTATGAGACGAGCGAGAGAAGCGAGCGAGGCGAATAACAGGCGAGTCCGATAAAGACACTTTACTGACGTGGTGCATACAAAATTTTATCGCCAACTGTTTAGAATTCGGAATATAAGAAACTGAGGTATATTTAATTGCATTTTATTGAGACGAAGTAAACAGCAAATCTACTTATTATTTGTTATATTGAAATTAAACGTACACCCTGATGCATTAAAAAAGTTAATCCCTGAAGTCGAAGGAGTTCCAACTGAAAACGTTTGAGGGTTATTATCTATATTGAAAATGTGCAAATCTTCTTTTTTAGATTTGGTGATAACTGAGTTGTCAGTTGGATCATCGCCTAAAATTTTCTTTGCAATTTTTGTTTTATTGAGCACAGATTCTTCAACATAGGACTCTGCAATCGTGTCACTTTTCCATCCTCCGTGGCGTTTCAAATTTTCTTTACTACCGCCTGCGTTGGCAAAGAGAGTGGCGGATGTTCGACTGAAACAATGTCTAGTGTAAATTGATGGTTCTGGCAGATGCAGATATTTGGCAATTTTGTTTGGAATACTTCCGATAGTATGGATTCCAATCGGCTGAATAGTGCATTTACCGTTCCTGTAGGTTAGGAACAATCGATCGTGAGACGTGTGCTTAGGACGCAGAGATAAATATTTATTAAATAGTTCTATGGATTTTACTTTTCCTTCAAATTCTTCAAATAAACGAGGCTTGTTGGTCTTTGTTTTGGGTATATGACATACCAGAATTGTTTCTTTGTGCTCTATGTCACATACTTTTAAATTCCAAAATTCTTCATTACGTAAAGCTCCAGCAATTCCAAATAAAACACAAACCTAAAAAATGCAACATTATATCATTTTGGTTTTGAAAGTTTGTACAAATTACTTTCATCATCAAGTAGATTTCGTCCGGTGCATCTAGTAAAAACGTAAGTATATCTTCTTGTGAAAGAGTTTTGGATTTCTTTGGAACATGATTCCTTGCTTTTTGTTTTAAAAAGCCGTTAGTTTTATATATTCACCGATGTTGACGTCTTGCTTCACTGAAAGGGTTGCCTTAGGCATGGAATAATAGGACCACATTGAGGGGGACAATACTTCTTTGATAAATCAGAAAAATATGCCAGTAACACGTTTTCACTATATTTCCTTACTTTGTTTCTATTGCACCACTCCATAAAAATGTCGTACTGGCGATTGTATTTTTCCCTGGATTTTTCTGGCAGAAGTTCTAAAGACGTCTCTAATGATTTCTCTTTAATTTCAGGTGGCGTGCACTGAATATCTTCCATAATTTGTTATGAATAAATTACAAGAAAACTATTATTGAGCCGTAATAGGGAGAAGCGTGACACTGACAGATAATAATTTTCAAATAATGTCAAAGTCAAAATACTTTACCTGACGCATATGTCACTTTACTTGACGCATATGTCACTTTACCAGACTCATATGTCACTTTATCTGCCGCGAGGCAGATAAAGTACATTATTGGTATAGGATAAGGTAAACTGTTTGTTTACTTCCGAAAATCAATCTGATAATTGACGGCTTTACTGACGGTTGGCGATAAAAAATTTTATTATGAACTTTATTTTAGAAATATGAAACATTTATAAAGCTTGAAGTAAAAGTAAAATACAATAATATGGTATCGATTAATCAACTTCAACATTTCTAAAATGTTTCATACTATATAACTATAACATTCGTTAATTAATACCTTTTTAATTATTATTTGTAACATTGATGTTAAATGTTGGATTAATTATTAAACAGCTAAGGAAAGAAGTCCCTTGCTTTAGTAAATTTGATTGTAATGGTTCAGAAAATGTAACTGAAGATGATTTTTCTGTGTAAGTTAAAGGGACAGTTTCGCTGGTGACTGATGATTCAGTAGTTACAGCGCCCAGACTACTACTACTACTCGTAGATTTATCCCATAATTGATTATGCCTGCTGTCTAAAAGCTACAGCTATCTTATTGTTTAAACAATCTTCAACATAGCCTTCGGCTATGCTGGCGGATTTCGATCCGCTATGCCTTTTGGGTGCTAGGATATCTGCTCCTGAGTTTGCCAGAAGTGTCGCTGCTGTCCTTCTAAAAGTGTGTCCTGTATACTCTTTAGGATTAGGAAAATTTAAATAAGCAGCTATTACATCGCTCTAATTGTGTGATATCCTACATTCTGAGCTGCACATTTTCTAGAATGATATTTGATAAATAATCGTCGAGAATTCATATTATCAGAACGCAAGCTAAAATATTTTTTGCATATGGATATGACATCAATGAAATTTTCTTTCTCGACATTACAAACAGTAAAAGTTCTTTGTGTATAGGTTTTTGTATCTGGTACGTGTATTATTAAAACATCATCTTTAACTATAACATCATCCATCTTCATGTTTGTGAGTTCGTTAGTTCGACAGGCACCCGAGTTCCCAATGATTAATAAGACCTAAAACAATCCTTCAATAATATTAATTCTGAATAATAGTAAGCCTTACCTTTGCCAACAAATAGGTTTCATCAGAAACCAAAAGAAGAAAATTTTCAATATTGTTTTGATTAAAGATTTTTGATTTTTTAGCAACGTGCCCTACTGACTTTTTTTTTAAAATGCTGTGACTTTCGTAAAAGTTCCAATATTTACATTATCTTTTACTAATAATGTAGCCTTTAGCATTGAGTAAATTGACGTTAAAAGGACATTTTCACTGTATCTTTGTACCTTCTGGGTAGCGCACTATCAAATAAATTGATTGTACTAGAGGTTAAATTTGGTTTTAGATTTTGGAGGTAGTAAATCCAGTGTAACCTCTTTCGCCTTGTCACTTATTTCAGGTGGTGTACAGTACTCCAATCTTCAATAGAATCTTCTTCCATTTCACTCAATTTATTAAAAATTACACTAATTGCAAACGAATCAATATTCAAGATAACACCTATGACATAACCTACGTTGTGCTTTGTTTTCGGAAACACAGAAACCGGAGCACTCGATTTTCTGTGGTAGAAACACAGAAAAGCACTAAAACCAAAGCTTTTAATAATAGTTCGAAAAGGAAATTCAATTTTTATTAAAGAGCGTTTATGTGAATAGTAAGAGATATGTAATAAATTAAATTTCCTTTTAGAATTAAAGTGAGATTAAGGGTTTAAATGTTACTTTTGTTTTATTTTACATTTTTAACAGAACTGATGGGTGAAATAAAGCACGTGTTGAAATTAAGTGCAAAAGCAATTTCATTTACCGAAGCTGATGAAAGAATGTTCAGAAAGTGAGGCAAAATTATCATGGAGTTCATTCACAAAAAGTTTTTGTTTCGTAGGCGACTTGGGCTTCTCTGACTTGACTTGGGTTTGACAAAAGGAAAGGTTTTAGCTAGTGTCAGTGATTGCATGTACGTTGTTGAGGTAATATTGTTATTATCGATAATATGAAAGTAAATGCGCTTGCTTATTTAGGTCCATTTAGACGATGAAGGGGTTGATGTATCGTAAAAACTGATTAACAGCGAGTAACTTTGTTCCTGTGATTATTGCAATTAAGAGAAACAAATATCCTCCCCCGCTGTTCAAAATTATATTAGTTGCGTTCTGAAATATGCTAACATCGATTATAGTGATACTGTATATTATTCTCGTTCTGATTTATAAACATTCTTACAGTAAATTTGTTTTGGAATAATTTGCATAAACAGTTGACGTCGCACGTCATTTATCATAAGCTGAAAACCATACATAATAAAACTTTCATAAAAGCACAATAAAAGTTTAATAATTATTGTAACGACATCTAGCGGGAAAGTTTACAAATTATTTTCTGGGCTAGCCGTTTCTCGTATACTTTTTCAGGCTAGCCGTAGAAAGAACTGCTTTCTCCTCTCTGAAAAGCCGATAAAATCATACTTTCTGATGTTGTAGGATAAAAACATTATTAATGTTATGAAATTAATCATACTGTTTACAACAATTTTTTGTTATTTATGTGATAACATACTGAAACATTCAGCAGTTTCATCACCACAAAACCTTTTGAGGTACTGTAAGTTATCGTATTTGTCGGCAGAGATTGGAAGGAGGCCTGGGGAGGACAGATTTTTAATAATACATAAATTCTTAAATAAGAGTTAATATAAACATACCGTCATATAAACGATGTGGCAGTAGGAATTCATTTGGGCGTAGTTGCTGATGTGGTTTTAAACCTTTCCTTTTAGGTGGTTTGATCGAATTAATAAACCAAGGACTATTGAGGGCGGTCTTGTAGCGTATAATAACAGGACGTTCGTGGAAAATTTTAATCAATCTGACAGGTAGCTTCTTTCTATGTAGGGTATCTAAAAGTAAGGTCCAACTTCGAAAAAAGCTCTGATCAACTTCAAAAACTTCGAAGGGAGATGGTTTTAAGCGTGCATACTTAAAAACCTCCAGCTACTCATGTGGATGTTCTACTCTCGTTCTTTGGTTTACGATGTCCATGTTCTTGTCACATTTGAGATATGAGTGGCCCCTTATAGGAAATGTCATTTTTACTGAGTTCAGTTTGCGTTGTTCGTGTACCAAATGGTGAAAAAACGGAACATGGTAACATTCTTTGTTTTGACCTCTACAAGAGTCACAGAAAATCTCAAGTTTCTTCACCTTAGGATCAAAAAAATTGTATATAAAGTGATAAAGTAGGGAGCAAACATCATCGCTGCCTTTTCTCACTACGGTGTCTGGATAGAGGTAAAATACACATTAGCCTGTTGACAATATATGAATATTGAATGCAAACACAGAAAGTTGTCGCTCATAGTAAACATCGTTTGTCGGTATATTGGGAGAATATAGATTTTTACCATAATCTAAGCAGATTGCTTCTCTTGTCACAGATTTCTGACATGATTTCTTACATTCTCTCTTTCTTTTATAAAAGGTACCTGCTTTTAATAGGTGAAGTTTGTTTGCTGTTGTTATACGAAAGATTAAGTGTTAGTTTTTTCTCTGCATCACTTACATTACTTATTTGTGACAGTAAACTCTTCTTTCTTGCTGAAAGACGGTTGCTACACGTATCAGTACGTGGGTACCCAAATGCGATATTGAAGTTATTATTTAAAATTGTTCTATATGTTTCATAAAAAATCTTTATTTTACAGTTAATTTCTTTAAACATTAAAAACAACTTTTTGATGTTTAGTTCTTTAGGAAGATATGTTTTAGTAGAATCGTGCAAACTGTAGTAACTAGATCTTCCTTTCAGATACTTAATATGAGCATGAACCGCACCCTTTAATTCCTCAGAAATTTTATTAAGGAGATTTTTGTGCTTACTTCTCATATCAATTGGTACTGTTTCATTATTTTTCAGCGATGCTAGAATATAGTCGACTTTTGATCTTCCTATACCATATAGAGCCTTGAATGCTGCCTTACACACGACTAATTCCTTCACATTTCCATTTTCGATTACACGGATCCGATAAGAATAACTCACTTCCCGTAATGATGCCTCTGCTTCTGATTTTCGATTTCTTCTACGTTGAACTGGCAGTACCTACACTGATTAATCCTGCCAAATACAAATGTTGCTCAACATTTGACTTTAATTCAATATTAAAGTCATTTATAACCTTCTCCTTACTTTCTTTAGACAGTTGGTCAAAGCACATCTGAAATTCTTCCAAATGTTTTTTTTGTCTTCACTTCTTTAAATCCCCACTTTTATCTTCATTTGAGTTTACAGATAGACCCTCAAACATGTTTAAAAATTTTCCTAAAAAACACAAACGCCATACAAAACTATAGCGTGTTGTAACACGCAATTACGTATTTGCACGTCCAAAAAAACTAAAATACCGTTTCATAATCACTAACAACACTCATCATATTTGCGGACTTAACATCTTCTTGCGCAGTTTTAGTTGGACTTACCATGTTCTTCCCCTGTAAGCCTAAACCTATTTCGTTAATAATTTGGGACTCGACACGTTTTTATGTATAACATATAGACCATCTTTTAGCTTGCATTTTGTTATTACAAGATGGCACCATTACGTCAATTAGTGAAATATTGGACTTATCATTTTTTCCCTGGACCTTTCCGTTGCAATGACGTCGTGTGGTTTAGTAGAAATTTGAAAACCGTTTGCTGATCAAAGGGAACACGTGTCCAAAGCGCCACCAATATCATAATACAAATCAGTATTGTAACCATTTTATTATTATTGGTATAACGGAATTTACATGCATGTAATTAAATAAACAAACAAACACATCTGTATTATAAAATTATTGTCTAAACGGTAACGAGAAACACAACCAAACGCTTGCAATTTCGAAGCATACTACCCATCTGCTTGATCGCACTTTTATACAATGATTCGTCAGCACCGTACCGAGGTTATCAATCACACGTTATACACTTCCCCTCTGAACTATACAATGGCCTCCATGTGTTGTTCAGGATTCTTTTTCGGTCTTTCTCTACTTCTTTTAGGAATGGCCGGCGTTGTGTACTTGTCTCCTAAGGAATAGGCGGTCAAGTCTACTACGTGGTATCGACTAATTGAAACGGAAGGTTGAGTATAGGATGCTAGTTCATACGTCGTTGGTGATACTTTTTTGATAATTATATAGGGTCTATCTCTTTTTGGTGCTAATTTTGAAGTAAAACCTTTACTGACATTGCTCAACATATAAGTTTTTACTAGGACTTTGTCACTTTCCGCAAATGACAAGTTTCGTCTATGCTTATCGACTAACTTTTTGCGTGTTTTATTGTTTATTTTTGACGATCTACTTAGTTTCACACAACATGGCTGACAACTTGTCCAAATAAGGCGTATACATACCGTAAAAACACTTCCTCAATTAGTACTCAAGCACACTCCTTAGCAGTTGCAGACCGTAAGGCAAACAATTCTACCCATTTTGATGTAAGATCTTCTACGATTAATATCCATCTGTTTCCATTTGATGTCTCAGGCAGTGGTCCAAATAAATCAACGGCCAGAAAAGTCTCAAATCTCTGGAAACAAATTAGAGTTTGCAAAAATTCTGCGGGTTTTAAATTATTCGACTTGTATCTTTGACAATCTAAGCCTTGCTTGATATACTTAGTGATATAACTTCTTTTTCCCGTAAAATAGAACCACAGTGGCCGGCACTCCAAGGACTTTCGCATTCTTCTACAATTTCTTCAGCAAGTAATTTATTCAAACTAAACAATGCCAACAGATAACTGTAACGACGATAATTGTTTTAAATCATTATCTAAGCGATAATTTTAATGCAATAAACACTCGAGTCGATAAAGCCAAGTATTTCTGTACAGTATTCACACGTGTCCCTGGTTACACGAGATGTCGTTAGACACACATTTCACATATGTAATCTATCCAGTTCTTTGATGCAAAAATTATTTTTTGTATTGACTCATTGGATACGGAGGAACCGCTATTAGTTTGTTGTCTCCCGTATCAATTTGGTGCACTAAAAAGTCTGTAGAACCTCCTCCTAGTGCGAAGATATCTTCATATTCACCGATCAAGTTTTCCAGTGAACACTACTGCAGGTAATCAAGACGATCACCTTTGTCGTCTCGTAGGGTACTGCTGGTACTTATTCCAAAAACTTGCAAACTTTTTGGTACGTCATCTTCAGTTGCAAACCGTTTATTTGTTTTTTTGCCGAAATGGGTTAGAAACATCTTGAACTATGTTTGCTTCTTTCAAAAAGTCAACACCTAACAACGTTCTATTGGTTGTGGGAAAATTATGAGGTTTGTTGGCAAAGTCTTTGATTTGATAATCACCTCAATGACTACTCTCAAAATGCCTTTTTTTTTACTTTAACATCTGCGAAGGCTAGTTTGATATTTCCTGAAGTAAATACTTGGTTGGATTTCTTTAACACGTAGTACAATGTATCTCCTGCAACATCCTAAAATCCTGCAAAATTACCCTAAAATACTGGAGTTGTAGAAGGTCCTGGAGTTGCACTTCTACTTTGAGTCATTCCCGAGGTTACTTGTGACGTAGAAACGCGTAAAGTTTTAAATAACGTTTAAAATTGTTTCCTGGACATTGTAACTGTTCCAGGTGTTTCAGAATTTTTATTCTTGCTAACCATTTTTTTTTCTTCTGGAGAAATATTTTCAATCTGGCTTGTTGGCACTTGGTTGATGATTTTAAGAAAACTGCTACCGCACACCAATTACGTAGAGGGAAGGTAAATAACCACATTCGTTACGCGCGAAAATACGTTCACTCGAAGTAAAGTAATTAATTGTAACAAAATAATTTCTACTCAAAACAGCAAATGTTTCTTTTAACTGACGATAACAGCAATTCTCCCACGGTCAATCGGTTGCACTCCGTATTGACATTTCTTTGCGATTGAACTTTGAACGTAGCACCGCGCAGTGCAATGTTATTATTTTTGATATTCACACCGTTCACGTACCGCACTACTTTTGGTTCGATCCGACACGGTAATTAATTATCCGCTATCGGCTCTAGTTGAGCACCAATGTAACTAGATTTTTGGTCAGTAATACGACATAGAAAGAAGGTAACCGAATTGCTTGACACTTATCAAAGATCAATAATGCCATCGTCCGCGCGTTTATTATTTAATTTATTATAATTTGTGTTACATCGGCACCAAATACGGAATGTTTAGTGTCTTTAATTAAGTTGGCATGTAGAACTAATTAATAAATCATTACATTTTACTTAGTTGTTTGATGGCAATTGTGGAGTTTGGGTACGAGTGACCTCACTGATAGCCTTTGTAACGGGCAGGTTTAAGATAATTTAGCGGTGATTTAGTTCTCTTTTCTAAAACAAAAATAGACTCCAAACGACAATAGCCTAACAAAAATAGCCCAACAAAAATCTGAACTAAAACGTAAAAGGACAAATTACTAAGAGTACCCAATAACTTTGTATTACGAACCGTAGACCATTTTCAACTTAAACATTGTTTATAAAAACAATATTTGAACATGGAAATAACATTACAAAAATATAATAAGTTGATCATGTATTAAACATTATTAGTACGACATGACAGTAAGTAATTTTGTTGTTTAATATAGTATACACAAGGTTTTTGCACAGAACTCTACATCGTGAACTTACAAACGTGTGAAAGCGTAACATAAAACATTTTGCTCGACAGCGATACGTTATAACTAACAAAATCTTGGGAGAAACTGTGCAAAAAACCAACATCTTTCCTTTCATAGCTGTTTTTGTATAATTTATGTTCTTGGAGATATCGTCAAACAATTATAATGTCACGTAATTGTCATGTCTCGGTAATTACTTAGAGAATCAAAAAATAATTTATGCGAAAATTGTGTATAACTAAATTACAAAAACTTTTATTTGAAGATACATATTTTTGCAAATATTCTAAGAATAGAAAAATCTATGTAGGTTAACTGTCCTTTTGAGTCGACAAATTATGCTTAAAATTAAATCTGATCTGTGTTGTTATAAATAAGACCCATATGCAAAATTTCATAAACATCAAACCAGTGATTTTTTTGATATCTCCTACCACCCGCCTCAGACAAAACTTTTCCTTGCGCCATTATAAACGTACTAACCCTATTTTATCGGAAAAAAGTAAAAAAATAAGGATATTAAAATTTTCGGTTTAGAAACCGTTGCATAATTCTCCAATCTTATGTATAATTACAAGATGTGGAGTAATAACATTTTGGTACACATCATGTTTAATTAATTAATTTTAGGTAATTCAATGTAATTAGAGGCCTTTTACTATTTTAACTATTTTGAATTAATTTATATTTGCTCAAAATTACTTCCGTTACCTAAGTCAAATTTAAATTATTGAGAATATATTTATAATTATAAATTATAACCTTTTCGAACTACAAAAATTAAAACATTCTGCCAAATTTAGTTATCTTCCTTTTGCGCCATATTTACTTACTTTTAAAAAATAATTTTATATCAATTTGACATTTTTTCAAAAAAAGTATTAATTTTTGAATGTAAGTATAAGATTAATTTATTATTATTGTTAGCGTTTAATTTTGTACAGATTTTGTCCGAAGATAACTTTAATGTTATTATAAAGTCGAAACCGGTTACAATTTATAAATAAAAGTATTGGCTGACATAAATATATTTTATAATTAATGAGAGTATGTTCACGCTGTGGGATCTAACCATCAGTAGGAGCATGGCCTGGGGGTAGAACAGTCAGTTTATCAAACTGAACCACTGCAGGAGCGCTGGTTCAAATCCAGTTGACGGTGAGAGATTGTATTATTCTAATTTAAAAAAAGCAAATCAACATAACAACAATGTGATTATAATATATATAGTTATGTTTTGTTGTACATATTGTTACAATATTTTAAGTTATCATAGCTACAGCGTTGTTGATATCTTACAAAAAACAGTTAAATTAACATTATCACAATGTTACTTTTTAATGTAACAATTGTTAACATTTTTACCTTTACATAATCTGTTATATCAACAATTAATAAACGTTAAATTGCTTTAAAAGGAAACGTTACAATGTAACATTGTGATGTTAAAGTAACGTTTATGTAATGTTTTTATGTTTAGTGGGTCAGTTCTAATTAGCAGTTTATAAAGTTAGAAGGCAAAACTTTTGTAGAAGAAATGATTACGATTTTAAACCAGCAAAATTACTTCATCAATTGATTTTAACTATTACGCAGAGTTAAGAACCCTCATCTACTCTAACCTTTGGGATAACCCAATTGTTCTTAATAAAATCGAAAATGTGATTGGCAAGCCCTTATACAATAACAAGTGTCAAAGAAAAGTGTTTTTATCGTTACTATTACGGGAAGATATGACACTGACAAAAGAAAGTGCTTGTGATTTAGATTTCTTAGAGGAAATGTGTTTAACAAGGCCACGACCCGGCCAAGAATACTGAAAGTTGATGCCACGGGTCATGGCTAGACCAGGAGTAGGCCAGTTAAGTTTACCACAAAGGAAGACAAACGCCTACTCATTTAAATAAAAAGAAAAAGACTTTCTAAAAAATCAAAGAGAAGAAAAATAAGTAATTTGACAAAGTTTAAGAATTTGAGATTAATCGTAGTCACATCCACAAATGAACGCTTATAGTATACAAACCGCCGCAAGCGTATACCTTCCAACCTTCTCTGCGGCCATCAACAAAAGCTTCCAGCATCAATCATCTAGGACGCTACAGTGGTGACTTCCAACGTGGTCAATCGGCCGCGAAAAAGAAAATAACAAGCACGACTACATATACAATTTTTTTTTGATGTACCTACAAAATGGACGGAAAAACAACCGCCACCACGCCCGCTACACTTGCTGCCGCCCGAACCGTCAACGCTACAACGCCGTCAACGCTACGCGCGCCAACAATAGACTGCCATGACTTCGCCCGTTACCGGTCAACACAACGCGTCTCATTGACCCACAAACACACATTTTTTTGCATATCTTCGCTTATCTACCCCTAGTATTTGTTATCGAGAAACACCAATCTACTAAGGAAAGGCTTATATGGGGTGCCAGCTTCAACCCCATAGTATTCGCATAATTTTCGAATGAGGAAACAGAGAATGCGACGTGTCAGCAAACATTGTCAGCATTTCGTCAATCACAATGCTGACAAGCAGGAAGGAATTTAAGCTACCTTGCAGACTTTACAAATAACCAATTAAGCTTGTATATATAGTAGGTTAAGCACTAACACAAGACAGTACATAAGCATAGCATAAGTTCGACGAAATGCTCTCTCCCTAATTTTTCATTTTTTTGATAAATTCGCTAGTTTTGAATTCATTTCTTTCAAATCATTGCTCAACTGCAGTATGTCTATCTACACATAATATAAATAAAATTTTCACATTATTCTTCAGTAACCATGGCAATGGGAATTTACAGTAGGCTATTCGGGTTTGTTTTCATTCCAAAGTTTAGCAAAGTTAGCACGAGCTGTACTAGATGAACGAAGTACTTACTAAAAATAATTCAATATGAATATGACAAAATTAGAGTTCAAAAGAAGCCAGTCAATTTTGATTGAAATTTTGAATGATCACCTGCAAAATGCATAAATTTCGTCATCCACTAATTTATTAAGAAAATTCTACTAATCATCTGTCTACTTGCAAATAAAAGCTCTAATATGTACTTATTTTATATTTAAAATTTCAAATACTTTACTATATTGCGGTGTTATCTTTATTCCTGTATCAATCCCTACGCTTAGAGTAAAGTCACGGCGCTAAATTTTCCGTATTTATAGATAATTGTTCCATCGCAGGTGGTTCGGATAGAATTTTAAAGCTGGTTGTAAATAGACTTAATTATTATTTTTTCATTGTAAATAACACTTCCATGTAAACCATTAACAACTACAAAACTTGAATCCGGCACTAAAACCTAGAGATAATTAGTTTTAATAATAAAAATTGCAATTTAATAATTATGACAAGGCGATTAAGATTATGAACTAGGGTTAGCGAAGTTAATTAAAAGAATTAAATCAATTAAAACAAAAATGATGTGAGGTTAGATTTGTGGTAAAATTAAAATCGAAATATCTTTTCAATGCAACGATTTTTGCGAGAAGAGACGGCAGAATAAGGAAGAAGAATCCAATCAACGAAGAATATTTATAAATATTAATTAATCCAGATGTAATTAATCTGAAATTACAGAATTCTAACCGACACAAAAAAGGTACATGGGTTGTACCAATAGATAGCGGTAGAATCGAGCCGTTAATTTTCCTTTTTTCCATTTAAAATGGTCGTTTTTGGCTGTTAAAAACAAAAAACGATTGAAATTCTACAAAGTTGATATAAAAAAGCGAAAACAGAAGCCTGCTTCTTCTTGAAAATGTCCGCGTAATAAGAAAGTCAGTTGCGTATAAAAAAACTTAGAAAAGGAAACAAGTTGTTATGACGTCATAACGAAGATATTAAAATAAAGAAATAATAGGAGTAACCCAAATCAATCGTTTTTGTAAGGCAACACAAATACGTGTAAAATTAAAATTTTGTGCATCGGAAGTAGCAATAATTAAATTAAATTAAATTCAATACTACCGAAAGCTACGGTAACATAACTGGTGCCGCGAAGGAATCAAAAGGGTTCTTACGTATTGAACATGAGTGCTATGAGTCATCGTTGAGGGTCCTCGTCAAGAAGAATAGCTCCTGTAAGCATCACCAAGAGGGTTATTGTTCGATAACTTAAAAATTAGGTCCGAAGAGAAGCAAATGTAGAAACACAGTTTACACTTACCTCTCAATCTATTGACCAAGATTAGTTCAATTTTGTAAATAATTTTAGTTTAGTTTCAAAAAATTTTGTAATATTTGTCGATTGTAACCAATGTTCATTCACGTTAACTTATACCGAATGCGCAACACGTGGTCAATGTAATTAGAAATTCGTGCGCATATGCGAATAAGGTTTACCGCACATTTATTTAAATTTGAAAATTTAATAATTAAAAATTGTGTGTTAGTAAATGTGTTTTTGTGTACGTCGGTTTTTAATTCATAAAGAAAAAATTTCAAAAAGCATTGTTGAACTAAATAAAACTGAAGTAAAATGTGTGTCTAACGACATCTCGTGTAACATGGACACGTATGAATAGTATTGAACTAAGAAACGCCAACAGTTAACTGTACCGACTGTGAGTGTTAAAGTGCATGCTTTGATAACGACATGCACTTTAACACGCACAGTCGGTACAGTTAACTGTTGGCGTTTCTTAGTTTAATAAATAAAACTTATTTCTAATAAAGATTATAAATAAACATACAAGTTTTTAAAATTGCAAACGACTTTACCCGGATAAAAACGGCTATCATTTTGCAAGTTATCGAAATTTAAAATGTTTAAATAAAATTCAAAATAAAAGCCTTTAACATTGCAATATTTAAAGTTTTAGTACTTAGCTGCAGTTCTCTAATTTTATTAATTTAAATGCACTTTCATCACTAGCACTGTCAAGCAACTGTTCTGTAATCTAACAGATCTCAAGCGGTTAGAAGAAATAATAAGTGACAAGCATTGTTGTTGTTGCCAAATTTTATTTTAGATCGAATGGATACTTAAAATAATAAAAAAACTTTCAGAAGTAATGAAGTTATGGTCACCAACGAAAATAAAAACATTTACCCTATTCAATTGTGGACGCATCAGAATCGACCCGAGTGAGGAGAGTTAAACCGACAGAACGGTCGTTAAAAGAAAATCCAATTTAATTTTTTGATCTTTGACGGGCTTCTCTGTGTCGTTGTCAAACATGCGTATTTCATTCCCTTCAAGACACGCTTACATCCTATCATTTCGAGGAGGCTGCTCTACTATTAAGAAGAACTCGTGCAGGGATCGAACCCGAGTCTAGAGAATGACAAAATAACGCAGTACTGAGTTCTACCACTCAGTCACAAATATCGGTACTGTGTCTTTGATGTAGCGCCTCACACTTATTAAGACGAGACAGGAAAAAAAAGTGCAGTGGTTTTAAGAAATATGGCTCACGCTTACGTTTAACAAAGTCAAACTCTTTTTCAAATGGTGTTTTAACATTTATTATTATTTTAAACATTTCATTTTTCGTAAATTTATCTATTATTTTTATTTTGGCGATTCTATTTACTTATTTTTTCATCTATTTGCTACATTCTTCAAGTTGATTAATATTATTTGGTAAATTTTCTAAAATTGCTTAAAATAATATAATAAAGTTTAAAATCTTTAAACTTCGTTGACATACCCTATAAGTCAACTACTAAAAAATTTATTTAATAAAAAAATATTATGAACATTATTAAATATTTTTTTAAACTTCACTTCAATATTAGTTTAAAAGATTTTATGTGGACATTTATAACAAGTATGTTGCAAAACTCAATCCGTTACTTCTAAAATGTTTCTCTAACTGATCCACTACAAAAATAAAAATCCAAAATGTGTATCCAGCATTATTTTTCGACATAAAAGTTTCATTATTAAATTTTATCATTTATGCAGTTACGTTGTGCTAACAACGTAACTGCATAAATGATAAAATTGGAAAGCAGGCACTTACAAAACTAAAACGTTTTATAACCTGTTAGAAAAAGTTTGTCGTTATGGCACACAATTGAATTACAAAAGATGTATTAAAATTAAATTATTATTAATTTAAAGTCCGTGTTTACAATTATTTTTTAAACTGTTTGATTACATTTATATTTATAGTAACTTCACCTAGCAGCACTTATGTTTATCGCATTACTATATAAAATACTAAAATTTCATTTCGGAAGTTCAGAAACTCTTACACGTTGCGGTTATAGTTCGCATTATTAATTCTAGCAGTATCGATTTGTGTCATGACTAATAGATATTTAACTTTAGATGCTATTACGGTATATTGAAATTTTAACAGCACAAACTGTAAAGTTTGCAATAGATTTACTTAAGGCATACCTTAATAAATTTATTAAATTTATGAGGAAGTCGATTAAATTGAAGATTATGGGTGTACAATTATGTATCCATTTGTTGTTACGTTGACAAGTTTTGTCCATAACTTTTTATAACTATTTCACTTTAATACGATTTATTCGTTTTTAATTTTAATTGCAAAACCTAAAAATTATTGTAGCAGTGAATCTTATTTCAATATTATAGATGTATATCAATAAGCTCCATTTTATTAAACTTTTAGTTTCTTAGTTTTTTTTTATTTTTGCTCCATATTTACTTTTTACACAAACATATAAGTGTATAAAAATAATTTTCTCCACGATCATTAGTAGAATATAGTAATTCTGAAATTATATTTAATAACAGAAAGAAAAAATTCTCGCCCTTGAAATAGAATATTTATTCTAAAACATTTGTTTTTTATGGGTTTTGGGTGTTTTTTCATTGGGATCAACCCGATTCAGCGGTCTCCGGTTCAGCGGCACACGTTTACGCGGCCTCTGTTCTAGCGGTTACCGTTTCACGCCATACAATTTACATTGTCAATAGAGACGTCGTGCGCACCGCCCCATTCAACATTACCCCCGTACAGCCATTGTCCACTCTTCGGCTGGCGATAACGTCTTCTATATAAGAGCGAGCAAAATGCCAAGAAGACTAATTATTATTATTAACTTGTTTAATAAGCCTCTTCCGACCCTAACCTGAACCCGCTCCGAACAAACCGCCTAAACTATACTCAACTATTCGCTATACTAAATCTTCTTATTTTTATAACGGAACTATTGAAAAGACACAGTGATTCGATTTGTTTTGTTCAACCATAGGTCTACTTATTGCTATTAACCGCTTTCTCAAAGCTCATTTCAAATGCTGATTGAATTCGCAACGGGTTGTGGCAAAACCGTGTTAATCGCTTGAGAACCAACTAAAAAACCGCTGTTATTAACCGCATATCCAGCACCTACTTACCTCCAAACCCTAAGCAGTGTGGCTGATTTATTGGGTAGTACTTGCTCCATACTGAACCGTTCTATTTAGAATGATTCATTCGGCAGGTAGAATCTGGTTTCTGTGAAGTACAACTACCCCGAAACCACCGCCGAAACCTAGGATAGAACTTCTCGTGAGTAAACTGCTTGCCCACCAGCAATACAGGAACTAAGCGTTGGCAAAAAAACAATCTCGAATCACATGCTGTAAATTCCAAAAAAATTGTACAATAGCAAATAAACAACGAAAATCACTAAACAGCGTTTCGTTCTTTTGTAACTTTTTAGGAGTGAAATTTATCTTCCTTTACTGGATTTCGATATAATTACTAAAATAAAAAATTTACACGTAGTAAATATCTACAAACCTCCTCCAATACCTTGGCCAGAAACTTTTAATATCGTTTTTCCTCATCCATGTGTATATGTTGGTGACTTTAATTATCACAACACATTATGGGGCTACAAAGACAACGATATCAATGGAATAACGTTACAAACATGGATGGAATTTTAAAACATACATTTAGTATACGATCCAAAAGACAACAAAACATTTTATTCCGGTCGATGGCAAAACGATTACAGCCCGGACCTGTGTTTAGTATCAATGAATCGTGACATGGTTTCATTACAATTAACACGTATGGTATTAAACGATTTTCCAAGAAGTCAACATAAACCTTCGCTAAAACAAATTGGATTTCAAATTCTGTTTGTAGAATCTTTAGGAAAACTAAGATGGAATTTTCAAAAAACTAATTGGATACACTATAGAACATTTCTCAATTTTATTCTTAGATGGATACCACCGGTTTCTGATAATTATTTTAGGTTGGTAGGTGCTGTTAAATGTGCAGCAAAAAAATCCATTCCACGTGGTTTTCGACAAGAATATGTCCCATGTTGGTCAACTGAAACAACCAGATTGTACCAATCATATCTAGAAAATCCAAATAAAGAAAATGGGAATGCTGTACTGTCATCTCCAAATAATGGAAAAAAAGAGTACATTCAAGTCGTAAAAGCTGGGCACTTTAAAATAAATTAGGTTCTACAAATCAATCTTCTAAAACAAATACAATAATTTCTCCAATTATTGCTTCTCGGTTGGTTAATGTTTCAAACTCAGTAAAAGTGGACAAATCGACTATCACAAAGATGAAAAAGAGTCTACAAAAGAAGAGAAAATTTACACCTATCTCAGAAGATATATCTAGACCTTTTACTGTAGAAGAGCTAAAACATGCATTAAAAAAGACCAAATCAAAGAAAACTGCTGGGTTTGATGGAATACATCCAAAATTTTTGGAAAACTTAGAAAATTACTCTTAATGTGGCTACTTATGTTTTTCTTGATATTTATAATACAGGTAAGTTACCAACAGATTTAAAAGAATGTAAAGTCGTGGCAATTTTAAAGACTACAGACCCAACTTCTTATCGTCCAATACATTTGTTAAGTGTAATTTATAAAGTTCTGGAAAGATTGATTTTTCAAAGAATTAATCCGTGAATAGAAGAAAAATTATCAATTGAATAAGCAGGATGTCAATCCGGTAGAAGTTGTTGTGATGAAGTATTGACATTAACAACACATATCAAAGCTGGATTTCAGAAACTTAAACTTAAACTTGAGTTGTCTTTTTAGATTTAACTACTGCATACGATACCGTGTGAAAAGAAGATTTACTTTTTAAATTGTTTAACGTCATTGCTTGTTCCAAAATTATTTCTTTTATTGAAAATATGTTGTCTAATCGGAAGTTTTGAGTTTTTGTTGGAGATAAAAGCAGTAAATTTAGATTTTTAAATAATGGTGTTCCACAGGGATCGGTTCTTGCACCTATTCTTTTTAATGTATATATTTCTGATCTTTCTTCTTTACAATGTCAAAAATTCGTCTACGATCTGATGATTTGCGTATTATGGAAAATTGTTTCAAAAAATGGCGATTATGTCCCAATCTTAAAAAGACAAAGGTTTCTTGTTTTCATTTAAGTAATAGAGAAAAAAGTAGAAAACTTAATGTTATCTTTAATAATACAAAGTTAAACCATAATTTTAACCCAGTTTATCTGGGAGTAACTTTAGATCATTTTAATTTACAAAGATCATTTAGAAAAAGTCAAACAAAAAATAAAAACAAGAAATAACGTCATTCAAAAATTAGCTGGAACAACTTGGGGAGCAGATGCAAAAACACTTCGTACAGCTGAATTGGCATTAGTTTATTCTACAGCAGAATATTGTGCTCCTGTCTGGTTAAATAGTTATCATACAAAAAATGCCCAATTGAATTGCACTGTGCTATAATTAGTGGAAGCATTAAATCTACTTCTCTCGATTGGTTTCCTGTTCTTTGTAATATTACTCCATCAAACATTCGACCAAAAGCTGCATTAAAACAAGAATGGGATAAATGCCATCTTAACAAAAAGTTACCAATTTGGAATGACATTGACAACTCTTCTGCTAAAAGACTTAAATATCGAAGTCTTAAATGGTTGCCAGACTACTTAAGTAGGGCTTTTTCTGAAGTCGATAAACCTCTCATTAATAATTAAACAATAGAAGTTCCGGGCTCTTATCAAAAAAGGAAAATTTGGCCAAAAGTAAATCGCATAAGAACAGGCCATTTAAAATGCAACTCTATGTTGTTCAAATGGGGTGCAATTTCTAAAACAATTTGTGACTGTGAAAACAAACCAGAGACCGTTACCCATATTGTAGAGGTTTGTCAATTAACGAAGTTTAAAGGAGGGTTTCCAAACATTCATAATTTAACGGATGAAGTAATACTATGGCTTACGAATCTGAAGGACATTTGAAGTTCAGCAATATTTTGTATTCTTGTGTTAATTATCTATGTTTCCATTATTTTGTTTTGCTATTTCTTTAACTTACTATTTCTTTCGTCATTGTCGTGACTGGCGCTTGGAACGGTCCATTATATGTCGTCATGCAATGGCTGTGCTGTTATATTTTATGTTCTTATTTATTTTCTATAATGTTTACACACTTAATTAATATTATTACATGTGAATACTAAGGTGGGTAAGTGTCGGCATGTTTAGGTTTTAATGGTTTATCTATACCTTGAAGTAAATGCTTTGCCAAGACTAACCAATCTACTATTGCACACGGTTTCGCCACTATACAGGTTTATACTAATCTTCTAGGGCACCATACATAACACTTACATCACAATACAATATTTGTATAATGTACCATACGAATAAATAAATACATCAAATTTAAATCAAACATTAATAACGTAATTAAATTTTAGATAAAGTGTTCTAAAACCAATCTACATTTTGTGACGGTATTATTTTACAAACAAGCGAAATCCGTAATTAAAAATTGATTTGTAGAGCAATTTTTCCCTAGAGTATAGACAACCGTGTTTACATTTATACGATGGGGACGAATTTTGTGTTGTACATTTTTCTGGGGACTTTGTTGATTTGAGATTGTCGATTCCAAAAATATCTCCTTAGCCATTTTTTTTATTTTTTTGAAATTTAATTTTAATATTTACCTTCAAAATCATCCACATAAATAACTCTTTAATAATCTTAAGGTTTCTTTTATTGAGTAAAATTTTGTATGTACAACTTTATTTTTCAAAATTGTACGTGATACCAGAAATATTAATTACTCTCTTTTCTAGACCATCAAATCTGAACTGACTTTCACTATGTTATCAGTAATAAAAAACCATAATGTAACCAACAACACAAATTCTTTATTTTTACAAACATAAAATTAAATAAAATTGCGCGTTTTAAAATAAAATTTTGCAACAGCGCTTTGATCATAAGCGACCACGTGGTTATCAAACAACGCATACGTATTTTAGACGTGCAACAAGTGTTGCTTAAAGACTAAACTATAAACTACTATAAGAATTAAAACTAACCTCTGGTCACCAATACAGGTATGTGTCTTATTATTTTCTTTTCGTAATCTAAGGTATTTTGCTTTACAAGTTACTTTCTTCCAACCCGGATTCAGTTGAATGCTGTGCAAACTGCTGCCCCTTTAAGTTTACCTTTTCAACACTCAGTTTATACTTAACAGTTCGTAGTCACCATATTTAAAACTTTTTATTATTATTATTTATTTCATAAGTAAAATGTGTGTCTAACGACATCTCGTGTAACATAGACACGTATGAATAGTATAAAACTAAGAAACGCCAACAGTTAACTGTAACGACTGTGAGTGTTAAAGTGCATATCGTTATCAAAGCGATAACTTTAAATGCTTAAAACACACGTGGATGGACCAACCGCCGTCTTGTGCAGTTGTATACCGCATTTAAGTATACTCCTCTGATAAGCTCGTAATAAGAGCATAATGCTGCATCAGGTGATTTTTCGTTGCGTATGTGCTACTGTACAAGAAATACTTGGTTTTATCGACACACGTGTGTTTCAAGCATTTAAAGTTATTGCTTTAATAACAATATGCACTTTAACAATCACAGTCGTTACAGTTAACTGTTGGCATTTCTTAGTATTATTTATTTGGTTCGGTGCACGTGTATTTTACTTTCTTTTTTACATTTATTTGTTAGCATGCAACTCAAATTAACTTCTACACGTCACTTTAATTTTAATTAATTGTTTATTTTTGTTGTGACATCGCGTCTCGCCCTCTCTTTCTATTTTCACTAAATATCCGTCGTTATTTCAACTCGGTTTAAATGCGAAAAATCTCTGAGTCGGTTTGCATCCTGCTACTTTTTTATTTTTAAATTCAAATTTATCCAAGTTTACAACATTTCGTACCGCCTTCTTTTGGTATTTTTCTTTATTCGCCCAACTTTTGACTAGTTTTCCGTAATTTTGCTTTTTTTCTTTTGGAGTTAATTACTTTTATGTTTAATAATTAGGAAAGCATTTTCTTATTCGTCCTTAACACGCGTTTTACATAAATTCGATAAACCATAAAAATATCGGCCTTTCAATTTTTGCATTTACATAACATTTGTTACCATAGGCGTTTTTCTCAATTATTTTGATGTATTCACTTTTGCGGACGGTTTTCGGCATTTAATCACGTTTCTAAATCACTTTTGCGTTAAAAACACATAGTTTTACATACGCACATTTAATTATTAATTTCTCATTTCATTATAAGACCAGTGACCTTGACATTTATCCAATTTCTTTTAAAAACTATTACTGAAATTAATTTATTCTAGGGTTTGGTGCTGTATTCAAACTGAGGGATCATAATCAATTGATATTAACACAGGAACACGCATAAATGACATCAAATTACTAACAGCTACAAAAATCAAAACATTTAGTACATATCTTAATAGTAAAAACTTAATTGCAATCGTAATATGAAACATTAAAAATTAAATTTATGGCGCACTTTGATTTACACCTTGCTTTTAAACGTTGATATTTTTAACATTTAGAAAACATCTATGCATTACGCGTTTTATATATTATACAAATATAAATTTAAAGATGGTTTGTAAATAAGTTAAGCTTCCAAATTGGTTTACTTCAATGAAAATTTATATCGTTCAAAAGTAGTATTCAACTTATTAAAAGTAACATAAAAAATTTAAAATTATAATTTGCAAGAAAGTGCCTATAGATATAAAGTTCGTTCATTATTATTACGTCGATTCTGGAAACTCATTAAAAAGCACTCAACACTTTTAAAAGGCCCCTACTAGCAGGTGTACAAAATAACAAATTATAGGTAAACGAACCACAATTGGGTTGTGTATATACACTATCTAAATTATTTTGAAAATAATTGAAAAAAATGTGTAGATATCACAAACACCATCACTTTTAAGGCTTTTGTATTGTTTTTTTTGTTTTTAGATTAAAGGTTGTTAGGTTCACGTAGCATAAGGATGTTTTCGATTTAATTACACTTTGGCATAATAATTTCATTTTAGGCATATAATTTTTTGTTTGCTGTTTTTCAGAATTTATTATGTAATAGTGACGGTTCACAAACGATTTTACCACGAATCAATATTTGTCAGTAAAATGTTTTTCCTAAACTAGTTATAAATGTACTATAAATATTTGAGTAACAAACAATTCCAATTAAAATCGTTACGAACTTCTTGCACATATTTGGGTATTATTCTCTTTGGTGAATGTGTCTTTATCGATTTGAGCGCGGTCACTTTATTTTATAAAATAATGAAAGCTTTACCTACGAGTTTGAATCGTAAACGAATATTCAATCGTATGCCATTGGACAACCTAGAAACTTTATGATTACGAGTTCCGGGTGCTGCAGCTATAAAAAGGCTAACGTTTTAGCGGTCGATATATCTCGAAGCATATTGTAGAATACTTCTTTGTTAAATTATTCGACACAATCAAAATTACTTAAAAATAAGTTTATTACTAAAAGCAAGGAACAGGTTTGCGCTAAATTTTTTCTCCATTAATATTTAATTTTCGAATTAAACTAAGTGTCAAGCGTAAAATAAATAGTTAATGTACATTTAATAAAACTGTATTGATGAAAGTCAATTGTTAAAATTAGGTGATGAAGGATATTTAAAAAAACAATAAAATTTAATTATAAATCGATTTGTCTTAATTCTACTTTGATTAATTTATTAATGAAATGTTAAAGCAAAATTTGAATAGGTAATCTGTGATGTTAACATATTTATGTGATTGTTGGAGCAGCCTAATAATCAGTTTCCGGTTGTGTCCTGAATGTTCAGTGATTGACAATATATTTTTTATAATCGGAAGGCCAGTTTGATGTAGGAAGGCGTCTGACAAAGGTTGGAGAAATTGATGTTACAATTGCGTCATCATCATCATCTGCCTCTGCCTATATCTATCTGTTCTTAGATGTAAGCTTCAAGTATAGAATTTATGCGTTCAGTTGTAGTCGACTGTGCTTTTAGTGTCGGTCCACCTAAATGAGGGTTTTCCTCTGGATCTTCTTCTCGTTTTCCGTCTCCATTGAACTATTTTTTTGATCTGTTTCTTATCTTCAGTTCTTGCAATATGATAAGCCAACGACCAATTCATTTTAAGTACGTTTGAATGGTTTAGACAATGTTATGTTTGAAATAATAACACTATTCTGGACTTCCATTGTCTATATCTTTTTAATAGAATAAACACAACGTTTCGATTGCTATTGAATCTGCAATCGTCTTCAGTTGAATACTAACAAACTTAAAGACTACTGTAACTTATATGCTAATACAAAGTTAGTGAAGTGATCAAGCGCACAAAGTTAATAAAGGGAGGCGTTACCTTAGAGTAAGATTAGTCAGGCGTCCAATTAAGGGTTTCCACACTTTGTTAATCTCTACGCTGGGTTAACTAAAGACATTTTGGTTGATTTCGATAAACGCTGCTTCTTTAAATTTTCTCTTGTACCAGTGCTCTTCTCGGTGTATAATTCTTGCTTCCGACCATTTCATTTTGTGATGTTTTTACCAGGAGTGTTGGGCAATGCCGGATTTCAAAGTCTCTCCTTTCTGCGAATAGGTTTGATGTTTCTTCAACCTGATATCTAAGGGTCTTTTAGTTTTCCCTACGTATGACTGGTCGCATTCACATGGGACTTCGTAGATGCAATTCTTGGAGTCAGGACTGTTGTCTGGTCTAGTTTTGGAGATCATGCTACCAATAGTTCTTGATGATCTGAATAACGTGTTAATGTCATAATTTTTTCCTATCCGTTTTATTTTCTCAGATAATCCTTTGACATATGGAATGCTGGGTAGTGTTTTGGGTTTCTCTTCGGTCATGGCTGTTTGGTTCTTAAAGAGTTGTAGAACAGTTTCTACTACTCGTTTCGGGTAACCATTTTTTATAATGTCTTTTCTGATGTTCTTGATTTCATCTTGTAGTCCTACCTCTGTATTACATAGTCTGTGAGCTCTATCGACTAAAGACTTAATAATCCCTTTCTTTGTTGTTCCACTGTGATTGGAGTCGTAATTCAGATATTGGCCGGTATGAGTTGGTTTTCTGTAAACTGATGTCACAATACCCTCATTGTTTCTTTTTGCAAGGACGTCCAAGAATGGTAATGAGTATTCCCTTTCTTTCTCCATGGTGAATTTAATGGATGGCTTGATGTTGTTCAGGTGGTGTAGAAAAAGGTTTGGCTGACGGTCGCTGTGGTTCCAAATTATAAACGTATTGTCTACATATCTGAGTCATAATTTTGGTTTAAATCTCGCTTTTTCTAGTGCTTCTTTGAAAATGACATGTTTCTTTTATGATTATTGAATGGTAAGGAATCAACAATCAGAATCAGTACTCTTACATTCCATCAGTTAATCGGATGACCATAATATTACTAATAACATGTAGAGGGTTGCACACATCGATGTTACCCCACTTCTTGGAACTATTCTGCTTTTAAATCAGTCGGCCATTTTTTATGTAGTTTTCTGACGGGAAGATCGTGTTGTTGATTAGACGCGACTAAATTTAAATAATCCCGTAAACGAAGAAACTGTTTGGTGCTACTTTTGGTACATTCTTTTTGGATTATAGAAATTCCGAGATCTGTATGTAGTTTTAGGTTACTTACATATCATGGGGCATTTACAAGTATTCTAAAAGTTTTGGAGTGTAGACGTTGTATTATGTTCACATTTAATTTGCAGAGCAGTTCCAAAGTTTGATACCATACGCCCAGATGGAAACAATCATTGTCTTGTAGAGTAAGAGCTTGTTTTCTATAAATATGCTCGAATTTTTTCCGAGCATCCAGGACACTTTGCAAGATTTAAGGTCTATCTTTTTTTTTTCTTTAGAATGTGGTTCTTCCATGTAAGTTTCTTGTCCAGATAAAGTCCCAAATAACGCACTTCGTTAGCTTAAGGGAGTGCTGTATTATTGAGATACAGTGTTGCACAGTTCGTACGGTGTGAAGTGTAAGTTACTTGAGTGGTTTTTGTTTATTCTCTTTAATACGCCATTTATTTAACCAAGTTTTTAGGAGGGAAAGATTAATTTGAAGGTTTGCTATTGCTGCATGTGGATCATTATGTTTAGAGAGAAGGATACTATCATCAGCAAAAAACATCTATAAGAGTCTCATCGGTAGTAGATATGTCTGACGTGTACAATGTGTATAGAACCGCTAAGACACTTCCCTGAGGAACACCAGAAGTTGTTGGGTAAATATCTGAATAACATTCTCCATATATAATCTGAAAGTATCTGTCAGCCAAACATGATTTAAGAAATAGATAATATTCAGTCAAGAGAAATGTCTTGATCTTGCATAATAGTCTTTTATACCAGACCTTGTTCAACTCTTGTTTAATATCTGTAAACACTGCTTGACAATATGATTTGTTCTTTAAAGAGGTATTGATCATATTTACAACACAATGACACTGCTATCAAGGCCATGTCATTTGCAAACTTGAGTTATTTTCCAATATTCCAGTGTTAGTTTATTCATCTACTTTTTGGCTTTCTTTATTACCTCGTCTAGTACAGTTGAGAAGAGTAGTGGACTACTTTGTGACTGTATTATTCCGCCAATAATTGATTTATAGATCAATTTCTTTCTACAGTATAGACTGCCGTGTTTACACTCATGCGTTTGAATATGAATTTTTATATTGAAAAATCTTCTGGGAATTTTAGTTATTTGAAATTGATAGTTCCGATGATTTGTCTTCATTTTCTCGCAAAATTTATGCCTCACTTCCTATTTGCTGACTGTCGCAAAAAGGTGTACATGGAAAATGCTGTCTAAAAATTGAACAATAAGACATCTAATTATAAAAATAATTGTCATCCAATACTTGTATTTAATATAAATTGTGACCGGTTTCGACTTTAAAATAAAATAAAAGTCATCTTCGGACAAATTCTATTCAAAAATTAATACTTTTATTAAAAAATGTCACAATTTATATTAAATACAGGTATTGGATGACAATTATTTTTATAATTAGATAATACATACCAATACATTTTAATGGATCCATCATTCGTTTATAAAATTAGACATGTGCTTTGTAATATCGATTGAAGTAATGTAACGTTTTGATAATATTTTCAATTACATTTATTTTCTATTTTATTTTCCTATTACTGTAGGTGTCGATGCAACTGTATCAAATTGTGTGACATGATAGTTGCATATAAAATTTATACTTTTAAATCACTTTCGAGCCGCAAAATTTTCAAATTTATCGCTGGAGGTTATCCACAGTTCAAATTTCTAATGCAAATACACGCAGATAAAGCACTTTTCGGTTTTCGATTGAATAGACAGTTCTAAAGAGTTGTGTGCAATAATTGTAGGGACCTGGGTAGAAAATCAAAGGAAATTGATTAATTATTGGTTGATTGAGATCCTCCACAGTAGTTGGGATAATGGTTGCTCCTAGGAATCAAATATAATTTAAGACCGAGATTGCAGTAGTTTTATTGATGCGTCGGTCATACTTTTATAAGGATCAGTGCAATTTTGAACACAACAAAAATTTATTAAATTCAAAATAAATTAAGGTATGAAACTTCTTGCTTTACCTTCGTGTATTAATTTTATTACTTTAGCCTCTGTCAAGTGCCTTCATTACCGCTGAAATTCCGTTCGAATCTAACGTGCAATTGTTGATTGGCATGTCATATGTTGACTATTAAATGGGCCTTCCGTCTACCGGAATCGTGTCTTCCACCCGATGATGCATCGATAGCTAATCTCAGTAGTTTGCCGATACGTCTAAAAACCTACAAAAGTTCAGATAAGATACAAATTTAATTTTCTATTAATGTTAAAAACGTGAGTACTTACCAATTATAATTATTTTTGATTGTTTTCGTCCGTATACTTTGTGTGATAAGGGAACAGATTTAACGAAAATCATAAAATAGTTTGAATTAGGTAAATGCGTTGTAAATATCTACACTTTCGTGTTATTTATTTAGATTTTTCTTATTTTGTTTGGGATTATTTATTACGCTTATTCTGACATGTAAAATAGTTTTTTAGTAACCATCATTCACAATTTCTTTATGACGCGCTGATTTCCAGTGATATCGGAAATTTCTATGAATTTTAGTTCGACAGATAATTATTGAGATTACACCGTATTGAATTTAATATATTCTTGTCTTAAGTGAAACAAAATCCAACGCTACTTGAGCGTTTTAGTGATTGGTTTATTGGTGTTGTTTGCTCGAGCAAGGAAACATTCAATAATTAAAAAAAGGAAAACAAAAACAAAAGGAAATATATAAAATTAAAGATTAATATTTTATCGTAGGAATATTACGAATTCACTACGTTTTTATTTAGTCTTACCGCGCCGCTAATTACAATAATTTATTTATGAAATTTACAGGGTAAATCTTGCCCCAATCTTGCATCATAACTTATGGTTACGAACTATTACTAGCGAAATCATTCCCAATTTCCCATTTGATTTGTTTTATGACCACACATTTATTGCATGTACTTGTACTGGTTTATCTTGTAATCTTTTATTTTATTTTATAAATATCCACATTTTATTTAGATTGTAAATATAGCAAAATTTACTGGGGTAAATTGTTTCTATTTCTTCGACGTTTGTTGACTTAAATTCATCGCAGGTAGAAGTTTGCTTGGTTAGCGTAGGTCCTAATCAGCGAGTAAGAGAATCAGGCAGTGGCATTGTCCTACTGGCGCCCAACCCCCCTTTTCTTCACTGAAGCTTGCCGGAGCCTGAACCTGTTGTAGTCATAGGACAGATAAATATTTAGTTTGAAACCTCATAACGTTTCAGTAAAATCACCCCATTCAAATTAGCGAATAAGTCTTCGACTACTGTTCCTGTGTAAGTACTCCTTTTTTACTTTCATTTGCTTTTAATAAAATATTTGCTATAACGGATTCTTTTGTTTGCAGGCACCTTTTCTTTTTTGTTGGTTTTCCTGTCTGGGTTTTTTCTGCTGGTTACTGCAGACGTACTCCGTTTGTAATTAATCAATGGATATTTAATTATGGTTATGCTGGCAAGGATAATAATCCGAAAATTATAAAATGTTGAAGTGGGTTTGGTATCACCCCAACGCTGAAATTTCCATCTACTTTGAAACCTCCTTCGGGTCAAGGACACCACCCAAGATAAGCCGTTTATTTGGTGCTTTGTGAGCAGCCCAGCAACTGTTATCAACGGAGTCCATTTTGGTTTTTTTCTTTTTTTCATTGGATAATAAAATATTAGATTTGGACACGGAAGCTGTCACATCTGCCGATTAACTGTCAAACACCGAAGACTTCCTAGTTATACAAGCTAAGATAATTTTGTGAACTAGAAAGATCTTTTTAAAGTACCTGTTCAATTTTGTGCGTTTTAATATATTTAAATAATCGGCCAAGGTCCGGTACTCTCCGTAATTTTTGTCAAATACATTTTGAACAATATTCGCCACGGGAATTCGGTGAATCGCTTGCAGAGATTAATCGGCGCTACAATTGTCAATTACGCTAACCTATTTGGGGCGTTTGTGCCTCGAATTCGTATTCGTGCCTTAACTCCCTCTCGTGGATTATTATTATTTTATAACTATATTTTGTTATTCATTCTAAATGATATTATCTATTGTTGTGTCGATGTGTTTCTATGTGTGTTAGTCGCTATAATAATATACATATTTCTATCCACGTACAGTTTGTTTGTGTGTCTACGAGTTCTTAGTGGCTCTAGGTATCTCTTATGCGTAATCCTAAGTGGCACCTTATAAATTATTCGTGCAGTGTAGAAGCCGTCATTTTGAACGATTCTCAATCAGCTCACGACCACTTCCGACTAAGAGGGGTTGCCGGCAGGCCTTCTAGCACTGTCATATTTTTTTTTTAGTTTGTTTAGAAATAAACCGTAACAACTTTAAAAAAAATATTTCTTCACAATAAAATACCTTCTTTTTGGAAAATATCAACAACTATTAATAATTCACCATACAAACTGAATATCAATGGAAAGTTTGTAAAATACTTGATAGACTTGTGAAGAGAATTACAGGATGTTCTGTTTATAAAAAAAGGGTTAATTACATAACCTTTTGTGTTTCTGCACACCTTGTATAGTATATGCGTATATGTATCAAAATTCGACTATTTGTTTAATTTCCAAGTTATTCTAAAATTTTCTGTAGCTATTTTGTCGGAAAATATTCATGACCTACTGATTAGCGATCTATCAAATGTGAGTCTTTCTTCTATCAAAAAGTTGAATAACACCGAAACGAAATGAGCTAAACCCATATGATTTTACACAAAGTCTTATTATTTTTATGCTAATACTAATTCTGTAAAATATACAAGGCATTCCATTGAAATAAACATAACTTTTGTTTACCACTCTGTATAGAAACACTCTGTATATAATCATAATATTTTTAGAATGTGTAGCACAAGTGTGCTTACTTGGTGGTGAAACCGTATTTCAATATCTTCTATAACAAAAAAGTTATGGACCAATTACACATCCCTGGGTCACCCTGCTAAGTACGTTTACTTTTATATTCTCACTTTTTTATCAAAGGTGTAATGTGTGTATGACTTATTCTTGTCGGTAGACTGAGAAAAACGATTAGCAAACAATGAACGGTTATTTTATCTTTACATATATCGTTAGAAACGACGACTGCAAGCAAATCAAGTGCATTTCCAGCGGCGGCCTGATTCGCCTCTAGGCCCCCAGCCCGGACTGGACTAATACAAAATGCATTGTAAATACTTAGTATAGAATCGACCCGCACAGGTTATAGCGGTGCCTACTTGTTGCATTTTTTCTGTTAAAAAGTAAATTCTGGTTGAAAAATTAATTTTATTGGTTCATAAAAAAGACATAGTTATTGTATTACAATGTAACAACTTGTAAATACAACACCCAACTACCGAATGATTCTTCAATTGTACCTACAAAATAAAATGTCTCAAAAGTGCTTGACTAGTGCTTCCTAAAAATATCTATAATTTTGTCTTTATCTAAATCTGTAAATAGGTCTCTTTCAACATGCATAAATAAAAAATTTTCCAGATTATCTTTACCTAAAGAAGTCCTTAACCGATTTTTGACCACTTTCAATTTCGAAAATACTCTCTCACAAGTAACTTGGGTGCATGGTATTGTAAGCACAAATTTGTACGCTAAATACAGGTTGGTGAAAACCCCTCTTTTAAAGAGCTCGAAAATCACCGAAAAAGCACATGAGACACACTTAAAACACTTTGTCTCTTCGCAGCTGTTACCTTCATTACTGTCTTCCTCGTCGTTGTGCTCTTCTGACTCTTTTGATTTATCACCATCGCGAATGTTAGATTTTTCATTATTAATGAAACTGTCAAATGTATCAGCAAATTGTTTCAGTTCAAGTAGTAAATGGTCTCTCTCAATATTGACAAAAATGGGCACGCTGCGAAGGGCTTCTGGTGGAAAAGTCATAATTTTTTTAATTTCTTCGAACTTTTTTGGGTCCAACCACGAGCAGACATTCAAATTATCTTCATGAGCACAAAACCTCTCCTCAATACTTGCTCTGGTACTATCAAAAATTTGAAAATACATCGATCTATACTTCTGTATAATTGAAATGCTTCCAGCGTCATCGTTGGCTTTCTCTGCAGCAATTTTTTTCTTTTTTGTTATTCTTTTCTCGGTAAAATCAGTTTCTAATGTTGTGTCTATTTCTTTTAATGACTGTTGACTTCCTTTGTATAGTCTTTTGTTTTGCATAGAGCATATCAAAGTAATTGTCACACCTTTTGCGTATTATTTGGTTAAGCAGGGTATGGATCAACCGCCATGCAGTTGAGTAATCAATGTTTTTGGTTTGTAAATATTTAGACACAGGTGACGTAACTAGAAATAAATCTAATAGAACTATTGAAATGAAAATATTTACCTGTCGATATTTCACTCAAAACTGTCAGGAAGGTTACAAGTTTCCCCGGATTTCTTAGTTTCCTGCCCTTATCCACTCTTCATCAATAATCGATGACAGGGCTCTATGCTTGCTCCACCATCTAGTAGCGCCAGTATATATTTTTTTTTGTTTCTCTTTCCCATATAACCATTCTCTTATGAGATGAACTGAGAAATACTGCAGATTCCTCTAATAGCCCAAATAAGTTTTCCGTTTCACGCAACTTAGTAGTCGAATCAGCTATAACTAAATTCAAGACGTGGGCCATACAGTGAGTATAAATGAGATTACCGTTCTCCTTTTTAAATATGCTTGCAAACAATTATAGCAGCCTTTCATATTGTTAGCTCCATCAAACGAACAAGCAATAATATTCGAAACTGAAATACCAAGGTTGGATAATTCTGATTTTATAAGTTCATAAACTACTGCTAATTTTAAAAGACTTTCATGTACATTTCCTCCGATGGCATAGCGAACACATATCGCCAATTGGTCCATTACAGATACATCTTGTGTACTGTCGACCATTAAACTATAAATAATACTTTCTTGAAGATGTTTTAAGATTTTGTTACGGCCCTGCGAGGATATCGTGTCTATCAACTTGTTTATAAAATTTTGGATAATAATGTCACTAGGGAACCTCGGCCATAACTTCCTCCCTGTCGCGTTGTTTCTTTTCAATTCAGGACTGACATTCTGTGTTTTTAACTGTCTTCAATACATTTTTTCACATGATTTTGTAGGATAATGTCATAGTTTGCCACCAATTTCACAAGTTCCAAAAAATTACCATGATTTTTAGTTGAGTCTAATGAGTGAGCTCCTTCCGCCTTACTATTTCCTCTGTATGAAATACCTTGCCGGGCGATAAACAGGGCAATATCGATTAATCTTTTAACAACCATTCTTTTGACGTTTACTTCACTTTCTCGTTTTTTCGCTTGATCATTAGCCAGCATATTAAAATGTCACGCCCCTTCTGACACCGAAACGCCGCTTGAGCTGCCAGCTTGTGATATTGCGAATCTTCATGTGTCTCAACTGCCTTATAAACATTCTTAATTGAAATCTCATATCCATGAATGAATGGCGAATTCCGATCTTTACCACCAAAAGCCATGCAGCAGGAACAAAATACTTTGTTTAAGTCAATGGAATATGATAGCCAATTTCTATGCATTTACAACGCTCGATAGTATAGCTTTGAACATACAAAAGGAAGTTTCTTTCCTTCTCCTTCTCTTACTTGAATTGAATGCTTATTCAAAAGGCTTTTTATTCGAATTGGATCATCACTGTTTGGGCTGACAAAAATTCCCAGATGTTGGTTAAGTGCATCAGATGTCTTCCGGTTATCCGTCAATTTATCATCAGTTCCCGGATCAAAGCAAGAATTGCTTTCTGCTGATTCACCACAATCGAGAGGAGACGACATATCTGAAATTGGTTCTGGCGGTGCGTCTTCTCCTTCAGCAAAGTCAAGAACAGGTGCGATCCCATGTCTACCCACTATAAAAAATACCGACACCGACAGTTAGAAAAGCAAATTATTCTTATTACCAACATAATCCGCTGTCGGCAGTTGAGTTGATGGAAGAGGTGATCCAGGTTTATTTCTGGTACTGGTACTAGAAGTATTGGACAGAAAAAAATTCAGTAATGGATTTTATTTTTTATATTCTCTTCCCTCTTTTTCTTCATTTTTTCTTCTGTGCTCCGGATTTAAATTTTGGATTGAACGCACTCATGTTGTTTTCGATGGAGGTGTTAATCTAATATGTATAATAATAGCGTAACTCTAACATGCAAAGGCTGTATCATTATAATCAATGGTATTATGTATTAGAAGTAGGTCTAGGTACTAGTGGCGGCTCATGCTCGTGTTCCAGGACTGGAGAGTCAAAAATTAAAAAGTGAAAATCAGCAATATGGAACTTGCATGTTTTTTTAATTTAATGGTTTAAAATCAGAAACATGTTATTTATTTCTGATTGTAAGCGTTTTTTATAACATAAAGTTAGGAATTAAATTACCTAAATTTAAGACGAATTAAATTTTATGGAAGTTCCCTAGACCTATATAAAGATATTTTAATGAAACTTTGATATTTTATATCATTATTTTCAATTTCAATTTGGTCTCTATACTTTAGTAAAATACATTTTTACTTATGCAATAGATCAGTTTATAGTAATATATGGCATAAAGCAGAACCCTGATTGTTTTCATAAAAATGGTGACCACGTTTCAATTTTTCATTTAGGAATACTGAACATAATATTTTTGCGCCTTTTGATTTATTTTACATTTTACATGATTAAATAAGTGCTAACAAAGAATTACGAACATTAAAAAAAAATAACAAAAATACAAAACAGATTAACTTTAAAATAAAAGCTTTCCTTTGAACTGAAGACACTTTTTAAGTTTTTAAGAAACATTAGTTTAATAGATACTACTTATTTTTATTTCGTATACTTAAAATATTGGTCATAGATCTTTGTAGTATATTTAAAATTTTGACCACTGTGTAAACGATGCACTTGATTATGTATTAAAATGAATCAAATGAAAACGAATGTATTTGAACATGAAGATTTTGTTAGCTGGCGATGGCGATTGAATTATTTTTAAATCATTTTTGACCAATTGATCTTATGTAGTTACAGACAAGCATCCTCTGTAGTACCTGTACCTAATTCAATAAACCAAAAAATATCTAAATATTACATTTACGTATTTTTAAACTCTGGAAACACTTTTCTACACCGATGAATGAAGTGGACGTGGTGGTGACGTAGATAATTTTTTGTTATTTTAGGTAATACTCAGAATAAATTGTAATTCTCTGTTAAGTTCCCTTTATGTTTTTTTACTTTCGCCGAAATTGTTAAGAAGACTTTGGTTATCCTCTCTTATATAAGCAATGATAATTTCCTTGAAAGATATTCAATTACTCGTTTAGCAGAAAGAGGATTAAGATAGTTAATCCTTTTAGTTTGCAGGTTTACAGGTAAACTTTGTCCGTGTTTAAGATTTTAAAATATTTTTTATTTGTTCGATTGTTATTTTTTAACGTAGTAAGATTTACCGCGTTCTATTGTAATTTAAAGAGACTTGAGGCCCTGCAGCGCCATCCTTTCTTCGCCATGGCAGGGTCTGCGGGTATGTATGCATTGTTAGCATATTACTTCGTTTTTGTTACTTATGGCGTAAGTACAGAAATTTTGTATTTTATTCTATTATATTTTTATTCACTATTTCGGTGGCGGCTAAAAAATATGTGGGTTGCAAATGTAGTGAATACCAAATTTGTGGGTTAGTGTGGGCCCCCTGAGACAATGGGCTCCCCGCATTTGCTGGTTAGCGGGCCGGACCAGGCCGGGGTTGTGCATTTCTTTCAGAATGTTTTACCTGACAAACCACTTTGCACTATAGAAAATAACAAGCAAAACTTATAAATAAATATAAATATGAAGGAAGCAGCTTCTAGCTAATGAATCAGTCTTTGCTTGGACTGTTGAATTATCATCATAAGACCTTTAATTTTGACGTGATTGAGTCTGAAATTTTGCCGAGATTGATAATTTTAGATAAGCGTTCACTAGGGCGGGCCGGACCAGGCGGGCTTTACCTTCGTGTATTAATTTTATTACTTTAGCCTCTGTCAAGTGCCTTCATTACCGCTGAAATTCCGTTCGAATCTAACGTGCAATTGTTGATTGGCATGTCATATGTTGACTATTAAATGGGCCTTCCCGTCTACCGGAATCGTGTCTTCCACCCGATGATGCATCGATAGCTAATCTCAGTAGTTTGCCGATACGTCTAAAACCTACAAAAGTTCAGATAAGATACAAATTTAATTTTCTATTAATGTTAAAAACGTGAGTACTTACCAATTATAATTATTTTTGATTGTTTTCGTCCGTATACTTTGTGTGATAAGGGAACAGATTTAACGAAAATTTTATCATAAAATAGTTTGAATTAGGTAAATGCGTTGTAAATATCTACACTTTCGTGTTATTTATTTAGATTTTTCTTATTTTGTTTGGGATTATTTATTACGCTTATTCTGACATGTAAAATAGTTTTTTAGTAACCATCATTCACAATTTCTTTATGACGCGCTGATTTCCAGTGATATCGGAAATTTCTATGAATTTTAGTTCGACAGATAATTATTGAGATTACACCGTATTGAATTTAATATATTCTTGTCTTAAGTGAAACAAAATCCAACGCTACTTGAGCGTTTTAGTGATTGGTTTATTGGTGTTGTTTGCTCGAGCAAGGAAACATTCAATAATTAAAAAAAAAGGAAAACAAAACAAAAGGAAATATATAAAATTAAAGATTAATATTTTATCGTAGGAATATTACGAATTCACTACGTTTTTATTTAGTCTTACCGCGCCGCTAATTACAATAATTTATTTATGAAATTTACAGGGTAAATCTTGCCCCAATCTTGCATCATAACTTATGGTTACGAACTATTACTAGCGAAATCATTCCCAATTTCCCATTTGATTTGTTTTATGACCACACATTTATTGCATGTACTTGTACTGGTTTATCTTGTAATCTTTTATTTTATTTTATAAATATCCACATTTTATTTAGATTGTAAATATAGCAAAATTTACTGGGGTAAATTGTTTCTATTTCTTCGACGTTTGTTGACTTAAATTCATCGCAGGTAGAAGTTTGCTTGGTTAGCGTAGGTCCTAATCAGCGAGTAAGAGAATCAGGCAGTGGCATTGTCCTACTGGCGCCCAACCCCCTTTTCTTCACTGAAGCTTGCCGGAGCCTGAACCTGTTGTAGTCATAGGACAGATAAATATTTAGTTTGAAACCTCATAACGTTTCAGTAAAATCACCCCATTCAAATTAGCGAATAAGTCTTCGACTACTGTTCCTGTGTAAGTACCTTTTTTTACTTTCATTTGCTTTAATAAAATATTTGCTATAACGGATTCTTTTGTTTGCAGGCACCTTTTCTTTTTTGTTGGTTTTCCTGTCTGGGTTTTTCTGCTGGTTACTGCAGACGTACTCCGTTTGTAATTAATCAATGGATATTTAATTATGGTTATGCTGGCAAGGATAATAATCCGAAAATTATAAAATGTTGAAGTGGGTTTGGTATCACCCCAACGCTGAAATTTCCATCTACTTTGAAACCTCCTTCGGGTCAAGGACACCACCCAAGATAAGCCGTTTATTTGGTGCTTTGTGAGCAGCCCAGCAACTGTTATCAACGGAGTCCATTTTGGTTTTTTCTTTTTTTTCATTGGATAATAAAATATTAGATTTGGACACGGAAGCTGTCACATCTGCCGATTAACTGTCAAACACCGAAGACTTCCTAGTTATACAAGCTAAGATAATTTTGTGAACTAGAAAGATCTTTTAAAGTACCTGTTCAATTTTGTGCGTTTTTAATATATTTAAATAATCGGCCAAGGTCCGGTACTCTCCGTAATTTTTGTCAAATACATTTTGAACAATATTCGCCACGGAATTCGGTGAATCGCTTGCAGAGATTAATCGGCGCTACAATTGTCAATTACGCTAACCTATTTGGGGCGTTTGTGCCTCGAATTCGTATTCGTGCCTTAACTCCCTCTCGTGGATTATTATTATTTTATAACTATATTTTGTTATTCATTCTAAATGATATTATCTATTGTTGTGTCGATGTGTTTCTATGTGTGTTAGTCGCTATAATAATATACATATTTCTATCCACGTACAGTTTGTTTGTGTGTCTACGAGTTCTTAGTGGCTCTAGGTATCTCTTATGCGTAATCCTAAGTGGCACCTTATAAATTATTCGTGCAGTGTAGAAGCCGTCATTTTGAACGATTCTCAATCAGCTCACGACCACTTCCGACTAAGAGGGGTTGCCGGCAGGCCTTCTAGCACTGTCATATTTTTTTTTTTAGTTTGTTTAGAAATAAACCGTAACAACTTTAAAAAATATTTCTTCACAATAAAATACCTTCTTTTTGGAAAATATCAACAACTATTAATAATTCACCATACAAACTGAATATCAATGGAAAGTTTGTAAAATACTTGATAGACTTGTGAAGAGAATTACAGGATGTTCTGTTTATAAAAAAAGGGTTAATTACATAACCTTTTGTGTTTCTGCACACCTTGTATAGTATATGCGTATATGTATCAAAATTCGACTATTTGTTTAATTTCCAAGTTATTCTAAAATTTTCTGTAGCTATTTTGTCGGAAAATATTCATGACCTACTGATTAGCGATCTATCAAATGTGAGTCTTTCTTCTATCAAAAGTTGAATAACACCGAAACGAAATGAGCTAAACCCATATGATTTTACACAAAGTCTTATTATTTTTTTATGCTAATACTAATTCTGTAAAAATATACAAGGCATTCCATTGAAATAAACATAACTTTTGTTTACCACTCTGTATAGAAACACTCTGTATATAATCATAATATTTTTAGAATGTGTAGCACAAGTGTGCTTACTTGGTGGTGAAACCGTATTTCAATATCTTCTATAACAAAAAGTTATGGACCAATTACACATCCCTGGGTCACCCTGCTAAGTACGTTTACTTTTATATTCTCACTTTTTATCAAAGGTGTAATGTGTATGACTTATTCTTGTCGGTAGACTGAGAAAAACGATTAGCAAACAATGAACGGTTATTTTATCTTTACATATATCGTTAGAAACGACGACTGCAAGCAAATCAAGTGCATTTCCAGCGGCGGCCTGATTCGCCTCTAGGCCCCAGCCCGGACTGGACTAATACAAAATGCATTGTAAATACTTAGTATAGAATCGACCCGCACAGGTTATAGCGGTGCCTACTTGTTGCATTTTTTCTGTTAAAAAGTAAATTCTGGTTGAAAAATTAATTTTATTGGTTCATAAAAAGACATAGTTATTGTATTACAATGTAACAACTTGTAAATACAACACCCAACTACCGAATGATTCTTCAATTGTACCTACAAAATAAAATGTCTCAAAAGTGCTTGACTAGTGCTTCCTAAAATATCTATAATTTTGTCTTTATCTAAATCTGTAAATAGGTCTCTTTCAACATGCATAAATAAAAAATTTTCCAGATTATCTTTACCTAAAGAAGTCCTTAACCGATTTTGACCACTTTCAATTTCGAAAATACTCTCACAAGTAACTTGGGTGCATGGTATTGTAAGCACAAATTTGTACGCTAAATACAGGTTGGTGAAAACCCCTCTTTTAAAGAGCTCGAAAATCACCGAAAAGCACATGAGACACACTTAAAACACTTTGTCTCTTCGCAGCTGTTACCTTCATTACTGTCTTCCTCGTCGTTGTGCTCTTCTGACTCTTTTGATTTATCACCATCGCGAATGTTAGATTTTTCATTATTAATGAAACTGTCAAATGTATCAGCAAATTGTTTCAGTTCAAGTAGTAAATGGTCTCTCTCAATATTGACAAAAATGGGCACGCTGCGAAGGGCTTCTGGTGGAAAAGTCATAATTTTTAATTTCTTCGAACTTTTTGGGTCCAACCACGAGCAGACATTCAAATTATCTTCATGAGCACAAAACCTCTCCTCAATACTTGCTCTGGTACTATCAAAATTTGAAAATACATCGATCTATACTTCTGTATAATTGAAATGCTTCCAGCGTCATCGTTGGCTTCTCTGCAGCAATTTTTTTCTTTTTGTTATTCTTTTCTCGGTAAAATCAGTTTCTAATGTTGTGTCTATTTCTTTTAATGACTGTTGACTTCCTTTGTATAGTCTTTTGTTTTTGCATAGAGCATATCAAAGTAATTGTCACACCTTTTGCGTATTATTTGGTTAAGCAGGGTATGGATCAACCGCCATGCAGTTGAGTAATCAATGTTTTTGGTTTGTAAATATTTAGACACAGGTGACGTAACTAGAAATAAATCTAATAGAACTATTGAAATGAAAATATTTACCTGTCGATATTTCACTCAAAACTGTCAGGAAGGTTACAAGTTTCCCCGGATTTCTTAGTTTCCCTGCCCTTATCCACTCTTCATCGATAATCGATGACAGGGCTCTATGCTTGCTCCACCATCTAGTAGCGCCAGTATATATTTTTTTTGTTTCTCTTTCCCATATAACTATTCTCTTATGAGATGAACTGAGAAATACTGCAGATTCCTCTAATAGCCCAAATAAGTTTTCCGTTTCACGCAACTTAGTAGTCGAATCAGCTATAACTAAATTCAAGACGTGGGCCATACAGTGAGTATAAATGAGATTACCGTTCTCCTTTTTTAAATATGCTTGCAAACAATTATAGCAGCCTTTCATATTGTTAGCTCTATCAAACGAACAAGCAATAATATTTGAAACTGAAATACCAAGGTTGGATAATTCTGATTTTATAAGTTCATAAACTACTGCTAATTTTAAAAGACTTTCATGTACATTTCCTCCGATGGCATAGCGAACACATATCGCCAATTGGTCCATTACAGATACATCTTGTGTACTGTCGACCATTAAACTATAAATAATACTTTCTTGAAGATGTTTTAAGATTTTGTTACGGCCTTTCGAGGATATCGTGTCTATCAACTTGTTTATAAAATTTTGGATAATAATGTCACTAGGGAACCTCGGCCATAACTTCCTCCCTGTCGCGTTGTTTCTTTTCAATTCAGGACTGACATTCTGTGTTTTTAACTGTCTTCAATACATTTTTTCACATGATTTTGTAAGATAATGTCATAGTCTGCCACCAATTTCACAAGTTCCAAAAATTACCATGATTTTTAGTTGAGTCTAATGAGTGAGCTCCTTCCGCCTTACTATTTCCTCTGTATGAAATACCTTGACGGGCGATAAACAGGGCAATATCGATTAATCTTTTAACAACCATTCTTTTGACGTTTACTTCACTTTCTCGTTTTTTCGCTTGGTCATTAGCCAGCATATTAAAAATGTCACGCCCCTTCTGACACCGAAACGCCGCTTGAGCTGCCAGGTTGTGATATTGCGAATCTTCATGTGTCTCAACTGCCTTATAAACATTCTTAATTGAAATTTCATATCCATGAATGAATGGCGAATTCCGATCTTTACCACCAAAAGCCATGCAGCAGGAACAAAATACTTTGTTTAAGTCAATGGAATATGATAGCCAATTTCTATGCATTTTTTCGCCATTCGACAACGCTCGATAGTATAGCTTTGAACATACAAAAGGAAGTTTCTTTCCTTCTTCTTCTCTTACTTGAATTGAATGCTTATTCAAAAGGCTTTTTATTCGAATTGGATCATCACTGTTTGGGCTGACAAAAATTCCCAGATGTTGGTTAAGTGCATCAGATGTCTTCCGGTTATCCGTCAATTTATCATCAGTTCCCGGATCAAAGCAAGAATTGCTTTCTGCTGATTCACCACAATCGAGAGGAGACGACATATCTGAAATTGGTTCTGGCGGTGCGTCTTCTCCTTCAGCAAAGTCAAGAACAGGTGCGATCCCATGTCTACCCACTATAAAAATACCGACACCGACAGTTAGAAAAGCAAATTATTCTTATTACCAACAGAATCCGCTGTCGGCAGTTGAGTTGATGGAAGAGGTGATCCAGGTTTATTTCTGGTACTGGTACTAGAAGTATTGGACAGAAAAAATTCAGTAATGGATTTTATTTTTTATATTCTCTTCCCTCTTTTTCTTCATTTTTCTCTTCTGTGCTCCGGATTTAAATTTTGGATTGAACGCACTCATGTTGTTTTCGATGGAGGTGTTAATCTAATATGTATAATAATAGCGTAACTCTAACATGCAAAGGCTGTATCATTATAATCAATGGTATTATGTATTAGAAGTAGGTCTAGGTACTAGTGGCGGCTCATGTTCGTGTTCCAGGACTGGAGAGTCAAAAATTAAAAAGTGAAAATCAGCAATATGGAACTTGCATGTTTTTTTTAATTTAATGGTTTAAAATCAGAAACATGTTATTTATTTCTGATTGTAAGCGTTTTTTATAACATAAAGTTAGAATTAAATTACCTAAATTTAAGACGAATTAAATTTTATGGAAGTTCCTAGACCTATATAAAGATATTTTTAATGAAACTTTGATATTTTATATCATTATTTTCAATTTCAATTTGGTCTCTATACTTTAGTAAAATACATTTTTACTTATGCAATAGATCAGTTTATAGTAATATATGGCATAAAGCAGAACCCTGATTGTTTTCATAAAAATGGTGACCACGTTTCAATTTTTCATTTAGGAATACTGAACATAATATTTTTTGCGCCTTTTGATTTATTTTTACATTTTACATGATTAAATAAGTGCTAACAAAAAATTACGAACATTAAAAAAAATAACAAAAATACAAAACAGATTAACTTAAAAATAAAAGCTTTCCTTTGAACTGAAGACACTTTTAAGTTTTTAAGAAACATTAGTTTAATAGATACTACTTATTTTTATTGCGTATACTTAAAATATTGGTCATAGATCTTTGTAGTATATTTAAAAAATTTGACCACTGTGTAAACGATGCACTTGATTATGTATTAAAATGAATCAAATGAAAACGAATGTATTTGAACATGAAGATTTTGTTAGCTGGCGATGGCGATTGAATTATTTTTAAATCATTTTTGACCAATTGATCTTATGTAGTTACAGACAAGCATCCACTGTAGTACCTGTACCTAATTCAATAAACCAAAAAAATATCTAAATATTACATTTACGTACTTTCAAACTCTGGAAACACTTTTCTCACACCGATGAATGAAGTGGACGTGGTGGTGACGTAGATAATTTTTTTGTTATTTTAGGTAATACTGAGAATAAATTGTAATTCTCTGTTAAGTTCTCTTTATGTTTTTTTTACTTTCGCCGAAATTGTTGGGAAGACTTTGGTTATCCTTCTCTTGTATAAGCAATGATAATTTCCTTGAAAGATATTCAATTACTCGTTTAGCAGAAAGAGGATTAAGATAGTTAATCCTTTTAGTTTGCAGGTTTACAGGTAAACTTTGTCCGTGTTTAAGATTTTAAAATATTTTTTATTTGTTCGTGTTGTTATTTCTTTAACGTAGTAATATTGTAATTTAAAGAGACTTGAGGCCCCTGCAGCGCCATCCTTTCTTCGCCATGGCAGGGTCTGCGGGTATGTATGCATTGTTAGCATATTACTTTGTTTTTGTTACTTATGGCGTAAGTACAGAAATTTTGTATTTTATTCTATTATATTTTTATTCACTATTTCGGTGGCGGCTAAAAATATGTGGGTTGCAAATGTAGTGAATACCAAATTTGTGGGTTAGTGTGGGCCCCTGAGACAATGGGCCCCCGCGCATTTGCTGGTTAGCGGGCCGGACCAGGCCGGGTTGCATTCTTTCAGAATGTTTTCGACAACACTTTGAATAGAAAATAAGCAAAACTTATAAATAAATATAAATATGAAGGAAGCAGTTCTAGTAATGAATCAGTCTTTGCTGGACTGTTGAATTATCATCCATAAACCTTTAATTTTGACTGATTGAGTCTGAAATTTTAGAGATTGATAATTTTTAGATAAGCGTTCATAAGGGCGGGCCGGACAGGCGGCGCGGGGGACGGGTCGCATAAAAAATTTTCGTCTGCGTTCATTTGGCCGGATACATGTCGGACGGATTGGGTGTATTTGCAAAGGAAACAAATAAATTTTTCGAGATTGTCTCCGTCAGTTGGGTTTGACAAACTGCAGAACAAATTGAAATATTCTTTTTGTTCCTTTCCAATCGAGCATATCAAAATGAGTGAAACTGACAGTGAGACTGAAATGGTAGTGGTTAGTTGTTTGTTAACTGACGAAGAAGAGCGCAGGAAGAAAAAGAAACCCAATCGATTTTGGATTCATAATATTTTGAAAAGGAGATGTATTTTGGTAAGACTATTAATTATTTCCTGACCTTATAAAAGATGAAAAAAAATTCTTTCAATATTTTCGTATGTCTATGGATCTTCTATTAATTTTAAAGCCAGCCTTAACGAAAAAGAATACGACTTTTAGATATGCACTAAAACCCGAAGAAAAACTAGCACTGTGTTTAAAGTATCAAGACCATTACGTATAAAGTAAATGTTTTGAGCAAGCTCACTTGTGTCTTCGTAGAAAATCATCATTAATTTTATTTTCTAAATTCGCTAGAATCGTAATCTTAGATGATAAAACACTGCGTCAATTGAACCACTTCAAAGAGTTGCGAAATAACTTAAAACTTCGAATCAAATCTGGCGAGCAAAACATCACTATAAAATATGTGGATCGCACTCCTCACATTATATCCACCCAAAAAAACTAGAATACGACGAACCTATTAATATTTCTATTTTGTATACAAACATAGCATCCCTTACATCAAAGCTTGATGACCTACAATTATTTATTTCACATAGTCAACCAGATAATTTTGCACTTACTGAAAGTTCATTAAATTCAAACATCTTAGACACTACCATCGCAATTGACTCTTATACATTATACAAAAAGATCGTACAAAATGTCGTGGAGGAGGTGTTTGTTTGTTCATTCGAATAATATATTAAAAATGTTTACAGTTAATGCATTGGATACTAATGTTAATGATTACGACACACTTTGGATTAAATTTTCAAATAGATTTTTCACTTTTGTTATCTGTTGTGTTTATCGACCACCTCATGGTTCTAATTTAAATTCAGAAGTTAACGATAATAGCTTATTCGAGACAATTGAATCTAACTTTGCTGTATTGACTAATTTGATTGTTCTGAAGATTTTAATTTACCGAACATAATATAGTACTCAAAATTACACCGGTTTAAGCAATACCGATAATAATTTTATTAACATGCTTAATAACAATGATATTACACAATTAGTTACAGAATTCACTCGATATAGAAGTCATCAGTCACCATCGGTTTTAGATGTTCTTTTAGTACAAGATATCAACCTAATTTCACGTGTACATGTTGGTTCTCCAATTGGGAGGTCTGACCATTGCACAATAAATGTTGATCTTCAGGTAATGAAATATACGCCCTTTAAATTAGAGAACAAAATTAATAAAATAACTGATTATAACCAAGTCGAAGCTGCGTTACATAATCATGATTGGTCAAATTTCAATCATTATTGTTGTGTTGGGAACACTTTACATCAATTGTCACATCATATATCAACAAATACTCCAAATTTCGGAACTCTAAGCGGCTAGTACATAAACCTTGGATAAAAAACAACTTATTGGATAAATTAAATATAAAAAGAAATTATGGAGACAGTTTAAGATCACTAACGATGAGAACATTTACACAGCACATAGACAATTTTCTAATCAACTACAAAGTGAATTAAAAACCGCAACGAATCTATTTGAAAACAATCTTCTACAGAATCCTAAGGCTTTTTATGGTTATCTGCGTAAGCAAAAAGTCTCTCGTGTAACTGTTCCAGTTGTTAGAAACTCATCGGACACCCTATGTACTGATAACATAGAAACTGCTAACATATTCGGTAGGTTTTCTCCTCTGTTTTTACACCAACTTCTATCGTTTCTAATCTTGTTATAAAATCTTCATTTTCCGGTGGCACTCTGTCAGACCTGTATATTGATGAAGAGGCATTATTGTCTGAAATTTAAAACTATCAATAAACAGTACACCGAAGCCAGATTGTTTAACTCAGGATCATCAAAAGATGCGCTGCATCTTTAGTCGGTCCTATAATAACAATTTAAATACTTTGTTAAAAAAAGGGTACATTACCGGCAAAATGGATGGAGACTACCGTTACTCCTATTTATAAAAGAGGGGATAAATGCAACTCTGAAAAATTATGCAAACTCATAGAAAAAATAATTGTAAAAAGTATACTTGATCACTTGATCAAATACAACACTATGCCTCGTCACCAACACGGTTTTGTACCAGGGAGGTCTACTATAACAAACCTTCTATCTACGATAAACAAATGGACCAAAATAATTGATTTGGGAGATACACTTGCAACGCTCGATCCCTGCTCGGAAGCCATTTATGACGCTTGTTTCCCAATTCGGTCAGTTCCTGTAAATAACAAAAGCGAACGGATCTCGGGCGCCAGATTTGATGACGAAGTTTACTCTCCGTTTGTTGGTTGGGCAGCTACAGTAAAGGTTAAAAATTTCAGTGTCCTCATCGTCTAACGGGAAGCAGTTTGGAGAAATAAAGAGAATACACTAAAACTCAAGACTTCTTTATTTAACACGAAACAAGTTACTATTAGTTACACAAACACAAAACAAAGTTTATTAAAGTAAAACACAAACCATGCAACCCAAAGCAGTCAGCGGATTTGACGGTTATAGGTGTGAGGGTTTCAGTAATGTAAGCAGAGCGGCGGTTACTATAGGGATGAGAGTAACGGCATATAAACAAAACGTGATAAGCGGTACGGTAGTGTAAGTGACCGATTCGACACACGAAAATGCGCTATATGGACCCGGGCAATGGCTTGAGTGGTGTATTCAAAGCGCAAAAATGCGTCACTTCAAACATAACACACGGATAGGAAGAATAAAGCGGAATGGCCAAGTTGACACACGAAAATGCGCTATGCCAACTCGGACAACTGTTTGAGTGGTGTACTTAAAGCGCGAAAATGCGTCACCCCAAATACAACACACGGATAGGAACAAGAAAAGTTAAGGAAACATAAAGCAATATCTCTGCAACATGCGGGTCGGGGAGGAAGCAAAGCGGTTTTTGGGTAACAGTCTTACTCAGTTTTAACGGCAGGACCAGGCGGAACAGATATCCGGAACTAACTAACTGTTTAGTTCAGTTTCAGTTTCATACATGTTTATTTGCTACTTCAATTTAACAATTTTTATAGCTTAATCCTAAATGACAAAAATACTTAAATAACCCCATTGGATCGGCTTTCAACTTAAGAGTTTCCTCGTCCGTTTATTTCCGATCCTCTGGGCTGACAATTCATTCTAGTTTAACCTAAGATGACATACTTCGGCCTCTTGTGCCTTGGCATGTCATTTACATCGTAATCCCAGAGCCGCGTTATGAGTGGGTTGGGGTGGGCCGCGATGACCGCGTGAAGCGCAGTTGCGGATTGGCGTGCGAAGTCTGCAATCTTAGGGATTTGAAGTTCGTGATGAAGACGATCGTTGCGGAAAACCAGGGGCGTCTGCGATGATGCGGAGAATCTTGTTTTGAAGAACCTGCAGTTTCGTCGTGAGTTTTGGCAGCGTGGAACCAGGCTTCTGCTGCATACATCATGGAGGGGCGGATTACCATTTTATAGATGAGTAGCTTGTTGTCGATGCTGAGTCGGCTGTTGCGGCATAACATCGGGTAGAGATTTGCCAATAGCGCGTTGGCGGTAGTCAGTTTCTGGACGATGTGCGTTTTCCAAAGCAACTTCTTGTCTAGGGTCAGGCCGAGGTATTTAACCTCGTTTACCCAGGGACGTCGTCGCCATTGATGTGCAGTCGGCGTGCGGGCTCGATATTTCTTCGGCTGAAGAAGATCGCCGCGCTTTTGGAAGCGTTGACTTTGATCCGCCAATCTTCGTACCAGGTGCCTAGGGAATCCAGCGCGAGTTGAAGATTTCTCTCAGCTTGTGTGGTGGACCGTGATGTTGCCAAGACGGCGGTGTCGTCGGCGTAAAACGCGTATGTTAATCCGTTGATCTTTGGGATGTCGGCCGTGAAGATGTTATAGAGCAGCGGCGAGAGCGTTGAACCTTGCGGGACCCCGGCGTGCATGCTGCGTTGAGTGGATTTCGTGGATCGAATTTTTACGGCAAAGGTTCGTTTACGTAAGAAATTGGCGATGATCTGCGTCATTGAGGTGGAGATGCCGAGACGGTGCATCTTATAGAGCAGGCCGCGATGCCAAACTTTGTCGAACGCTTTCTCGATGTCGAGAAAACGCCTCCGGTGACGTCGCGGTGGTTGAAGCCTTCTGTAATTTGCTCTACTACGCGGAGACCCTGTTGGACTGTGGAATGTTTTCTGCAAAAACCGAACTGTTCTGACGGGATGAGTTGAAGATCGTCGACCTGTTCCTGTAATCTGGCGAGAATTATTTTTTCGAATAATTTACCTAGAGTCGGGAGAAGACTGATGGGTCTGTAGTTCTGGGGCATCGTGTGGTCTTTACCGGGTTTCGGTATGACGATAACGTCTGCGGTTTTCCATGCGTCGGGGAAATGTCTATGTCTTAGACACGCGTTGAAGATCGCGGTGATCATCGCGATTCCTTTTTGGGGAGAAGTTTGATGGCTTTGTTTGGGATGCCATCTCGTCCTGGAGCTTTGCGCGGTTTTAGATTTTGATCTCGTCTGTGACTTCTTTGGGAGAAGTGTGGCGGATGTTGTCGTCAGGAATACGTGAGATAGTGTTTCGGACTTCGCGGTGAATAGCGTTTGTACGACGAAAGTCCTCGTCGTCAGGGTGGTTGGGTTCAAATTGCCGTTCCAAGGTGTCGACGAAGGTTTCGGCTTTGTCGTCGTCGGTGTATGTTAGTGGGGTCGTGATTGCGGGCAGTGTCGGTCGGTTTCGGTTTTTAATAACGTTGACCATTTGCCAAACGCTATTGTCGAACACGGATAGAGACCAAAGTTTGTCATTCCAGATAGTATTTCGGTGCTCTAGGATAAAATTACGTAGTTCGTCTGGGCTTAAGGGTGTTTGTCGTTGGGGTGGCGGGTTAATTGCCATCTGCGGCGAAGGCGGTTTTGTCGGTTATTATTTGTCGTACTAACTGTTTAACGCAAGAACTCATGCTTATATAAGGCATAACTTAAGTGGGGAAACTGGCTTACGGAAGGAGACTGCGTGCGCACGAAAGCTTAGTGGGGCGCTATCGTACTTTGCTTCGGGTTCACAATTTATAATACGTAAAAATTAATAACAGTTAAATACATAACAAACTCGGCCTTATCCTAGTAATTAATTACTCCAATTAATTTAGTGACGGTGCAAAACTTAAAATATAAAACGCATCGTTACACACTAGACGCTATCTATCTAGATTTTAGTAAAGCGTTTGGTAGAATCAAATTGTTGAAATGCACTACAGTGGCTTCTTTTAAAAACTTTATAGCAAACAAACAAATTAGAATAAAAATGTTTAAAATAACCTATCTTAAATCTTGCTATATAGGTCAACATAACGTAGTTTTTTAATAATAATAATAATAATTTGGTTTTTCACCATGAATTTACATTTTGGTTAAAGATTAGTATAACTATCTCTGTCAATACGTTGTGTAACAGAAGATCTGTCGGAAAATTTTTTTGATAAAAATCTCTGTTATTTTGTGATTCTTGAGACAAATTTTCAAAACTACTAACATGGTCTTGTGCAAAAGTGTGTCTAGTGCAGCCTTTATTGTTAGAAGGCAAGGAAGATGTTTCAAATCTAGAGAATTCTTCATAGTGGTGTGATTGCGCCTTGACACTGGATTCATGGTGGGTGGATTCCGGCGTCAATAACCTAATTTCAACTGCGTTAACAATTTGGAATATTTTTCCTTTTATTTCTAAAGTTGATTTTTAACAGGAAAGTTTTACAGTTTCAGCCATACTTAAAAAATGCATGTTAACAGATCTTCTACTAGTAAACGGTTTGTTTTTTTTTTAATTTTTTTAATTATTTTTAAAAAAAAAATTTTTTTAAAAACTTTTTTTTTTTTTTTTTAATTGTTGGGTAGATCTTCGTACTTCACTTTAAGTTGGCTGCTCTCACTTCGAGTAGGGTTTCTGTATCACTATCAACTGGGCTTTGTGGCGAAAGCAAAATAATTTGTAAGGCTAATTCCTTTTCAAATTTAGGGGCCATTGTTTTGGATGTTGCTTGGCCGCTTTTCGTTTCGCAAATTGAGAGCCTTCTATGATATCCATCCTTTTCCAACGGGCTCGGCACAATTTCTCTAGAATAAAATACGGCAATAATTATTTAGATCATTTTTATAAGTAAAAATATTTTGTTAAAGCGGTGACTTCAAAAATACTATAATTCCAAAACAGCAGTTTGAATATCTGGCTACGAAACATTTTGTGTGTGTAATTTAATTTTGTACTGAACACTATGAAAATATAATTAGAAAATGACATAGGAATAAGGTGTCCGTATTTTATTTGATCTTGTTTTGTTTTAGATTTTTGGTTACAGGAAATTCTTTTTGGTCATTAGCGTTTAGTTTCCGGCTAGAAAAACGTACAGCCTTTGTGTCTACCAACACCTGACGAAGAAATGTAAAAAAAGATTGAAGAAGATTTCTGCAATAAGTAGAACTTCTCAAATTTGTTGGGAGCTATAGATGGTAAACATATATTGATTCAGGCTCCTGCTCACTCTGGATCGCAATTTTTTTGTTATAAAAAACATTTTAGTGTAATTCTATTAGCATTAGTTAACGTAAATTACAAATTTATTTCTGTTGATGTTAGTGGGTTTGGCAAAAATTCAGACAGCAGTATTTTCAAAAATTCTAATTTAGGCATAGCTTTACGTAATAATAAATTAAATATACTACCTTCAAAAAACTTACCTGGTGGTAACGTAACCGTACCCCATGTTATAATTGGCAACAAAGCATTTTCTTTAAGTACTTATCTAATGCGAGATCAGTCACATGGAATGAAAAAAAAAGATTTTTAATTATTGATTAAGCCGTGCGCGAAAGTATCTAAAAATTCTTTTGAGATCCTGATAAAAAAATTTTGAATTTTTGAACGTAGATTAAGTTTGTCACAAGAACATGTAGTTACAGTTGTTCTTGTTGCTTGCTGCTTACATAATTTTTTAAGAAATTGCCCTTTTCTGAAAGTGATAATGTTCACTGCATGCCGCAGAAATAAGAAATTAATTTAAAAATTATTTTAATTTTTTTGAAAGGGCTATACCATGGCAAACAGAAAAGGTTCAAATTGGTAGGAAGTTTACATAAATACTGCCTTGTGTGAAATGGTTTATGTTTGTATGGTTTGCAATAAGATATGTAACAAATATAAATTGGCAATTTGTAAAAAAATTATCGGAATTGAGTGTAAGATTCTGGAGAAACTTTTGCTGCTTCTATATTAATCTTGCCAGTGTATTCATATACAGGGTGGGCCATTGAAAACGAGCCAGGAGGCATAACTCTAAAAAATCCTGAGACAGGTCAAATTTGTTTGTGAGAGAGACACTTTTTTACAAAAAGATTAGACCTCTATTGTCACTTCCCTAAGCGGGGGTGCCATCCTCTAAATTTTTTTAAATAAGAATAGGGGTCAAATAATACCTTTTGATTCTCTATACAGTAGTTTTTTATTTTTTAAATTTGGTTCACCCGTTGCGAAGATATGGAGTTTTCAAATGGCACCAATGTATTTCGAGGAATGCAAAAATCATTAAACAAAAATTCAAACAAATTAAACTTTAATTCAGTAAATGTTCAAATTGACCACCAACTTCCATACAATTGTATAAATTTTGCTCAAATTTCTGCCTAACGTTGCCAAGCATCTCAGGAGTTATTCCCTGCATACAAGAGCAATGTGCTGACGTAACTCTTCCAACGAACCGCACTCAGTAGCATAAACTTTTGATTTTATGTGCCCCCACAAGAAGAAAGTCCAATGGGGAGAAGTCTGGAGAACTGGCTGGCCATTCTACGGGACCTCTTCGACTTATCCATTGCGAGGACGTTTGCATCAAAACTCCCTAACAGCAGCTGCATAATGAGGTGAAGCACCATCTTGCTGAAAAAACAAATCTGCTTCCGAGTATCTCTCATTGTTTTCAACAATGTCAATTAGTCTAGGGTATACCAAATTCTCCTATATTCGCAAGTATCGTTTGCCTGTCAAATTATTGTCTATAAAGATTGGTCCAATGATCTGATTACCAAAAATACCCGCCCAAACATTGACTTCTTTTTGTGGAGTCTAAGTATGAACTTCATGAAACACTTGAGGGTACTCATCTGACCAGAAGCGGCAATTATGATGGTTGACAGTGCCATTTAGGAAGAAAGAATTTTCATCAGAAAAGCAAATGTTGAAAAGAAATTGCCTGTTGTCAATAATTCTTTGGAACATATTTTCCCAGAATTCCAAGCGCCGATCATAATCGTTCTCGTTCAATTCGTGAACTAGCTTGATTTTATATGGATGGAACTTGAATTTCTTTAAAATTCGTCGTATTGTCGTTCTCTTTAAATTTGTAATTCCAGATAATTTTCGTGTACTCAACGCTAGATTTGCACTAACTTAGCCTATTACTTCCAGGCTTGCGGCATTCATCACAGGAAATTTACGTTGATTTCGTTTTGCATTACCCACTGATCCTGGATTTCTTGGAATTTGCGTAACAACTCCAGCACGTACGTATGGTAAACATATCTATCGGGATGCAGGTCATTAAATAAACGTGCAGTTTCTCGGGCGTTTTTAAGATTCATAAAAAAAAAGGCTCACAATTTAAACTCTTTCGGCAATTGAATACACCATAATGACTGATTATTAGTATGATCTATCTATTACAATGAAAAGCAAAAATAACAACTGAATTTTTTGTCGGCCTATCTACTTCATAGGCAAAAAAAGCAAATGACTTATCTCTGAAGACAAATGATAAAATGTGACTTTTCATGCCATTCTCTGACAATCATTGTTTCTCCGGGCAACGGGCATAAAAGTATTGATGTTTTTCGTGAATACTGCAATCTAAATTACTTTTTATCTAAGACGCAAGACTCTAACAAAGTTCTTATCTTCGAATAAACGTTGTTTACGTCAAAGTGAATCATTTTTCGGAACATATATAAATGATACTTCAAGACTCCATATCTTCGCAACGGGTGGACCGAATTTAAAAAATAAAAAACCACTGTATAGAGAATTAAAAGCCCTTTTTAACGAAATATTATATAAAAAAATTGGGGGATGACACCCCCGCTTAGGGGGGTGACGATCAAAATCCAATTTTTTTGTGAAAAAGTGCCTTCCTCACAAAAAAATTTGACCTGTCTCAGGATTTTTTGAAGAAATTTTTTCTCCAGCAGTTATGCTTCCTGGCTCGTTTTCAATGGTCCACCCTGTATATTAGATATTATAATTACGCTATAAGAACTTATTTTATTGATTTTCTCATAATACCGTGCCTTCAAATAAATTCTAATGTAGTGCGGTCTGTAATTAAAAATTTTTATTTATCATTGGTTTGTAGCCTTGTTAGGACTGACAGTCGTCAAAATAGTTCAGAAAGTTAGGACAAGGTAAAAATAATTTAATAATTAATTGTTCTTAATTTCTTGGGCTCGTGTCATTAGTAAGAAATATGCGCAGATAGCAAAAACACAGCAAACCCTACTAAATCAGAATTTATTTAAAGGCACGGTATTTTATACATAAAAAAGAAATACATTTTCAAACACTAACCTGGTTGTTTAAGGATTTTGCCAATTTCTTCCCAAATATTATCCCTTCTTTGCTGATCGCTATAATACTACTACTGTTGTTATTTCTAGAATTCTTGATGATATGTACTGACACTCTTCTGTGTTTACTCTGAGTTTGTTATGTATTGCTATCGCTATCATCCTTAGCTTTGTTTTGTTTGTTTACTCCGCTGTATATTATAAATGCATACATTTTATTTCATATTTATTTCACTTTTTGCCAAATTAAACATTGTTTTTTGTATTTGATGGTTCGTTTAACATTAATTTAAAAAAAAATGCATAATTTCTATGAAAACTCAAAATTTACATGTAACTGAGAGTTTAACGAGTTGACTTTGATCGCGGAAAATAACTAGTTAGGCAAAACTCAGTATTTCTTAAAAAATGCGCACAGTAATTAAGCTTTATAAAGTTTATGATTCTCAAAGTGGGAAAAGGGGGGATAACGTGAATTTGTAAAAAACTGAATCCAAATTAGTTACGACCAAAACAAATGAAATGCATTGAAAATGTATTTAACCTATGTAACGTTAATTATAATTCTTGTTAAAAGTTGATTTCAGCAAAAAAAATGGTTTTTAATAACAACGACACATTATTTATTGAGAATCCTTTCAACTATCAATAATGATAATAATAAATCGTAAATGTTACAGTTCACATCAATCATGTGAAGATATGTTCTGACACATGAATATGGAAAACTAAGGCTCCTCATTTGCATATACTTAAAAAAATCTCTTTTGCGCAACTTTGCATGTATCAAAATGCTGATCAGATAACAGTAAGTGCCAATCTATAAAATTCAAAGTTCAGCAAAATGAACAAAAGGATTTTTTTCACTTTCATTATTGAAAATTGAATAAAGCTCCAAACTAATATTTAAATTTGTGCACACATTTTGCAAAAACTCTATCTCATCAGTAACCATGTTAAAAGCTAAAGCACAAAATTCTTTTTAAACTGAATACAATTTTTGATTACCTGAAAATGTATGTTTAATTTTCGCATAATTAAATTATTTTAACGTTTACTGTTTTATAATAACCGTGACGTTAAGTAGGTTAAAATTGAGGAAAGAAGCTGATTTGTAAAACATATTTACTCTAACAATAGACTTAAATTAAATTGACGATGGCAGCAAACGTAATCCTTTTATTTCTAAACCTCTGCTTCTTTTCGCTAATGCACGTTTTATGATCGACATGGGGGTTTCAAGCTTTTATCTTTATGTGTTTCGATTTAAAAAAGGAACTCAAAATTGTGTGCCATCTTATACGTTACACATTTGTATCTGCGGGATTAAGTTATACCGTAACGATTTAATCTTTGTTTCCAATTGACATCCTCTAGTTTGAGAGGATAGAGTTACTTCGGTAATGAAACTGACTAATTTTAAATGCAAGTAATAACATAGCAACAATAAACACAAAAATAAAGGTTCTATAAAGAAAAAAATTAAATTCACTATTGGTACATAAGGTTTTTTTATGATATTTGAGAATAATCTTTTGTTTATGAGAATTAGTCAGCGTCATTTATTTAACTATATATTACCATCCAGTCATATAAATGATTTTTTCTATAACGCTATGTAAATATTATCTATATTGAGGTAAATGTTTACAACTACTAAAACAACAATTAATCAACACAAATATTTCTTATTTCAACATTGTTTATAAAAATTATTTAAACAAATTTGGCAAAGTACAGTTAAAAATAAAAAAATAGGTTTTATAATTATTAACAACATAGGTATTAAAAAATAGAAATTATGTTAATATTTTTAAATCGAAAATATTTGATTTCGAAGTTAGGCTACCCGCAACATTCTTCGAGTATGTTCGAGGGTGAATTGAACTCCAACACGTTTAAAGTAGTGCCGCGCGTAGCCTTAACTTTGAATATATTGATATTTTTGATATAAAATTATTAGCATTTTTATTTTTGATATGTTGTTTATAATTATAAAAACTATTTATTTCTAAATTGCCTAAAAAATTGATGCATGCCAACGTTTTTTAATGTTTGTAATCGTTTAACTCTCATTTGTATTGTAGGCAGACTGAATATAGTAAAAAGTAAAAATAAAATTAAAGATATTAAACAATAGTATATTATCATTACATGCGAATTGCATTCACTATTTTTTCTACCACCTCACAATGTTAAATAGAAACGATAATTTTATAATTGAGCACTACTATTATAGTTACCAATTGTCAAATTGCTAAATTTATGTTTGACTTTTAGCCACAGCACCAGTTGATAAGTGCAATAAACAACAATGTATTTCTAATGGTTCTGAATTTGTATCCTACTCATGGCACATTTGATAATTACTTTAAATCGCAATTCTATTGGTTCTAAATCTGTATCATAATAAAAATTTGTGTCATAATGAATTTTATTATAGTACAGATTGTAAAACTCTAATACATCAATTACAATACAGGAGTAGAAAAAGATATAAATTTTGTGTATTTTATAACCGTCTGTCAACAAATTAACGTCAATTTTTTATTGCATGTTTTAATATCTGGACAGCGTCAGATTGGATATAGTCAACAAAAGCAATCAGTTTCGTGAGCGATTTGCAATCGATTTTCCAAACGTCATATACGCTTTTCAAATGTGCACTAAACTATACTTTGTAAATGCAACGAGGCAGATGATACAAAGTTATATTGCAAAATCAGTCATTTTCCGTCGGCCTATTATATTAAAATATTAAATAATAAATAATAAAAATATATAACAAAAATTGGGGTTCGTCAAAGGTCATTAGGAACAGTTACGTAATTTTTTTCCTGCGATAAACTTTATAAAATGGTGTAAACAATATATATGTTCATTTTGGCTTTCACTTAAAATATTTCTAAAATTAAAAACACACACAAAAATACTTAGTACTTTTCTAAAAAATAATAATTTTAAAGAAACAATAATAAAAACAAGCGTTTACCGCAGAACTTCACATCGCCCTAATAAACGTCAAAGAAAATACTCATAATTACAACACAAGAAACAAAAACAACTTAAACCTGATTCAAGTCCGTCTTTCGACTTCGCAAAACAGCAGTAATTATTATGCGATAAAACTATTCAATTAACTACCTAATACATTAAAACAACTGACATATAAACAACTAAATTCTTGCATGACTAAATATATAAAAATAAAGCTTTTTACACGATTAAAGAATTTCTAGACAACAACTTCTACAATGATTTCAAATTAAATTCGGTGATATTATGTTCTATTAAATTTTATTTATACAGTTAAGTTATTATTATGTCATCATAATAATAAAAAACGTACGTCAATTTTCTTTAGAGTTTTTCGTGTGTGTTTTTAGGGGTTTTGGTGCAAATATAAATATGGAAGGTGATCAGTACCTTACAGTACTCCATGGACAACAAGAAAAACATGTTGCTTCTAAGAATCACCACTTTAGTTTCCGGAGTTAAACGTCAAAACGTACGTCAATTTTCTTTAGAGTTTTTTTTTCGTCGTGTGTTTTTTTTAGGGTTCTTGGTGCAAATATAAAATATGGAAGGTAATCAGTACCTTACGGTACTCCATGATCAACAAGAAAACATTTTGTTTCTGAGAATCACCACTTTGGTTTCCGGACCTGGTCATCAAGACCCTCCCGGATAATTAGGGAAAAAAATAAAAAAAATGTAACTACAACACAATTACATTACACACTTAATTAATATTATTACATGGAAGGGGGTGTATTATTTTTGATATTTTTGTTTTTTGGTTTTTTTAAAAATTTTTGAAAAAAATTTTTTAAGAAGACAAACCAAAATTAAAGGGTTGTTTAGGTTTATACTGATCTTCTGGGGCACCATACATAACACTTACATCACAATACAATATTTAAAATGTACCATACAATTAAATAAATAAATAAATTTATATAGCAAATATTCCTTATACAAGTATACATGTATTTTATAGTTAGTATTAACAATGATGTATTTAAAATAGTTTTCTATTATCAAATGAATAAACTTATTAAAATTATTATTAATCAGATCTGCACCATTATTTAGGGTGGTTCATTGGTAAATGCGCATAGGTTAGGATTAGAAAAGGGGATATCAAAAGGATTCTAAATAATATATATTGTACAAGCATCCGATATTTTATAACCATGATACAAGGGTGTTTTATTTATTTTGTTTAAAGAAAAATGTAACTACAACACAATTACATTACACACTTAATTAATATTATTACATGTAAATACTAGGGTGGGTACGGGTTGGCATGTTTAGGTTTTAGTGGTTTTCCTAAACCGTGACGTAAATGCTTTGCCAAGACGAACCAATCCACAATTGCACACGGTTTTGTCACCACACTGTACAGGTTTATACTGATCTTCTAGGGCACCATACATAACACTTACATTACAATACAATATTTAAAATGTACCATACGATTAAATAAATAAATAAATTTATATAGCCAATATTCCTTGTACAAGTATACATGTATTTTATAGTTAGTATTAACAATAATGTATTTAAAATAGTTTTCTATTATCAAATGAATAAAATTATTATTATTATTAATCAGATCTGCACTATTATTCAGGGTAGTTTATTGGTAAATGCGCATACGTTAGGAGTAGAAAGGGGATATCAAAAGGATTCTAAATAATATATATTGTACAAGTATTCGATATTTTATAACCATGATACAGGGTGTTTTATTTATTTTGTTTAAAAAAAATGTAACTTCAACACAATTACATTACACACTTAAATTAATATTATTACATGTAAATACTAGGGTGGGTAAGGGTTGGCATGTTTAGGTTTTAGTGGTTTTCTTAAACCTTGAAGTAAATGCTTTGCTAAGACTAACCAATCCACAATTGCACACGGTTTTGTCATCACACTGTACAGGTTTATACTGATCTTCTGAGGGGTACCATATACCACTTACATCACAAATATAATATTTAAAAATGTACCATACGATTAAATAAATAAATAGATTTATATAACAAATATTCTTTATAAAAGTATACACTGATTTTATAGTTAGTATTAACAATGATGCATTTAAAATAGTTTTCTATTATCAAATGAATAAAATTATTATTATTATTAATCAGATATGCACTATTATTCAGCGTGGTTCATTGGTAAATGCGCATACGTTAGGATTAGAAAGAGGATATCAAAAGGATTCTACATAATATATATTGTACAAGTATCCGGATATTTTATAACCATGATAACAGGGTGTTTTATTTATTTTGTTTAAAGAAAAATGTAACTATAACACAATTACATTACACACTTAATTAATATTATTACATGGTTTGATACTGATCTTCTGGGGCACCATACATAACACTTTACATCACAATTGCCAATATTCGTGTAATGTACCATACGAATAAATAAATAAATAAATTTATATAGCAAATATTCCTATACAACTATACATGTATTATATAGTTAGTATTAACAATGATGTATTTAAAATAGTT
>JALBCR010000076.1:0-60000 GCA_030710515.1 Abscondita cerata
TCGTGTACTTCGTTCAGTTACGTATTGCCTATTTAGTTTTTGACAAGAATTTATTACATTAAGATACCAAGTTATAGTTTAAAATTAAATAAAAACTTTTTTTTAAATAAAGGTATTACTATATAAATAAATATAAGAAATCAATAATGGGTGTGACCTCCATTATTATTGATACATTCTTGGAGGCGTCTGCTCATTGACGCTATCAAGGTATCAATATAATTAATATTAATCGTTTCCCATGCGGTATCAATGGCTGCAATTAGTGCATTACGGTTTACTGGTATAAAATTTGGCCCTTGTTGTCTTCGGATAACAGCAAGTATTCGAGCCCAAACATTTTCGATAATGTTAAAATCTGGGCTTTTTGCTGGCCAGGGTAACAGCTCCAAGTTATTTTCTCGTATCCAATTGCGCACAACCCGCGAAGTATGAATAGGGGCGTTGTCCTTTAACAACAAAAATACATTATGAAAATGTTAATTCAACAGATCCCGAACTATTTTTTGGAGAAAGTATAGTGAAATAAGAATACTTACTTGTTGGAAAATATAATCTTCGTCTGGATAAAACACTTCGACTGAAGGTTTCATAATAGTTTCAAAATATCTAAATACGCAGCAGAATCAAGACGTCCATCGATAGCCCAACAAACTCCTGGACCCCGCGCGCTAACCCAACCCCACACATTCACAGAAAAATAACCACTTCGTTTTTAGGACATATGTGATTATTTTCGTAACGAGTTCCTTCCATTCTAAAAACTTTTAGTGGTCCATCGTTGCGGCTATTGAACGTTTTTTCGTCGCTAAAATCACTCGATTCCAAAATTCCAAAGGTTCGTTTACATATCGCCTTGCAAATTCCAGACGACGTCTCATATTTTTCGTCACTGAGAACTTCTTTCGCAGCAGCATTATACTTCTTTATTCCCATCTCCTTTAATCTTTTTGTGCAGTTATACGGCATCCGGGAAAATGTGTATCTGCTATAGCCCTGGAGTATATAGCAAATGGTTGTTCTGTTACGTAATGAAACAACTCGAGATACTTTAGATCTACCACTTCCGATGGCTCTTTCCAAAGTGTGTTCAAGATTTCATTTTACTCGGTAATGCCCTACGGTGCTTTTTGGTATATCTAACATACGTGAAATTTCACGCACGCTACGGCCCGCCGCTAATTCCGAAACAATCCGCGCTTTCAAATCAGCACCGAGATGAGGTGGCATTTTCACAACACTTGAAATTTTAAACTAAAATGGAATTTACATTTCTTACTTTATTTATTGGTTCACACTACTCCTTCTCAAACAGTAGGTAATTGTTTATTTATTACATACTTCTAATGACCAATGTAACAACCCTTAGAGCAATATGACTCAAAGGAAGTAAATTAAACAAGCAAGGATATTCTATTGTTATTGAAACTTATTCATAAAGTAAAAGCCATTTCCTTATAATGCTAATGGACAGGATTTTCTTTTAAGTATTAAGATTACAATCTAATTATAAATATTTACACTGCAATTGCGCTTTTCCTTAATAATTTCTTAGCAATAACATACACGTTCTTGGTTTTAAGTTGTCATAAATTTGATATGATATAAATTTGTGTTTCTAATATTACATCACAAACTAATCTTTATTCGCCAAAAATTGTTGCTTAAGTTGTAAAGCTTCGTACACACCTGAACAACAAACCGAGCAACAAACATAACAACGAACCGAAAGTCAAACAGAACGACAAACGATCTTTTATGATTTCCACAATCCGAACAACAAACGGAACGTTTGTGCTGTTCCATAATTATTTTCAGTAGTTTTCAGTTTATATATATTTATTATTGAGAAGAAAAAATTGCGGAAAACAAGAAGATAGTGCCAACCAAATTTTTACGCACAAAGAAGAGTAAAAATTATAATTTACTTCGCTTTTTTATTTTGGAAATTTCCCGCCCAAATGATGCTAATAGGGACATCATTTTTTCTTGCATTCTTAAACACTGATTAATTTAAAACATTTTTCTTCTGTCAACTCCATAATATTACCTAAAAACAACAAACCCACAAAAGGGAGGACAAAAATAAATAATTTAATTCTCCCGCATAAGTTTGTTCGCCGTTTTGTTTAGATTCGTCCAAACCTGCAAACGCATTCGCGCGCATTTTCTTTGATGTCGGAGAAAAACCGACAAGTTGTGGGAACGCCGCAAACCGTTCGTGGAACAATCAGGACTTGCGAATCTGTTCTAAAATTCGTACGTAGCACCGTCCAAATTAATGTTCCGATTGCCGTTCGGTTCGTTGTTCTGTTTGTTCCTCGGTTTGTTGTTCAGGTGTGTACGAAGCTTTACAATATATTAATATGAACTATATCTTATGAAAGGAGAGTTATGTAACTATAATTAACGACTTAACGTTACGTTAGTAGATTCCATTTACTATTTACACATATTTTCTTGGAACATTCGATAATTAACTATCGGGATATGATGACCCTATACTTCGCAGGTTGTGCGCAACTGGATACAAGCAAATAACTTGGAGCTGTTACCCTGGCCAGCAAAAAGCCCAGATTTTAACATTATCGAAAATGTTTGGGCTCGAATACTTGCTGTTATCCGAAGACAACAAGGGCCAAATTTTATACCAGTAAACCGTAATGCACTAATTGCAGCCATTGATACCGCATGGGAAACGATTAATATTAATTATATTGATACCTTGATAGCGTCAATGAGCAGACGCCTCCAAGAATGTATCAATAATAATGGAGGTCACACCCATTATTGATTTCTTATATTTATTTATATAGTAATACCTTTATTTAAAAAAAAGTTTTCATTTAATTTTAAACTATAACTTGGTATCTTAATTATAATTATGTAATAAATTCTTGTCAAAAACTAAATATATACGTTGACAATAAGAATTGCCTTAGTTTTTATTTTCACTTTTTATATTAACTACAGAAAAAAATGAAACGTCATAAAATATACATTTTGTAAGGACTAAATATTATGAATAGAGAGTTTAATGATTTTTTTAATAACTTACAATAATTAGTAGGTTAGATTTATTTAAAAATAAGTAATAATCAGTCAACCCAAATAACCATGTTTAGTTTTTGATTTAATTTAAAAGTTATTGCTTGTAGACGTTTTTAAATCAAAATTATTTCTAATTTTATTTTGTAAACATTTCCTAAACAAAATTTTGATTCGATAATTAATCGAGCTATGGTGTTTAATTAGCGATACCTTCAAATATATTCTTTAAAGAAAAAATTAAGTAAGCAACGTAAATTACCTATTTTCTAAAACGTGCTTAGTGTAATGATTCATTCTACAGTCCTTCTATAAGATAACCCCTGCTGAGACTACCTGCTGTTAGAATTGTAAATGATACTCTTAAGCCCGCTTCACAATGTGCAAACTTTTGTTTACAGAAATTGTGGTGTCCAAGTTTTAAATTTCATGAGTGTACATGGTAATTTAGAATGATATACCAATTTGGCAATGTTCAAATGCTAATAACATTTATTTTTTAAATATAACACCCTGCATTTTTTATTGTAGGATGTGCAGAAATAAATATCCTATCAAACTACTGTAAAGTTTCCTATATTTAACTCTACTGGTTTTTAACATATTTGTCTTTAATTTGAACATTCATTGATTTTGAAATCGACATCTATTACATATTTAGGTAGAGAGCTAAGGAACACAATTGTTCATTGACTGTCAAATGGAAATCTATGTCAAAATCAGTCGGTGGCGCTTAATTATTTCTGACCGGGATATTATAAGCTTATATCGTCATAGTTACGCTATCAATAAAGAGGGTCATAACTCCCTTGGGACATTATAGATTCTATAATTCCTTCTTTCTCAAGTAAAAATAAAATAAGAAATGCTAATATACATATAAGGTAAAAATACCAGTAATCGTCACCTTAAGTAAATCCTAACTTCATATTTTCCGTAATATATGTTCTTCGTTTATTAAAATTCCAAATTTTATTAATATTGTCGTTTTTAGTATTTATTTTATTAATATAAGATAATTGCAATAAAATTACACAGGAATAAATTATTAAATAAAGTAATAAAATACTACCGTTTGGCCCAGTAACCGTCATACCCAAATTACACCTGCGCCAATGTTCGTTATAGAAAAGTCTGAATAACCGTCAGTAGGAAAAGGTTAAGTAAAACAAGAGAAATTTGATTAAGAATGTAGCAAAGACGTAATTATTAAAAGTTTTATTTTATTTTATCTACTTTACAAGATCAATAAAATTTTTGCACTTTTAGATACACCAGCACACAATTCATGTACCCAACACTTGCATAACAAACATTGAATCATATTCTGTTCCAAATATTCTTCACAGATTTTACAATACCATCCCGTTGAAGACATGATTTGTAGTAGTTTAAATGATAAACAAATATATTATAGTCATTGTAACAGGTTGTTGTCTTAACTAGTTCCAATAGAAAACATTTGTAAACTCAATAATTTAGTTTTTGTTTACTCCAGCCCCTATGAAAAACTAACAATAAAATAAACAAATTTAACAATCTGTGTATATTTTCTCTGCATTGCTGTTTCTCCCTTGGTAATTTTTTCTTTCTTTTTTCTTTTTCTCCTTTTATTTTCTTCCGTTTTCTTAAGTTTGTCAACTTGTCTTTTTTTTTGAAAAGTATTGTTGCCATTCTCGGAATGTTGCTACAACAGGCACCTTTTCCTTGGGTTTCTTTTTTGGGAACTTATAGAGGTGGTAGGCCAAAATAATGTTTTTAAAGGGTGTGGGAAAGCCTTCTTTTATTGTGGGTTCCGCTATTAGATCTTCTGTAAATGGTGATTCACATGTATGTGGTTCCTTCAAATCTTCTGTGAAAACCTCGTTGTTATCCTTTTCTAAATTTGTTAGTTCTTTCAATTTTTTTTAATTTTAACCATCGACTCTTCAAAGTTTTCTACAACGTCGGAATCTGCTTTTTTATCCATGGACGTTTCTGGCACATTAACATTCTTTGGGCTGTTGCTGTTGTTAACGTAATTATCCACTTTTGTTGTTTTTCCTCAACCGTTTTATTTATTTCTGGTGTATATTTCTAATATAAAGAAAAAAAAGAAATAATGAAAGAGATTCATCATTTCTCTTTTCTGTTTTTTGTGGTAGGAAATATTCTAACAAGTTCTCCTGTGTTTGTTACCTCATATAAAATATTTCTTTCGTTTTGATCGTTTATAAGCATATTAACTTCTAACCAATCTAAATTTTTTTTTAGATCGTCGTTTGAACATGGAAACCTAGTCTCTTGATTGTAAGTTGCTTCAATGCCAGGATGAACTAAAATGTTTTCGTTAATAACGTCGTCAGTTTGGGGGTTCTTTTCTCTTAGCTTGTTATCAGCTGTTCTATTCTTCAACTTTTGCCAAAAATAGAATAACGATGTATCTTCTAATTCACCAGTCTACATCTCACCAGAAGACTTGAATTTGTCTAATTTTTCTGAAGGAATGTGATCTTAAAAAAATATGATGTGTTCAATCAGGATCTTTGGGTCGTAAGATAGAGTTTTCTTTTTCGTGTTCCGGGCCGCGGAGAACTGGGTGTAATCTAATGCATTGGCGTCAAACGGACATAGTCCACAACACCGAAATCCATTTTTGAGAATATCCGGTGTTATGGCTTGCAAAGCCTTGCTTAAAATAGGACAGAAGTTATCTCGTTTGAGGGGTAATCCAGTATTACAAATCCTGAATGAGTAAACCGCTTTCTTCCTAGATTCCTTTAATGGGTGGAAAACTGTAACATCCATTGGTTGCAAAATTTGTGTTGCGTTGGGGTAAAATGCCACAAGTTCAATTAAATTTTCTTTAAAGAAATCGCTCAATGCCATGGTCAAATGTGAAGTGTGACCATCGCAAAATCTAACAACAGGAAAATTATGTTGAAAGCCATGGGTGAAACACGTTGGCAAAATATTCGAAAAGGTCTCTCAGTCATCCAACCGTTGTCTGACTTTCCGATCGCCCAATTTTGGGGCACCGACTGGGATAACTTCTGAGGAATTCTTTTAAGTTTACGACTACCATTGGAGGAACCAAATCACCTGCAGCATTTCCCATCACGAGAGTAGTAATACATTCTTTCTCGTCGTAGTTTATGACGGTATGAACAATTTTCTGGCCTCTTTTTTATGCTATTATCAACCATATACGTTTCAATTCCCAAACCAGTTTCTTAGATTTTCTTCAAAAATACTCGGCCCGTCTAGCAGTTAAATTTTGTGCAGTTCTTGTGGCTACCAAGGATGACGTTTTGAAATGCCTCGTACCAGTGCCCTGGTCTGCCTTTGAATGTCTTATTTCTTCTTTGAACAGTTGAACACTATCAGAAGTTGCTCTTTAGTTACTGAAAACGCAAAGCTAGATAAAATCCACTTTCCACTAATGTTTTTTCTTTGTCGATAAAATTGAAGGAGGTTCCATTTTTTCCTCCATAGGTGTTTTCGCCTTAAATTTATTAGAAAGTGTCATCCTTGGCACTTTAAAAGTCTTTGCGGCAGAATTAACCGACATTCCGTTTTCAAGAGCCAAAAGGGCTTTTCGCATGTCGTCTTCAGAATATTTGAATCGTTTTGATTCCATATCTTCTTTGAATTTCTGAAAAATTAGTATTCGTCACTGGTGGGTTCCAATAATCGTCATAGTATTTAAATCGCGTCAACTGAACAGACTATTCATAAAACGATATGACGAAGACTGGTCTTCGTAAACTTTAAATTCTATTAAATTCGAATAGCGCATTGGGGTAGACCCTGTGCAAAGGATTCCATGCGATTTTAAACTTAATGCATTCGTCCCAGTCACCGTCAGGAGTGACGGTAACTGAGACGAGGCTTTGTTTATGATGTACCAATATTCGTCATAGCCGAATTATGGAATTTTTCAACTTCTAACCTTGAAATTTTATTAAAAATAGCCTTTTTAATCACTTAATAACACAATTAATCCATTAGGACCTCAACATATTATGTCTAGAAACTATAATGCCGACATCAAAGTTATCACTTACCTTAACCAAACCACTAAGAAATTATGTGAAACACATCTGTTCATTAACACTACTTTTTTGCGGATTTTTAAGGGACACTGCTACCAACATGAGACTGACTTAATTTACCCCATTTAAATGCTTACATTTGGAATTTCAAATCTGAACAATGAAATAAAAACTAGATGTCTCCAGATGCTTAATAATCGCAAAAATTGTTCAATTACGACGAACACTGGTTCACTGACGATTACTGGTACTTTTACCTTATGTGTCTATATTTATGAAATGAAAACTGAACCATATTTTATTTATTCGCGTGATTACAAATAATAAATGTACAATTTTGAAATGTTTCCTGAAAATTACTACCGCCAATGGAAACAATTTCTTCTTTTGTATGGCTGGAGCTTCTGTTCACTACAGTCGAGGTACCACCTCTTCTAATGGTAAAGTAGACAACATACGCGCCGTTTTATTTTTCAATTCGATTCTATCTTCCAGATACCCCTCCGCCACCGTAGAACTTTTCCAACCTCCGTGTCTTTTTAAGTTAGTCATAGTTGCTCCTGCATTAGCTAGAGCAGTAGAGAAGTCGATGTCCCGTATAGGAAGATGGGTTTGGCAATCCTAAATACATTGCGATTTTGCTGGGATTTTCCCAAACATGTTTTTTTCCAATTATCTGAGATGTACATTTATTTTGTCGGAAGCTCAAAAAATCGTTCAATACGTTTAGGACGCAAAAACATATAAAGTTTTAATAAAAGCAAAGCAGAAACTCTTTTCATCCACATTGTAAATTTCTTCGATAACAGTTTACTTTCCGATACGTTCACTACCATAACAGAATCCGGTTCTCTAATCCGATACCTTCATATTCAAAGTTCCTGACTGCATCCTCCAAATAACCCATAATCAAAACAACCTAAAAAAAAAAGGAAATAAATAACACAAAATGGAAAGTAAGAAAAAATACTTATGCAATAAATGAATTTCATTAGGAGCGTTCTTTAGAATCTGATAACTCATTAGGAGATAAAACAGCAGACTTTTTCGGCTTATAACTCTTACTCTTCCGTTTCAAAAACCTCTAGTTCATTGAACTTGGTGATACCTTGTTTCTCATGTATATTCACCTTCAAATTTAGCATTGATCATTTAGTCCATAAAGATTTGGACTATACGTTTCTGACTGCAACAAATAAACACAATTATTACCAAATCTACCAAAAAACATAAAATATCTCTTACCAATTCTTGAAAATATGCCAGTAATACAGTTTCAGTGGCATCCTTTGGCATAACATTATTCCGTGTCCAGCCACTCCAGATATATCTTGTATTCTTTTTGGTATACGGCTTCACTTTTCGATGGAATTAATGATTCTTTTTGCTTTTTCAGCTTTTTCAAAATCTGCTCCATTATATTTGGGGTAGAAAACAGTTTATAACGCAAACACAGCTTAATAACAAAGTTCTGATTATAAACAAGTAACAATTCTGTTTATAAACAAGTAACATAGCAACAACCTAGCAACAACAGAACTCTTATAATTAATGGTACCTGATTCAAATATACTGAGAAGGTAATAAATTGGTACATTTTTTCCGTTTTAAAAATGAATAATATTTTATTAAAATCGGTCAGAAATAAAATTATCTATGTACCACGGGAATTAATGAGCTTTATAATTCCCTTGATACATAAATAACTATTTCGTACTTGTTTGTTTGCTTGCTTTTTTTTATAAAAAAAGATATCAGGACAAGCGAGTACCAACCGAAGAATCAATGACCCGGCTGAAAGATAGATTTGAACATACTGGAAGTGTAGGTTACGAAAAGAAGAAGAAAATAAAACAACACGACAAACAAAACGAAACTATATAAGAGCAAATAACTTGGAATCGAAAGAGTTTCAGACAAAAAAGGGAGTTAGATAAAGAAAAGATTTAAGCTCGACATTCTTCAACATCGTACTAGACGACATAAAAGAAGCTAAGAAGCAGATCAAGAGGTTATACGTGAATTTGAAGTGAATACATAATTTATAAAAAATTCTTTTTAATTCTTTTGATGAATACAAGAAAACCTTTTCTACTAAAAACACAATCTCTAACACGTTCGTTTAGTAATTTAATAATTTACAATAAAAGTTTTTCAATTAATGTGGAAAATATAAGTATTGAACACAATAATAAATAAGAATATAACCTTAAAGTAAAATGGTATTGGAAACGCCATTAAGAAAACATAGCGAGATACTCGTATCTTCTAATGAGGTTGTATATTGCCATGAAAGTTGTAATCTCTTATAAGCAAGGGATTTTTGCGTTAAGTGCGAAAGAAGTTTTTTCTTATCAACTTAAATGTGGAAACACTAATTTGTTTTTGAACAACAGTAACATTAATCAAAATGTTTGTAACTGTACTCGAAATCCTTTGTACTAATATCCGCATTATCCTAGTGAAGTTTAGTCAATCGCTAAAGATTAATTAGCAATGTATTGAATTCACACAATACTGTATTTTTATCGTAGAGCTTAAACTTGTTTACATCAAAATTAAAAATATTTGAAATTGTGAAAAACAATAAAACAACTGATTCACAATTATTTATTAGCTAATTATAAATTAAACCAATAATAATATGCCTTCTAACATAATATTTCATTTAAATTCATCAAAATAATTTATTCCATTAAATCTTTAAATTTATTAGATTCTCACACATTTTAGTTTTATTGCGTTTTGTAACGTTTAACATTTTGGTTTTGTATCTAGAATATATATTTTTTTACTTTATTTAGCCAATTTATTTGTTTTTGTGAGTACAAAATATTTCAGTTTGTGTTAGATCAAAGGAGGAGTTTACTTTGTAGTTAAAATAACTTTTTTTGCATATTTTATGTTTTCCTTTTGTACTTGATGCGTGAATAACAGTTAGAATTCTCTATATATTTGGATGTTTCTCTCTACTATTTTCTGAATTTTTACTAATAAGTTAAAACCACTTTTTCTAAACTATTTATGTAATGTATACAAAATTATAATATCTAGAAAATAATTAAATATACCTACAATAAATTAACCCCTTAAAGTTAGGCGAAAAAAATTGCAAATACAATTTTGGTAAATTTGGAAAAAAGTTGTGCTATCACATAGCCACTATATGTGTATAAATTTTAAGGAAAATGGTTAGAACTGTTTTTGAAAAATAGTTATTTGCCCGACAAGTGAAGAAAACGATTTTTTTTTTCATTTGTGCTCGAGTCATTAAAGTGAAAGTGGAAAAAAGACTATCCTCCTGTCAGTGTTAGACTCAACATTTTTTTCCACAAGATTCTCCAAAACCCAACTTAATGAAAGAAAAGTAATAATTATCTGAAGTATGCTTGGTGGTTGGGAACTCTTGGACCTTTTGTTGCAGTGGAAGGTTTTGTTTCTGCCTACAAAGTTATTGCTTATAAAATTATTAATAAAATTCATCACTTACCAAAAAAAAACAATAAATAAATTTGTGCTTAAGACGTCCTTCCATAATAAAAAATACACAAAAACTGATGTAACTGAAATAACCATCTGATCTGGCACCGGTCCGAAGAAGCACTCGCAAACAAGAGTGCGAAACATCGCCATACTCCAGAACTAGTGTTGTTTTTATTTTACAAAACCTTCCACTGCAACAAAGGGTCCGGGAGTTCCCAACTACCTGGCGTACTTTAGATAATAAAAGGAAAAAAGAGAGATATAATCCATCGTTTAAAAATTATTTATTGTAAATTTACTTGATTGTTATAGGATTTTGTCACAATTTTGTACGTAAAAGCAAAAGTACACAATAGGTGGGTCACAATAGTCTCACCATAGTATTTATTCTGTGGTGTCGGTGTGGTCTCAACCTTCATAGCGCAACGATTACAGCCGTGTAATTAAATTAAACTAAATTAAACAAGAGTAATTGCATAATAAATTAAATTGTTTAACTATATACTAAACGCACAGTTCTAATGACACATTCTTAAATTTATTTTAAAGAGATATTCTAGCATTTTTTCTCATTATACTCGGTATACTATTGGCGGGAGTAATAAAACCTGTCAGAATTCGAATCCGATTGCAGTGGCGTAGGTACTGATACGTTTGGAAAATCATATTTTTAGTAGGTAAATATATTATAATAGTAAAATCAACCTTGATATGAATTATTATGTGGTTATATGTTATTTATTTTATTTGTATAGTAGATCACATTACAAATTTTACTTCTTACGTATTATATACCATATTTTTGTATCTTGGATAATACCCACATCTATGGCTATGATTCTCGTTTCGTCAGTACCTGGGCTGATGGCAACGTATTTACACAGATTAAACCATTGTTCTCAGACCCTAGATGGGTCGATATGCTGGTTTTTACTTAACCGTAGAAGTACCGCTTTCACAAGAAAATAAAGAATTATTTCAAGCAATTATGATTTATTACTCACGCCAATAGTATACAGACTTTAGAGTAAGGGAAAACCAATTTTCTTTTACCATTTGTATATAAGAAACCTCTGTTTTTAAGTATGCCATTGAAATATAGAATTTTTTCAATTTTATACAATTAATTATAGGGGTGAAAAAATCATACTTCTAAGAAACATTTAGAAAACCCTAAATATGAATTAATCCAAATTGGTCTATTGTTTGGCTTCTAGGTGAAAGTACATGCGTGTATAAATTTCTTACGATACAGTATTACAATATACTAACTCCCTAGGTGTGCGAGAATGTAAAAGTATCTATAGAGAATTTGAAATTGTTGAGAAACAACAGTTTTTTTTAAATTTACAGAAAAAGTTATTTTGAAGCATGTATAACGTCTTGCATCGTTGAACTAGAGCTATACATGTATTTTTAACAGTTTGTTAAGGGTAGTTTAAGCTCTTGGTGAACTAGTGCCGTCTAGATTCGGGTTTATGCTTGATGTTTCTGGTATACCTTCCCGCAAGAACAAGGTTTCAACAGGAAAGAAGAAACCTTGAAGCTTAACCAAATTTGAAATTTTTAAGGACACTCAAACGGCATCTTACGAAGAACGGTTTTTGACCGGCACTATGCAAGCCCGTCTCCTTAAAACCAGTATAAATACTATTAGCTGCAAACTAGAAATCATCAATCTATGTTAAACATTAGAAATGGCGGACCTTTAAAGAAGCTGACCACTCGTGTTAGCAAACGTTATAAAGTAATTCTAAGCAGCAACAATCTTTACTCCCGAATACCTATAGACGACACTGGTTCATTGTCAAGGTATTTTTTTATTTACCGTATTGTTAGTGGTACAATAAAGTTTATTCTTTACTAATCTTTAAATGTAATCATTAAGAGAAGGAAAATTCTCTAAGTGAACAGATTGAGATTTGTGTCTATTAAATACCCCCCAAATCTGCTTTTATCAGAGCACGGAACTATAGTCGGATATTGAGGATTTCCATGGCATTTTTCTGGGAACCAATGTGACGATCAAAACCGTACTAAATCAACACATTAGAATGCTTGACTAGTATGTTATACTATGGACAATACTTGTATTTTCTTAAAATTTCTGAGCATTGATTCAGGCAGTTCAACATTATTTTCCAGTCGAGCAAGAGATATACGAAAATTGTAGATAACAATTTACAAAAGTACTCTATTTCGATTGTGTTTTTTAAAAGAATGGCAGATAAAAATTTTTTTTAAAGCATTTTAAAGGTTAAAAAACGAACTATTCAAATAATTACTTAAAATCCAAAAAGTAGAGCATAAAAAACAGATCAAAGTAAACAAGTTTTGACAGATAAGTACCCAAACTATTTTTTAAATACATTTATCTACAATCTCCACAATCCAAAATTATGTTTGTTGTACAGAATTAAAAATTTCCTTTTATGATCAATTTAATAATTTATACTAAAACAAGAATTCAATGAACAACTCTGAAAAGCTTTTCTCCAAAAGAGGCACGGGCCCTCTGGTAGAACAGGAATAGTACAACATAATTAAACAACAATATCGTCAAACCATAATTATTGCTAAGAAAGAAGTCGGAGAAAAATCCTTAAAGATATTAACACGGACGCATGGGGACTAGGGTATTAGATTGTTTTGAAAAAACTAATGCTTGCCCTGGGCCACACCGATCTACTTTACTAAAAATTAAAACAATTGTAGCTTCTCTGTTTTGCGCCTCTTCCTGTGGTCTAACCGGAATACATCCATGTACACTCATGAAATTTAAAACTTGACACACAATTTCTGTAAACAAAAGTTTGCAATTGGAAGGGGCTTAAGGGTATCATTTACAATTCTAACAGCAAGTAGTCTCAGCAGGGGTTATCTATAGAAGGACTGTAGAATAAATCATTACACTAAGCACGTTTTAGAAAATAGGTAATTTACGTTGCTTACTTATTTTTTTTTTTAAAGAATATATTTGAAGGTATCGTTAATTAAACACCATAGATCGATTAATTATCGAATCAAAATTTTGTTTAGGAAATGTTTACATAATAAAATTAAAATAATTTTGATTTAAAACGTCTACAAGCAATAACTTTAAATTAAATCAAAACTAAACATGGTTATTTGGGTTGACTGATTATTGCTTAATTTTAAATAAACCTAACCTACTAATTATTGTAAGTTATTATAAAAAATCATAAACTCTTATTCATAATGTTTAGTCCTTACAAAATGTATATTTTATGACGTTTCATTTTTTCTGTAATTAATATAAAAAGTGAAAATAAAAACAAGGCAATTCTTATTGTCAACGTATGTATTTAGTTTTTGACCAGAATTTATTACATAATTATAATTAAGATACCAAGTTATAGTTTAAAATTAAATAAAACTTTTTTTAAATAAAGGTATTACTATATAAATAAAATAAGAAATCAATAATGGGTGGACCTCATATTATTGATACATTCTTGGAGCGTCTGCTCATTGACGCTATCAAGGTATCAATATAATTAATATTAATCGTTTCCCATGCGGTATCAATGGCTGCAATTAGTGATTACGGTTTACTGGTTAAATTTGAGCCTTGTTGTCTTCGGATACAGCAAGTATTCGAACCCAAACATTTTCGATAATGTTAAAATCTGGGCTTGCTGGCACACCCATTATTGATTTCTTATATTTATTTATATAGTAATACCTTTATTTAAAAAAAAAAGTTCATTTAATTTTAAACTATAACTTGGTATCTAATTATAATTATGTAATAATTCTTGTCAAAACTAAATATATACGTTGACAATAAGAATTGCTAGTTTTTATTTTCATTTTTATATTAACTACAGAAAAAATGAAACGTCATAAAATATACATTTTGTAAGGACTAAATATATGAATAGACAGTTAATGATTTTTTTTAATAACTTTACAATAATTAGTAGGTTAGATTATTTAAAAATAAGTAATAATCAGTCAACCCAAATAACCATGTTTAGTTTTGATTTAATAAAAGTATTGCTTGTAGACGTTTTTAAATCAAATTATTTCTAATTTTATTTTGTAAACATTTCTAAACATATTTTGATTCGATATTATTGACTATGGTGTTTAATAGCGATACCTTCAAATATATTCTTTAAAGAAAAAATTAAGTAAGCAACGTAAATTACCTATTTTCTAAAAACGTGCTTAGTGATGATTCATTCTACAGCCTCTATAAGATAACCCCTGCTGAGCTACCTGCTGTTAGAATTGTAAATGATACCCTTAAGCCGCTTCATGTGCAAACTTGTTTACAGAAATTGTGGTGTCCAAGTTTTAAACTAATGAGTGTACATGAAGTACTGATTGTGTACGCCCCAGGAGCTACTAAAAGTGGTGCATGAATACCGAAGCCAGATAAAAGTGTCCGCAAAAGGGATCTGTGGACGTAAAACCCTAATATCTTTGTTGAGGTGTTTGACAATAACTTTCAAAAAAACTTTCCTGGGGAATTAAAAGAAAGCAATGTTGGCCTTAATACCAAAACCAAAACAGAATGAATGTTAACAGAGAGAGTACTAACCTTTCTCTTTTTTAAACATAACAGCAAACATATGCACACTTTGTAAAAACTTGATTAGAGGAAGCAGTAAACAAAACTGGTGGACTGTCTCCTAACCAGTCCGATTTAAAATAGGAAAATCTACAGTACACGCTATGCAGCATATAATAAACAAGGCACTACAAGCAAAAAGTAGCAGACGGTGGACGCAGAAACTCCGTGACTTCATTGCTCTTGGCGTAAAAAATGCAAACATTATGGCAAATTATCTGCCTGATAGGGAGTTTTGCCTGCATCGCAGTGATGTCACTGAGTGGATGCAAAATGTTTGTATTGCCCGTAGTGATATATGCTGAGACCGATACTGTAGAATATTGTTACAAATAAAACTGAAATAGCGAGTTTTTTAAATCAGCAGCTAACGTCGGAGGAAAAAAAAGCATTTATAACGAGTTCATTTTGTAAACTTCCCGTCTAACTCAATTCGCCCCAGAACGCGTAGATCAGTAATAATTTAATTATATGGAAGGTATTTATAAACAATTATATAAAATTTAAACGCTACAATTTTTCGCTTAAATAATGCGCTTATCTAATAAAGCGAGTGCACAGGCGTCAAAGTATTAGAATTGATTGCGTTCGTTGCACAAATGATAAATTTAAATTTATTGTTGTACCTTTTGGAGTAGCAGCAGACAAACGTGATTATAGATAGGACATCTACAATTGATGGTCAAGGATATGGAAGTGTTGGTGTTTATGCCCCAGAACAACTATAGCGGTAACGAGTTCAGTACTGGCAAAGGAATTGGTCTCCGTAGTTACGGTCTAAAGACAGCGTGAGGATAAACCCAAAGAAACGTGAAGATAAACCCAAAAATACGTCTAAAAACCAGAAGAAAAAAAATGGCAGTAACTATGTAGTTACAGGTGGAATAAAAATATAAATTTGCGGTAGTCGCAAAGAAATTCAAAATACTGTTGGAAATGCCTTCAATGTCTTATAAGTCAATCTCATAAATTACCACAATCTAAAATAAATGGTTGATTATTGTAGATGTGAAAGAAAATGTCGGATTAAAAATACGTGTATAACTTAAATAACGGACTAAAAGTTTTAGCACCCAACTACCATCACGTTTGCAATGAAAATGACCAACCTTCCTAAAACTTCAAAAATTGAATAATAGCAATAGAACCGCCACCTATAGGCGTCTGGAGTAAACAAAAAAAGGAAACTAAAAAGCTGCTATATTTGTAATTTTATAAGACAAAAAACCCGTAACAATATAGATTTTCATTGCTAAGAACGAAAATGGAAAATTTCATGAAACTGATCGTTTTCGCAGATGATCTATAGTACTATAGCAGCAGTAAAAATGGTGTGTTTGGAAATTGTGAACGCACAAACCACAATAAACAACTGAATAACAGCAGCCAAAATAGAACAGACCCTAACAAAAAGTGAAGCTGTGCTGTTGACGGGAAGATGAAGAGTATGGGAAGTCATCCGTACACTTGATTGGTTCAAGATCAGACGTACGGACAAAATAAAGTGCTTAGGGGTATAAATACGTATATGGGGGTACACATAGATAAAGGAATAACGTTTAATGCACTTATGGTGAAATTCAACCACAAACTTTTAGAACATCACCCTCTTACCAGACTTATGCCGACCAGTCGTGGCCGAACAACTACCAAATGAAAGCTGGACAATAACATTATGTTGTACGCAGCTTAAAGAAAACAGTACAGTTTGTCGACCCTCAAAAGACCAATAGAATTATGTAAGATAAACAAAATTAATTAACAGTTTGATTGAAAATTCCAAAAAAATATAGCAAGAAAAAAGTGTTAGAAATGCTATATAAAAAAAAAAAGAGAGATTTTTATCACAAATTGAACGAGAAATTCAAACCGCTTTTAGTAATAAATAAATCATCAGTTTGTAAGGAAAACTTTAACACCCCGTATCTCTGAAAACAAAGCATTTGCGGACATACGATATAACAAACTGTCATTATTTTTCATACAGAATGACCCTCTAAAGTTTATCACATCTTACGAACAAACTGTATAATTACAAACACTTTACACAGGTAGCCGTAATCTAAAAATGGCAAAAGAATAATGAGCAAACACCAAACTGCTTTTCTTACTACCTACAAACAAATTGTATTAAATAATAAGCAAATACTTAATAATGAAAATTAAAAACATTACGATCAGCCAACCCCTCTGTAATGCCAAACACAATAACATCCGCTATGTTAATAATTTCATTAATACCACAAAGCGCTGTTGCTACGTTTATTTTTAATTCAGAAATAAGTAAATTTAAAAGAATATTATTTTTCAAGTTAATTAATGTTCATGTCAAGACATGTGATTTTAACAGAAAGATGTTAAATAGTTATAAGTTACTTAGTATTGTCGTTTGTTTTATTTATATTTGTATTTGAGGAAATAACAAAAAAGAAAACATAATTAATATCTGTCTCATTAAAACAGCGATAACTGTAGCCTAACATTAATGACGAGTTTTAAGTGATCAGAAATTGTACATCGTTTTATAGGCGTTGGGATGCATAAAACTGTTTCAATTGTGCCGGGATGATTTATTTTAGTAAAAAAGTCTTAAAAATACAAATTTTGTGATTTTTGAAGCAACGATTAATTTTATTTTTAATTATGTTACTAACTGTAAAAAAATTAAAAGCCCCTCTATAAGCTTTTAGAATGTTTGCAGACTTACTGTTTTGCTTTGTTTCTATGGAGGTGGAAAGTATACACATACACGACTCAGTAGGTTGTTTTGCCCACCGTTGTGTGGGTTTTATCAAGGCTCACTTGACTACCAACTCGTAACCAGCCTTGATAAAGCTCACACAACGGTAGGCGAAACGTCGGCGATTACAACCTACTGAGTTGTGTATACTTTCCACTTGAACCTAGAAGGACTCTTATCGAGTATACATATTATATGAAATATTTTAGAATAGAATTTCATTCACGTTATTACCGCATGCAAGTGTTTAAATATCTTAGTAATGCTTGATTTAAATTCAAAATAAGTATAATTTCATTCTTATGTTTTTTAAATTACAAAAAAGATTTATATGACTCGCACCAAAATATAATTTTTGTAATTAATAATACGTTTCGTCGATAGTTACATAAATAGCTTTTATCAGTACTCCACTACAATCTACTATTATTTACTGAACTTCCAGTAGTGAATTGAAGTGAAGTTCAATAATAAGAACAACGAAATTTCTATATGTATTTTCGATCTTACACTTTATTTCTTTTGTTTCCATTGATGTCAATTAGACTTTTGTGGATACTGTTTGTTATGTTGAAAATAAACAACGTAATTCTCAATTAAATTCTTAATACTGAAAAGATTAATTAAAACATTATATAAAACTACAATAGAAAAATCTTTATTAGCTTCGCATTTAATTTGCAGTGTCTTTACTTTGGAGTATAATATACTTTAAAGAAACATTTTTTAATGAATAATTAAAGTAGATAATCAAACAAATTACTATTTTTACATGTTCGGATCTTAAAAATAAAAAAATTTAGTATCCAATATTTACAAATTTAGCACCTTAAAGGCAACGTTTAAAGGGCACTAATAAATGTATGCATTTAAATTTTCAAAATAATGGAATAATGTTTATTACTTTCAGTGCGTCTTGAACTTAAATTTGATTGATTACCGTTGACATTAAATAAAAATTGTAAAAATAACATGATTAACTGCAATAAAATTATAATCTATACGACCGTACTTCTAATAGAAAGAATAGTGTACAATCAAAGGAGTGGAACCGCAAACTGTAGCATCATACTGTAACAGAAAAAGAAAGCTCCAAATACTGCATAAAAAAACTATATTCGTTTACGTGTACTAAGTTATCACCATCAGCGAACTGACGCTGTCGATGAATATAGTGTCTATACAAACACAAGCGAACGTTGTATAAATAATTCAATAAATTTAACAATACAAATTAATTAATTTTATAATAGAAACTTATTTGAACGAAAATGCTAACCTCTACAAGTTCAAGTTTTAACAAGTTTTCGTAACTAGTTGCGAAAGTAAAATTGTTTGACATTTGTCACGTTGTTTTGACATTTGTTTTGTACACGGTAACCATGGTAACATAGGTTACACTCAATTGGAATTTGAATTTGAAATAGATTTTTTTAAATTAGAATACATGGTTGTGTTACACGTAACGAATCATTGTTTTTGTAACTCAATTATCATATTCCTTAGAAAAAATCATGCGTTTCGTCACTGGTAACATAAATAACTTTTTCGCTATTTTCGGCAATTGATATTGATACGCGTATTTAAAATTGCTGCCCCACAAAGAAATAGTTGCTTACATTTGCGTACGTGAACGCTTTTACGAGTCGACACTAGATGTCGAAAAACTTATCGTTTAAATATTATGATCCCTCCAGTAGGGCATATAGTCGACAGCACGCGTTTGTACAATAGTGAACTCACACTCGAGTTCTCTCACTCCTGAAGAGACCCAAACGGACGAAACAGCTGTCGGGTGATTTTCAGTGTCTGTTTGCTATTGTACAACCTCTTACGTACTTTACATGCAGGCGATTCGAAATTTTTATACTTGCCAACTGTTATGTTGGCTATAATTATTGAAGAATCGACTATGTAACTGTTTTACTCACCTGTCGGCAAAGTTGCTTATAGTATTTTTAAAGTATTAACGTATCTAAACTCGGCACAATTGCGAATTATAAAACCTACCATTTTATTCGCAGATGAGGAAATATTTGCAATATGTTGATGAAAGCTTAGGCTTTCATCGAAAGTACAGAATTATCGCAATATTGCTTCAGACTTTATTTTATATTTATGCAATATAGGATTCAAACTTGCGTATAAGCTACTAAATGGCATTTCTTTGTATTTAGGTATAATTTATGGTGTTCAGACCATTTTACTATCTTATTTAGACTACGTTGTAATACAGGGTTCCCATATTAGACTATACAATTTAAAAGTCGAATACAAACTTTCTAATCAAAGTAAATTAACTTTTAATCGACTAATATGTAGCTTATTCTGTGGGATTTATGACTAAAGTAAATAACAATTCCCACAACAATTCTGGAGCTGAAGGAGCAGATTCCAAATGAAATTGCAGGAATAAATGGAGATTTGCTTCGCCGAGTGATGATACATTTTGAACTTTGCATTCAAAAATGCATTGAAGTCGAAGGAGGGCATTTAGAAGACATGATCTTTAAAACTTGAATTGTTATTTACTTTAGTCATAAATCCCACAGAATAAGCTACATATTAGTCGATTAAAAAGTTAGTTTACTTTGATTAGAAAGTTTTTATTGGACTTTTAAATTGTATAGTCTAATATGGGGAACCCAGTATATTACAGTCTGTAACCCTGTTCATTGTTGTATATAACTATCTAAATCTAAATTCATGTTGATAATCGTTATATGTAACATATTGTATTCTATCATTTAAATACGATTTAATAAACATTAACAAATTACTGTTTATGCCAAAATTTTTGATTTTTGTATCAATAAACAATACCCTACTTGATCAAACGCCTTGGAAAGGCGCGTATACGAGGTCTGGCTATTAAATACAGAGACTGGTTACGAAAAAGGATATTATTATAAAAATTATTCTACATTCTTCAATATGCTCCCCTCCCCTTGTCATACACCTTATCAAACGTTTTTTCCATTAATCGAAGCAGTGCTGGAAGTCTTATTTGGGGAGGGCCTTGGCGTTTTCTGCTTTACCGCTTCCATCGACTCAAATCGGGTCCCTTTCAAAGCAGATTTTATCTTCGGAAACAAAAAAAAGTCGCATAGTGCCAAATCTGGCAAGTACGGCGCCTGTCCAAGCACTGGAGTGCGCTTACCGGCTAAATACTGCTCCACAGATAGCGCGTTATGGGCCGGTTCGTTGTCCTGGTGCAAAATCCACGAGTTGTTCTTCCACAACTCGGGCCCTTTCTTTATCGGCGTTTACAGCCTTGGCAATCATCCGGATGCTCATTTGACGATCTGCACGCACAATTTGGTTGATTTTGGTCATTGTTTCCGGGGTTGAAACAGTGACAGGGCGACCTAGGCGCTGGTCTTTTTTAGTGTCTCTCGGCCCTCACTGAAGCTCTTACACCACTCAAAAACACGTGCACGAGATAGAGAATTGTCTCCATAGGCCTCTTGCCACAATTTATAGCACTCAGTCGGAGTTTTTTTTTTCAATTTAACGAGAAATTTGAGATTGATACGTTACTCCTGTTTTTCGTCACACATGGTTTTCGGCACGGGAAAAAAAACACTGCACAAATACTATAACAGTGACGTAAACGTGTTTTGGTACGTGCATAGAAAAGATATCTACATACACAACACACTACTCGTTTTTTCCCCCATTCGTCTAAGGCGCCGTCTAGGCGGACAGTCTTGTTATTCAATAGCCAGACCTCGTATAATACATCTACCTGTTTCCTATTGTTTAATTCATCAGCTACATAATGTGTTAGGGTAACAAGATTTGTAACTGTAGGGCGGTTTTTATAAAACCATGTTGAATAGAGGACAGTTGTGTTTTAAATAATTGTAGACTCCGCTTTTATATACGCTGTGTCACCGAAATGAGTATATTAATTTTATCCACTAATCCAACTCATCAAGATGAACAACTTTTCTATGTGTCATTTTTTCGAAATCTCAAGTTTGTTTTTAATTTTCTCCCCATAAATTAACGACTCCTTTATGTACCGTTCTCATTAAGAATACCAACAATAGGCAGCGTTTCTTAGCACTAAATAAGATATCTTTTTGTCTTATTATTGCCATCTTTAATTACAACAGTACATAGAAGACTCATTAACTTATGGGGGGTGGAAGAATTAAGAATTAAGATTTCAACAAAATGGCACAGAAAAGTTGTTCATCTTAAGGAGTTGGATTAGTAGTTAAAATTAATGTACTTCTTTCTGGGGCACAAGCGAGCAATTTTCTAATTATTTGGAAAAGTTGATATTTTGATACACAAATTAAATATGTTGGTTATCGGATCTGCAAAAACATCTTTGCAATCACGTATAAGGGAGCTAGGTATTTGGTCTTCTCTAGCAGTTGCCCTATTTTTTAGTTTAGATATGGCTACTTTTACATATTCTAATTGAACCTCATGTATATTTAGCAAATTTAGATTGGTGTCACAGATGTATGTTTCATCATGTTGATCGGTGAATGAGTCTTTACTGTAAATACTTTTAAAGAGCATCATAAACTGATTCACGATTTCCTCTGGTTTATTATATTCGATTCTATATATTTCTATGCATCTTAGAATGTATTCTAGTTTCATTTCGTTCGGAATTGATATATGATCAAAAAAATGTTGGTTTTTTGTTATTAACTCCTGAACATCTATCAAGTAGTTCTTGTACGCCTTTTTATTAGCAATTTTGTTTCACTTCTTATGAGTTTGGATTTTCCATATCTTTACTTGGCTTAGATTTTTTAAATTTCTTATACAATTTACCTTTTAGTTGAAGATTATTAATTACAATTTTATTAAACCAACTAAAGGAACAAATAGGTTGAAGTATATATGAGAACTAAAGTCTTAGTGCTTTATTTAGCTTTATTATTATTTTCTAGTAATCTAAAAACCGCTCTTGTTGTATCCGTATACAAAAAAAAACGATTAATCTAAAATTGAAAACTATAGAACAATTTCGGTCTTTAAATTTTTCATCTACGACTTGTTCAGTGTATGAACACCAACAAAATTATGTCACTCCAGCAATTTGGTTTCCGTGCTGGCTTCTCTACTAAAGTTGCTTCTATACCCGTTACAAAAAAGATTATCAGTAATAGTTATTTACGTGACATGTGCGTAAACAGATTCTTTTGGGAATGAGTGCCAAATAGTGTTTACGCACAAGTTGCGTATGCTATTTTTTGCACGATTCTTACTAAATTCGCACTTTCAAATTTCTAATATTATGACATGCAAACCACAAAAATTAATTAGCAAGCTGTGCCTATAATGCAAATGCACATAGCGCATACAATTGTCATCTGACATCCAGTTAACCTATTTAATTGTCAAACTTTTATTTAAAAATTTGAATTGTTTTTCGGCATTTACAAAAAATACAAGGTGCGTAAATTGCATTCTAAATAACGAACAAGGTAAGTACATCAACAATTTGTGTGTACAACGCACGCTAGTATTCATACCTACATAAAAGTGACAAATAATATACAAAGTGTCGTTTGTCATTTCGAATTTTTAATTATCAATTATTGCAGTTCTAAAGAAGTTTTTGCTATATTAGGGATGTAAAGTGATTTCTCATTGTTTTCAAAAAGTAATTCTAATAATAAAAATCAGGCACAAATACCACTCACAACAGCTTAACGTCAGTAATGGTGTACTCCAAGGTAGTATTCTTGGACCGGTTCTGTTTTTAATATTTACAAACGATATTTTTAAGCAATTGTACGAGAATTATATTATTTTGTATACACATCGGTTATTAATCAGCTGTTTTTGTACAATGAGTAAAGTTAAAAACCAATAATTGTATGAGATTAATTCAAAACTATTGTACCGACAAAAGTCTTTAATTAAATATTGGTAAGACTGAGATTGTTCTGTTTTTACCTAACTACAGTTCTTCTATCTTGTTATTAAGATCTAAAGACAAGAGCATACTTAATTGTCCTGTTGTCAAATTTCTAGGAATACAAATGGATCAGAATATGAGCTAGTTTGAAGAAATATGAAAACTGAGAAAGGTATTGTCTTTGCAGTGTTTTGTTTTAAGCCGGCTCAGGCACGTTGTAAGTAAGGATATCTTAGTTTCTTACTATAATGTTCATATCTGTTATATTTTAAACTATAACATATTGTGCTGGGAATGTTCCCGATACCTTAACGACTTATTTTTAGTGTAAAATTAAAAAATATTTTCTGAGCTCAAAATTTTACTTTACTGTTGTATTTACATTTTAAATGCTATTGTGTACGTTAAAACACATATTAATGATTTTTCTAAAGCTGGTGACAACAAACGTTACCAACTTTGATTCGGAGACACTGTAAATATTTCTTGCCACAGATTAGCGTTAACCAGTAACAGTTCTTACATTCTTCCTATAAAATTATTTAACCATTTACCTTTGAAGCTGAGAAACTTGATCAATATTAACCATTTTAAAAAACTGTTACATTAATATTATTACTTCATTAAACTTTGAATTTCACCAATTTATGTAATAAATGTAATTAAAAATTAACAAAAGAGAAATACCAAAAATCTGTATGGATTAATTTCTAATCCATTATTACAGTCTTGGATGTTATTTCTTTCCTCTTACTAAAATTACGAATAATTGTATTATAGAAGGAGTTTTTCCAGATTGTTTTTAATTAGCAAAAATTATTCCAATTGATAAAAATGGCGATACTAATAATAAAAATAAATATAAACCAATAGCATTGTTACCAATTATATCTAAAGTTTTTGAAAAAGTATTATCTCTTATCTGTACAACTTGCAACTTACTTTGAAAAGAATAATTTATTATACCAACATCAAAACGCTTACAGAACTATAAAGTCTACTGCTAATGCACTCTTATGCTTTATTGATCGGTGTTGTGATGCGCTGAATAATGAAGAATACTTATTAGCTTCGACTTTAGATTTAAGTAAAGCGTTTGATTGCATATGCCCGTTATTACTATTAAGTAAGCTATATTCCTATAACATTAAACCTATTGCCTGTAGAATGTTAATGTCTTACCTTAAAAATAGGCAACAATGTGTGAATGTAGGTGTTGATATATCTAGCTTTAAATATAATAATGTCGGTGTTTCCCAAGAATTGATATTGGGACTTTTACTATTTATTGTTTTTAAAAATAACTTTCCTCAAATTGAAAACAAATTACTACAATTGTATATGCTAATAATTCAACAATTCTGTTACGTGGTTCAACATGTTGTCAATGCATGTTTGAAGAAACCGGTCTGGGATATTCTATATTTCTAGAATATGTTGTAATTAACTATGTGTCTAGTGCTTTTTTTATAGTCAATGTTAAATGTATAGGTAGATATTGCGTTGTTGGTGTTCTGCTTGTTGGAGTATTGTATTGTGTATGATGAGCTCTTTTTTTACGGCCTTGACTTCTCTTCTTGTACTGTTTTTGTTTTTCTGTTAGTATGTTATTTTTGAGTAGATGTTCCTCTATTCTATTTGTTATGAGTGATATTATGAATTTGTTAAAGGTGGGTAACCATGTGATAGGTCTATAATTAGCTGGATTTTGAGTGTCTTTTATGTGTTGATCTGAATTTATAGTTTGTTGTAATTCTTCTATGGTAAATTGGGTGTGTTGTGTGGTTTCTATGTGTAAGTGTTTTGCTATTTCTGTTTTGATTTATGTTTTATTTCTGTCGTGTGTTCTTGGTGTGCTCCATAGTTGGTGATTTCATCTTCTTTGGAGTTATAATGTTGATTTTTTCTGTATTGTATAGCGTATTGTACAATTACCTTTCATTGTTGTGGAACATGTTGTTACGTAGTCTTCGAGGGTTTACCTCTTTGTACCTCTGTAATCTGATAGAATACACGGCTAACTTTTATTTCAATGTGTTTAATATCTCTATTGGTGTTTTAGTGTGCTTTTGTAGAACAGATTTAATCCTTTTTATTAATTTTTAGATCCGTTGCTGTTAATATAGTGTGTGAATTTCCCTATTTCTTGTTTATGTAGGCTAATTGTTCTCGAGTCTGATCTGCCATTTGGGTTTCTTGTCGGAATTAATTTTTGGGTTACTCTCGATTCCTCATTGTTAAGTTTTAAGCTTCTGTATTATTATCTATGGTCATTTAAAACCCTTCTTGAGTTATTCCCAATAAACAATATTTTGTTGTAAAGTTTAACGCCCCTGGCGCCCTTATGGTGCACTTTTGGTTACAGGTAAATTGGTGTCAAACTGTCTATTTTGAGCCAGAGAACCTTTAGTAAAACCATGTACACACCTTTCAAAAACACCCTGTATAAGAGCGAGCGCGATGCCGAGGGAATTAATTATTATTGCCAATTATAACCAATCCAAACTGCCTAAACTATACTAAGCTATCCGCCGCACTAATTCGTTATTTCAAAGACCACTTCAAATGCTGCTAGAATTCGGCACGGGCTGTGGCAAAAAACCGTACTAATCCGCCATCTCAAAGACCACTTTAAATGCTGCTTGGATTCGGCACGAGCTGTTGCAAAACTGTACTAATCCACTATATCAAAGACCATTTTAAATGCTGATTTAATTCGGCAAGGGCTCTGGCAAAAACTGTACTAATCGCTTGAGAACCACTTAAAAAAAACACTGTTAATAATCCGCATAACCTGCGCCTATTTACTCCAAACCCTAAACAGTGTGGCTGAGTAATTCTGTAGCAGTTGCTCTCTTCTAAAACCGTTCTATTTAAAACTAGCGCTCAAATGTGGCTGATTCATACGGTAGCACTTCGTAGTAAGCGTGCCGGCAGATTCTGGTTTCTGTGAAACATCACCGCCACAAAACCGAGGATAGAACTTTTCGCACATAAACTGCTTGCCCACCAAGCATCACCGTACAAGTACGCCCACCAGTCATCTTGTGCAGTTAAGACGAACTTCCGTTGTTTATAAAGCCGTAATTGTAAACTCAGTTCTTAATTCTGTAACAAGCATGCTCTGTAGAAAGAAGTTCTAACCGATAAACTTAAACGTGGTTGTGAAAGACCGCCACCGATGCTTAAACTACCTTAACTGTTTTAATAATCCAATAGTACAAACCGCAACTATTGAGACATAGGCTAAGGGCGGGTTATTTTGACTCAAATAATATCATAAGACACAATATGCCTTAATAAAATATTGCTGTGGAAAAGGATACAAGGCGTTAGATAAAAAATGTTTTTTTTTTCATTTTTGTTAATAATTTCACTGTAAATTTATCAATTTTTATCAAATCTACAGAGAAGCATAATTATCTGACAGTTCAAAACGTACCCTTAATAAATGAAGTAATATTTAAAATCCTCTTCTGACACTACGAATTGTTCAACTGCATTTTTCTCGGAAACCGATAAAATTATCGTATTTATACAAGAGTACCAATATTGTGTAGAAATCATGTTTACGTCATATTCTCTAATTAAAATCACTAAAAAGTTTTCTCAAAAAAAGTTACCAGTCGATTTCGTCATCAGAAATCATTCACGTGGCGCCCCTTAGAAAAAATTGTAAAATAGTACATAAAATAATGTTCTTGATCTAAAGTTATGCCTCTCTGCCAATTTTGATAAGAATTGATAAATTTACAGTAAAATTATTAACAAAAAATAAAAAAAAATAATCTAATTTAACGCTCTGTATTTTTTTCCACAGCAATATTTTATTAAGAAATATTAGGTCCTATAGTCATATTTTAGCTTAAATAACCCGCCCTTAGCTTATGTCTCAATAGTTATAGATCACCCTGTATAAGACATACAGTATATACTTGACGAACGAACGAATAATCATGTTGTTCTGTTGAGGAATATTTGTGGATATTTTGGGTTTGTTGTAAGTTATAGTCTTGTGTTGTGTCTTTTGTACTTGTACTGATTTCTGTATGGCCTTAGCTTATAGCTTCAGCTGCGTTGCGGTTCGGTACCTGTGTTTGGTTGTTTTCCTCGTGAGTATCGTTATCGCTATTATTTTCTTCTATAATATTATTATCTGTTGTTTGCGTTTCGTTGACAACTATTTGTTTTATTGTTTTTATTTGTTGTTGTGTGGGCCGCTTATTATTAAAAACTACTGGTTTTTGATCCATCAGTCTACGTTCGGTTACCATAGTGTACGTCGGGTATTTGTGGAGAAACAGTCTGAGTAGTTCAGGTGTGTATCCAGAGCCAATAGTCTCAATTTTTGTAGCTTTGTAATAGCAATACATTACGTGTGTATTGATTTAATGTGTCCATGTAATGCGTTGTTTTGTCTTACCAGCCTTAGTGGTTACCAACTGATGATCTGGTAAAGCAGCTGCAGCTGGGTTGTGTATTCTGTGTCCTGGTTATTGTTTTCTGGTTGAGCTGCAACTTTTTGTGTTACGTATATTTGCTCAGTCAACACTACGAGGTTGATGTCCCGCAAGTTATCATGCCCAGCATTGACTCCAGACCTGCCCTAGCGCTCCTAGCGGCTTCTTTTCTGTATTTCTTTTTTTTGCTATGCTGAAACGGGTAAGAATGCATTTTTAATCTACTATCAAGTGATTTTTTTCTTCTTGAGATAAGATTTACTCCTTGTTTTGGCTACAGGCTGTACGGCTCGCCGTGCATGCCGTAGCAACCAGGTATACTCCCGGTCTGACATTATTATTATTGGGTATAATTAAAAAATGCCTTCTATTTGTAGTGATACATGCATGACAAAATTTCAAAACAAGTCACGAGTATCAGAGGTGACAACTAACCCATGTCGTAGTACATAAATTAGAAGTCAGTAACCCACTCCAAAAATAAAGTTAATATAATTTGGCCTTAACAAAACGAAAGTTGTGATCGTCAAATAAATAAAATGGGAAAGGATCCTACGTTGTGATTATTTTTAATTTATCTACAAGATTTGGATAGATTCGGATTGAATGAGAACTGATTCACTTTGGATAATGTATTATAAACCAATAAATTAAAATAAAATTCACATGCAAACCACAATAACATTTAATATTTAATTCCTGCATAGGCTGCTTACAAAAAGGAAAACCTGAAAAGTACATTGGACATACACAGATAACACACAAATCGCAAAGGCATAACACATAAAATGTCAATAATCAAAATACAACAAAATACAAAAAAAAACAATAAACAAGAAGTTCTCATTGGACATTACTTTACAATCACTCATGGTAAACTGCACACAAACGTAATAAACTGTCTAGTAACTTCTTAAGTTGAAGTTGACACAACAATTTCGTATACACGTTAATTTTTCGTATACGCAAGTGTTAGCGGAATGCTGCTAAACATTTGCCAATTCTTTATTTCACGTACGTTAATTCAATTCAAATAGACGTAAACGACCCTTAAAACAAACGATTTAAATCAAATAATAATTTAGTAGCGTTCCACATCTTGTTGCATTGTTAGAAAAAATCCCCTTCATATGTTCTAAAAATAGACTGAAAACGCCCAAATTTATGCCTCCGTGACAGTGGTTATTTTACAATCTGAACTAAACATTGTTAACTTATATTTTATCTATTGTTTCCCATAGCAATATATATGAACTCAATTTAAATTAAACCGTAATAAAAAAAACATTTGATAAATCGGTGACGAACGCTTCATGAAGGCGTTTTACAAAAAAAAATATGCGCGAGACAATTCTCTACGCAATAAATTTTCAGACAAAGAAACTACATTAGCGGTTCCTAATTAGTTAATTTTTCTATAATTGTGGTTTAAACAATCGTAAAAGGTAAAACTAAAAACTGCAAAAGGGCAAACTTAAATCTGGTTCAAAATAAAGCATCCCCAAAATTAATCTAAACATATATTGTACATACCTCTAGTAACACGTTACAAGGTTTACACACAAGTGTCCCTGCATCGCCCTTATTTCATTAGTTCAAACAAAAAAAAATTTAAGGCGGAGAATTATTTCCGATATATTTTAAGAGCAAAAGCGTACAAAAAAAACTAGCGGTTTAATATGTCGTCTAACTTTCAGGATAATTATACCTAAAATTGTTTTTTTATTATTATTATTATTTAATTTTTAAGTCTGGAACTCTACATATTTAATATTTTGGTTTTGATATTGGCCCTTAGTGTGATATTTACCTATTATACATTTGATTATTTCCCATTCACTGTACGTGTCTTTAAAGTATAAATTATTATTATTATCTGTTACAAAATAAATACGTTACAGTTCAAGTGTAAATAGATGAGTACATAATATTGTTCCTTTTTATCTTTACTTTTTTTTAATAAAGTCGATAATTGGAAATGCAAGAAAAATAAATTGCAAGAAAATAAAGTGGATAACATCAATAACTTTCTTTTCCAATATACGCACTAAAATTGTGTCATTTTAAACACGGAACGAATAGATATTTTGCTTGGAGTAAAACGAAAAACCTTTAGATAAACTACTATCGATTTGAATTCTTACATTCTCGGTATCAAATAAATCGTTTTCTTATTATGTACCGCCTTTTTGGCCCATAGACATAAATAAGCAATTTCTGTCAAGAAAAATTATAAGTACTTAATAATCTACAGAACTTTTGGAAATTAGTTACATCTTTGGTCATATTCATTAAAGAGAATGTTAAATATTTAGAAATCGGTATTTTCACGGTTTATTTTTCTCTTTTATTTGTTCAAAACCAGTAAACATGCGTAACTAATTCTAATCTATAACAATAAATCAATTAACCGAACTATTTCAATAATTGTTGTTAACATTGTGCTTCTACATACATCAATTATCCCTTTCAGTTGCTTTATGTTAATTTTCCAAAATTCGTGTAAAAATAAAAAACATGTCATTCGAAGTACTTAAGCCAGAAGGGCGGTATTAGTTTTTATCTCAATAGATATTCTACATAAAATATGTTGAGCTATGAGACGATATCGAAATCTGAATTTTTAATTTTTCTTTTTTATTACTTACTTTATCGGTTTTGGGTTACTAGATTTCTTGTCTTCAGGCTAACCAAACTTTGATGAAACTTGGAAATTAGAGTAGTTTTTATGTAATTGTAAAAATATAAATTAACTTTGGGAATGATTGCGTACTTTGGATAAAAGCATGTAGATGCAAACAATTAATTAAGAACAATTGTTATTTCTCCAACGTTTACTTAAATCATTTATTTTTCTCTATATTAAAGTTGTTTCTAATTTGTATTTGCAATAATTTTACTCAAACAATTTCTACGATAAGTATAATTATTGAGATACAGTACTGTCGCAATTGTTTAGCAATGTCTTGAGTGACAGAAAGAACTATAGAAAAAGTGTTTTTTACAAAATTGAATTTAGTTAGCGAGTTTTTATAATCACATCCTCTTAGAGGATAAACTCCAGTTGTTTTAACATACAAATATTTTAATAATTTCTTTTGAATTTGTTCAATGATTTGTTTGTACTCAGCATAAATACGACTCCAGACTAAAGATGCATACTCCAATTTTGAACAAATTAAACTAAAAAACAAAGAAGTTAATGCTGAATTGTACAATTACGAATAATAAATCCATATAAACGATATGCCGTTTTCTCTACGTTTTGTATCTGAATAACTTTCTGGAATGTTTAAGTGACCGATTAAAACCTTCTTTTTGACTAAGTACTACGCCACGGTTATCGACATCAGACAACTACAGGCAATCTGTGGGTACCACGTCTATCAGTTAAGGGGTGGCTATGCTTTATGGCTTAAACGAGGGAGCATTATGCCTTCCAATACTCTTCGAAACCCTTCCACAAGAAGAATCCTGTAGTTACACAAACTAAGGAGCTGTCGATCTCGTCGCTAACTGAACATCCTACTCTCGGGACTTCGGTCACCTAATACAGCTAAGTCGTAGTGTTTAAGTATCTTATTTATTGTTAATGAGTGTAAAGTTCATGAACATACGACATAAAACGGCTTTGATCTTTAGTTTTAAGTAAAACTCTATTCGGTGGTACACTCAATAACCGAGAGATTTTATTCAGCTCAATACGGGCTTGTGCGCTTCATTGTAAACGGTTATCGCAAAATCAAAAGGTTTTTTATGTTTCCGGGAGGTACTTACCCCGTTAGATAAGTTAGTTTAAGAGTTAGTGTTGTTGCATGTTCAACCAGATAAATTGCCGTGTATAAATGATATATGTACACTAAGTGTTCCTATCACACAATCCTCAATTGGAAAGTTAACAGTACGATTTGTGTTGGTAAAGTTTAACTGTAAATTCGGTGCGTTATTCGTAGAGATTGCTTATTATTTAAGCGAGACTAGTGCTAAAATACGTGACGGCGTCCGACAGTCTCTTTCTTTCTCACTCACCTATTGCTATAGAAATTTTAAATTGTCTGTCTTCCTTTTGTGATTAATTAATGTGTCAATTTGTTTGATCTAGTGTATCTAGGATTAAGTAAAACCTTTTGATCTCCTATTAGTCGGTTTTATTTCTCTCTCTTACTCAGCAAGTTGCGCCTTGTTAGGACAGCTGTTTAATTTCTTCTAACTCCTTAAGAACCGCCTCACTTTACGACGACACCGGAAAGTTGCTGTTCTACTTAAATAACATATTTTCTAACAACTTAATACGCTACACTGATCCGTAATTTTGTTTATTCTTTTTTTTTAGTTCCATCTAGAGCCGTTGTTTATTTGTAAACCTCAACCGTTACAAGTTAATGATCAAAGTAAACTCCCAGATCCTTGACTATATTGTTTGATTTAAAACTGCATTATTAACTGCATAGGAAAATAGCAGTAGATTACTGAAGGTTAAAATTTTACATTTAGATGCGTTCAGTGTAAGACTATTTTTGCAGCATTAATCCTGTAGTAGATCTACTTGTTTTTGTAAAGAGTGGCAATCATCAACTTTCTATATGTTTACATAGATCTTTAAGTCATCCTCAAAAACTAATAATAATAATTAGTTATTTTTTTTAATCAATGTTTTGTGATTAATCCTGTCAAAAGCCTTGGAGAAATCTATGTACACTACATCTACTTTTCCTCTGATATCTAGTTTATCACATAAATATTGACTAAGCACTGCAAGATTAGTAACCGTTGATCTTGAGTTCATGAATCCGTGTTGATGCATACATATAACGTGTTTAGTTAAACAAGAGGTCCGGTTGCACAAAATATTCTGTAAAACCTTCGCAAAATTATTTAATAATGAGATAGGTCTGTAATTTTTAATCTCAGAGCAGTTTCTATCTTTATGAATAGGACAGACTTTAGCAACTTTCCAAGAATTTGAAAAGATAAAAAAAAAAAAATTTAAAAGTGGGTGAAGATTTTAAATCTTTACTTGATGCGAGTGTATTTTTTAATTTTGTTCCATCATCTAATGTTTCTTTTTCCATTATTGGTTGAAAACTGATATCGCAAATTAAATTACTGTTATCCTAAATTTCATTGTTAATATGTTGTTGTACATTAAAGTAAATACTTTAAAAGAAATTACTAAAATCGTTTTCAATTAATTGGGGATTACAGTATGATTTATAATCGTAGAACATCTTACAAGAAATACGCGATGTCTGTGTTTTTTATTAATAAAACTAGAAAACAATTTTGGTTTGTCCTTAAGTTTCATCTGGATGTTACAAAGAAAGTCTGTATATGACTATCTGTTTTTTATCTTAATTTGTTTCCTAAGTCTACTAACTTTTAGATAATAAGAGATTATTATTTTCTCTTGTGACAATTAAGTTTTTTTCTTAACAAGATTATAATATCACTCGTATACCACTTAGAGTACTTATTCTTAAAATTCCTGAATTTTGGAACATGATTGTCAAGAAAGAATATTATAAAACTTGTCATAGAAACCATCCACAGCCTCGTCTATATCTAAGTAAGAATCTAAGAAGCTCCAATTACTTTGAGAACACTCATTATATAATGAAAAATAATCAGCTTTCTTAAAATTGTATGTTTTACTACTATCATTTATACTAAGTTTCTTTATTATTACAAAGTCCATGAAGTTCAATAGACATGACATATTGAGCAGTTGATAGTACTTAATACTAGATCGAGTAATTTGTAAATAATTACTTCAAATGTAATTATACTGCGTCATATTAAAACAAAGACATTAAATTAGTAATTGTGCGAGTTTTTCTAACTTCAAGATTATCATCAACAAATTGAGAGTTGAAATATCCCACAATTATTACTTTGTTTCAGTCAAAAATATTACACATTTCGATGCTTTCAAGAACTTATCAAATAAGATACAGATGGCGGAATATAAACAACAACAATATAAAATGAACTAAAAGAGACATGGCATTTACACACTAAAAACTCAATTTCGGGAAAGTTTTCATCAAAAAAGACGTGTCAACAACTCCTGATTTTATAGAATTATCTACATCCAGTAGAACACCTTCACCTGTACTTAACCCCAGCAAGTCGAGCTTACGATCTCTTCGGTAAATATCGTACACACAGGGAAATATTAATAAAAATAATAAAATAATAAGAGTTGATATCATGTTTTAACCAAGTTTCACTAAGCGCTCTAATACTACGAGGATGTATTGATATCTAGTTAGCCTAGACCAGTTCCTTGCATAAACAAAATATTGCGTTACCATAGCAACGAACAATAACTTATTAGAAGTGTCAGTGTAAAGTTTGACGTCAAAAAGTAAACCAGAGTCACGCAATAAATTAAATGAAAAAGATGTCTACCGAAATTGTGAAAATCGAAAAATTGGAGTATCGAGCCATCATCAAGTACCTGTATTTAAAAGGGTTAAGAGGTAAGCAGATTTACGAAGATATGCTTAATACCCTTGGTGATCAATGTCCTTCGTATGCGACCGTCCAAAATTGGAATGCAAGCTTCAAAAGAGGTAAATTTTCCATTGAAAATGATGACCGATCGGGAAGGCCAGTTTCTGTGTCAGTCCCCGAAAATATCGATGCAGTTCATGACATGATTTTATCAGACCGTCGAATTGGGCTAAAACGGATATCTGAAGCACTGAATATTTCATACGAACGCGTTCATCATATGGTTCACGTCAATTTGGACATGAGAAAAATTGCTGCAAAATGGATCCCCAAATGTTTGAATGTTGACCAAAAGCGTGCAAGGGTAGAAGCATCGCGTTCGATCTGTGCTCGATTTGAAAACGATGTAGACTTCTTAAACCGAATTGTTACTATGGATGAGACTTGGGTACATTTCTACGATCCAGAAACAAAGCAACAATCGATGGAATGGCGACACTCTGGTTCTCCAAGACCTAAGAGTTTCGTGTCCAAAAATCTGCTGGAAAAGTTCTTGCTTCAGTTTTTGGGATTGCCATGGAGTAATCATGATTGATTTTTGGATAAGGGTAGAACAATAACTGGAGATTACTATTCGACATTACTGACCACTCTACGGGAAAATATTAAAGAGAAAAGACGCGGAAAGCTATCCAAAGGTGTTTTGTTTTTGCAGGACAACGCCCCTGCACACAAATCTCATGTTGCCATGCAAAAATTCGTGATTTAGGGTTTGAATTACTAGAACACCCCCTTATTCACCCGATTTGGCTCCGTCCGACTATCACCTCTTTCCTCAACTGAAAAAAAGTTTAAAAGGTCGTACATTTTCTTCCAACAAGGAGGTAATAGAAGCTGTGGAGGTCTGGTTTGCAGAGCAAAAGAAACATTTTTTTGAAAGGTCTAGAGACGTTGCAGGTTCGCTGTAATAAATGTATCCAATTAAGAGGGAATATGTTGAGTAATAAAATATTTTGACATTGAAATTTTGTTTGGTTCTATAGTAGGCTAAGAATTTTTCAATATATCCTCGTATATTCGCAGACACTTCCATTGGTTAAGAATAAATGTGTTTTCCTATTAGGTCCTCTAACATTTTGGTAGTACACTCATGAAATTTAAAACTTGGACACCACAATTTCTGTAAACAAAAGTTTGCACATTGTGAAGCGGGCTTAAGGGTATCATTTACAATTCTAACAGCAGGTAGTCTCAGCAGGGGTTATCTTATAGAAGGACTGTAGAATGAATCATTACACTAAGCACGTTTTAGAAAATAGGTAATTTACGTTGCTTACTTAATTTTTTCTTTAAAGAATATATTTGAAGGTATCGCTAATTAAACACCATAGCTCGATTAATTATCGAATCAAAATTTTGTTTAGGAAATGTTTACAAAATAAAATTAGAAATAATTTTGATTTAAAAACGTCTACAAGCAATAACTTTTAAATTAAATCAAAAACTAAACATGGTTATTTGGGTTGACTGATTATTACTTATTTTTAAATAAATCTAACCTACTAATTATTGTAAATTATTAAAAAAATCATTAAACTCTCTATTCATAATATTTAGTCCTTACAAAATGTATATTTTATGACGTTTCATTTTTTCTGTAGTTAATATAAAAAAGTGAAAATAAAAACTAAGGCAATTCTTATTGTCAACGTATATATTTAGTTTTTGACAAGAATTTATTACATAATTATAATTAAGATACCAAGTTATAGTTTAAAATTAAATAGAAAACTTTTTTTTAATAAAGGTATTACTATATAAATAAATATAAGAAATCAATAATGGGTGTGACTTCCATTATTATTGATACATTCTTGGAGGCGTCTGCTCTTTGACGCTATCAAGGTATCAATATAATTAATATTAATCGTTTCCCATGCGGTATCAATGGCTGCAATTAGTGCATTACGGTTTACTGGTATAAAATTGGCCCTTGTTGTCTTTGGATAACAGCAAGTATTCGAGCCCAAACATTTTCGAAAATGTTAAAATCTGGGCTTTTGCTGGCCAGGGTAACAGCTCAAGTTATTTTTCGTATCCAATTGCGCACAACCCGCGAAGTATGAATAGTTGTCCTTTAACAACAAAATACATTATGAAAATGTTAATTCAACAGATCCGAACTATTTTTGGAGAAGTATAGTGAAATAAGAATACTTACTTGTTGGAAAATATAATCTTCGTCTGGATAAAACACTTCGACTGAAGGTTTCATAATAGTTTCTAAAATATCTAAATACGCAGCAGAATCAAGACGTCCATCGATACCCAACAAACTCCTGGACCCCGCGCCTAACCCAACCCACATTCACAGAAAAATAACCACTTCGTTTTTTAGGACATATGTGATTATTTTCGTAACGAGTTCCTTCCATTCTAAAAACTTTTAGTGGTCCATCGTTGCGGCTATTGAACGTTTTTCGTCGCTAAAATCACTCGATTCAAAATTCCAAAGGTTCGTTCACATATCGCCTTGCAAATTCAGACGACGTCTCATATTTTCGTCTGAGAACTTCTTTCGCAGCAGCATTATACTTCTTTATTCCCATCTCCTTTAATCTTTTTGTGCAGTTATACGGCATCCGGGAAAATGTGTATCTGCTATAGCCCTGTAGTATGTAGCAAATGGTTGTTCTGTTATGTAATGAAACAACTCGAGATCTTGAGCACGTGTAGATACTTTAGGTCTACCACTTCCGATGGCTCTTTCCAAAGTGTGTTCAAGATTCCATTTTACTCGGTAATGCCCTACGGGTGCTTTTTTGGTATATCTAACATACGTGAAATTTCACGCACGCTACGGCCCGCCGCTAATTTCGAAACAATCCGCGCTTTCAAATCAGCACCGAGATGAGGTGGCATTTCACAACACTTGAAATTTTAAACTAAAATGGAATTTACATTTCTTACTTTATTTATTGGTTCACACTACCTCTTCTCAAACAGTAGGTAATTGTTTATTTATTACATACTTCTAATGACCAATGTAACAACCCTTAGAGCAATATGACTCAAAGGAAGTAAATTAAACAAGCAAGGATATTCTATTGTTATTGAAACTTATTCATAAAGTAAAAGCCATTTTCTTATAATGCTAATGGACAGGATTTTCTTTTAAGTATTAAGATTACAATAGAGGACTTATAAACTTTCGAAAATATCTAATTATTAATATTTACACTGCAATTGCGCTTTTTCCTTAATAATTTCTTAGCAATAACATACACGTTCTTGGTTTTAAGTTGTCATAAATTTGATATGATATAAATTTGTGTTTCTAATATTACATCACAAACTAATCTTTATTCGCCAAAAAATTGTTGTTTAAGTTGTAAAGCTTCGTACACACCTGAACAACAAACCGAGCAACAAACATAACAACGAACCGAAAGTCAAACAGAACGACAAACGATCTTTTATGATTTCCACAATCCGAACAACAAACGGAACGTTTGTGCTGTTTCCATAATTATTTTCGTAGTTTTCAGTTCATATATATTTATTATTAGAAGAAATTTTGGAAAACAAGAAGATAGTGCCAACCAAATTTTACGCACAAAGAAGAGTAAAAAATTATAATTACTTCGCTTTTTTTATTTTGGAAATTTCCCGCCCAAATGATGCTAATAGGGATCATTTTTTCTTGCATTCTTAAACACTGATTAATTTAAAACATTTTTCTTCTGTCAACTCCATAATATTACCTAAAACACAACAAACCCACAAAAGGGAGGACAAAAAATAAATAATTTAATTCTCCCGCATAAGTTTGTTCGCCGTTTTGTTTAAATTCGTCCAAACCTGAAAACGCATTCGCGCACCGTCCAAATTAATGTTCCGATTGCCGTTCGGTTTGTTGTTCTGTTTGTTCCTCGGTTTGTTGTTCAGGTGTGTACGAAGCTTTACAATAAGCATATTAATATGAACTATATCTTATGAAAGGAGAGTTATGTAACTATAATTAACGACTTAACGTTACGTTAGTAGATTCCATTTACTATTTACACATATTTTCTTGGAACATTCGATAATTAACTATCGGGATATGATGACCCTATACTTCGCAGGTTGTGCGCAACTGGATACAACCAAATAACTTGGGCTGTTACCCTGGCCAGCAAAAAGCCCAGATTTTAAACATTATCGAAAATGTTTGGGCTCGAATACTTGCTGTTATCCGAAGACAACAAGGGCCAAATTTTATACCAGTAAACCGTAATGCACTAATTGCAGCCATTGATACCGCATGGGGAAACGATTAATATTAATTATATTGATACCTTGATAGCGTCAATGAGCAGACGCCTCCAAGAATGTTTCAATAATACTGGAGGTCACACCCATTATTGGATTTCTTATATTTATTTATATAGTAATACCTTTATTTAAAAAAAAAAGTTTTTATTTAATTTTTAAACTATAACTTGGTATCTTAATTATAATTATGTAATAAATTCTTGTCAAAAACTAAATATATACGTTGACATAAGAATTGCCTTAGTTTTTATTTTCACTTTTTATATTAACTACAGAAAAAAATGAAACGTCATAAAATATACATTTTGTAAGGACTAAATATTATGAATAGAGAGTTTAATGATTTTTTAATAACTTCAATAATTAGTAGGTTAGATTTATTTAAAAATAAGTAATAATCAGTCAACCCAAATAACCATGTTTAGTTTTTTGATTTAATTTAAAAGTTATTGCTTGTAGACGTTTTTTAAATCAAAATTATTTCTAATTTTGTTTTTTTTTTATTTTTTTTTATTTTTTATTTTTTTTTTTTATATATAAATATTTTAAATATTTAAAATAATAACCTTTGTAATCTTTATTAATAAAAAAAAAATTAAAAAAAAAAAAAAATTATAAAATTTAAATAGAAAAATATATTTAAATTATTTTAATTAAATAAAATAATAAAAAATTAATATTTAAAATTTTTTAAATAATAAAAAAAAGTAATTAAAAAATATTAAAAAATTTTAAAAAAAAAATAAAATTAAAAAAATGAAAAATTTAAAAAAAAAAAAAAAATTATGTAAAAAAAAAAAAAAAAGTAAAAAAAAAAAAAAAAAAAAAAAAAAAAAAATTTAAATATAAATAATTTTTTAAAATAATTTTAAATTATTTTTATAAAAAATATTAAAATAAATAAAATAAAAAAAAAAAAAAAAAAAAAAAAAAAAAAATAAAAAAAATTAAAAAAAAAAAAAAAAAAAAACCCCAATTTTATTTTGTAAACATTTCCTAAACAAAATTTTGATTCGATAATTAATCGAGCTATGGTGTTTAATTAGCGATACCTTCAAATATATTCTTTAAAGAAAAAAATTAAATAAGCAACGTAAATTACCTATTTTCTAAAACGTGTTTAGTGTAATGATTCATTCTACAGTCTTTCTATAAGATAATCCTTGCCGAGACTACCTGCTGTTAGAATTGTAAATGATACCCTTAAGCCCGCTTCACAATGTGCAAACTTTTGTTTACAAAAATTGCGGTGTCCAAGTTTTAAATTTCATGAGTGTACATATTAGTTATAATATTATTAAGACGAAAACTGAATTTGGAATTTATTAGGTCGTTTTGGACGTTCTCCGACAAAATATAAAACAGTTATTTTACAGCGCGAAATAAATTTGAGTGCTTTAAATTTATTAGCTGTAAAATAATTTAACGCACAAGATTTTTATTATATTTTTGGCTGACGATTTTTAAAATTATTAATTTTATTTATAATTCAATGTCAATGAAGTTTGAAATCAAATAAAAGGCGCAATAGGTACCTATCAAAGAGATCTTTCACTTTATTCATTTGTTTTTCTATACGTACACATTCTGTCAATTTGTTCTTTGCGTTTTTAAATAACAATTTTTCAAATAACTATATCTAGTGACGATAGTTGTTTGGGTACTCCTCTAGAATTGTTACAAGTTCATTTCAATTATTGCCGGAAAAATTTAGAATCTCAATTTAACATATTTAAGAAGTGGTGCCAAGAATAAGCAGCTAAGCTAAGAAATACAGTGAAAATATTCTTTTGGCATATTGTACGGATTTCATAGAGAAAATTAAAAAAGATCTTTGGACAATTTTTTCAATGCTAAAATCGTGCATTATGTTAAATAAAAACATTGTTATATCTAAATACGCTATTTAATTACATACATAAAAAGGGAAACCGAATATTATAAACCAAAAAAAAGTGAAATTTTAGATGAAAAAGACATTAGTAAATTTGTTACGCAGGTTCCTAATGATGTTTTTTACTTGTGAATGTAAGAATTTAGTCCTCATTTATACAAATTTCTAATTCAAAACAGTCAACTAAAAATTACGATAAGGGCCGGTTACACCAACACTACTTAAACTTAGTAGTGCTTAAAAACTTAGATACAATCGTACCAGAACAACAATTGTTTTTAAGTTTTGATTAAATTTAAGTTGTATTAGTGCAACCGGCCATTAGGTACTAAAATTACTTTAAAAAGGTTTCTTTACATTATTATTTTTGGCCGTTTTAATGTCTGTGGCTTTAGGCGTGAACAGCTCACTAATATGATTAAAGATATCGAACAGAAAGACGACTTTTTATTATTACGATTCCCAAAACCAAAACAAATATAAGCTTCTTTTGTTATAACAAAGCACGAATGGGTTGCCACTGTCCAACTCTATTTGCAAGTCTGACTGAAAATTTCTTAAATCCCTGAGCGTCTGTTTTGAAATATGAAAAGTAGAGTACTGTGCTTGCATAAACAATATTAGCATACCGTCTAAAATCGCTACATATTTCAATTTACCAAATCCACGCTAATATACTGGACACTGCTTTCGAAGAAGTTTTGCTACTTTATCAGCTAACGGAAGAGGAGATGATCCTTCAGGTTCAAAACTACAGCACATCAAATACATCCAGATACTTCTCCCAGTTCCTCAGTAGATGCAGTAATTGAAGTTGGACTTACAACCAACAAAAGCAGAACAGAAATTAATCAGCTGGAGCCATGTTTATTTTTCGATAAAAAATATATACAATTAATGTTGATATATACAGGGTGGGGCACTACCAACAAATTTTTCTGTAGCATTAAAACCACAAATAATGTAAGAAATCTTAAAACATACATATATCGAGATTAATTGAGATTACATTTTTAAAATATTTTGGATTGTACATGGTACTCCAGAAACACGTACTATATTAAAGTTGGGTTATTTTAAATAGATCACCTTGTATTTTTTTTTATTTTTAAATTGTACCAAAAAAAATAATGTATACTGACTTTCAGAAAAATTGCAACACCTTGAAGTTGTCGAACGATTTTAATGAAATTTTCAGAAAACGTCTATTTTCATTAAACAAAGTGATGATTAAAATTTGAATAAAATCTAGCAGGTAGTTTTTGTTTTTTTGTCTGTTGTTTCCATAGCACATAGTAACAATAAATTTAAAGTATTAGACCATTTAGTAACTGTCGAGTTTGCAAATTGTTGTTGTTTCTTCACAATTTCATTCTGAACTTGAAAACAATGCCGAGAGTACGTCAACATCAACATTTTGTCCAATTAAGTGATTTTGAACGTGGCCGTATTATTGGTATGAGAGAGGCCGGACTTTCGCTAAGAGAAATTGCTTATCGTGTAAACCGAAATGTTTCATCGGTATTTAGATGTTGGTCCAAATGGTCCGAGGAAGGGGTTCAACATCGTCGCCTTGGATCTGGACGTCCTCGAAAGACTACAGATCGCGAATAACGTCGCTTAAGAGTTCTGGCCACAAGAGATAGATTTTCAACAACTCGATCAATTGCAAATGATTGGATGAGAGGTACAGGACTTAGGATGTCAATGTCATCTGTTTATCGCCGGATAAGATCTTATGGGTTGCGTTCATATCGTCCATTTTTATGTCTTCCTCTTACACCACTTCACCGTCTACGAAGACTAGAGTGGAGCAACGAAAGGGTTAATCGGGCGCAAGAATAGCATCAAATTGTGTTTAGTGACGAATCCCGATTTTGCTTGTGAGCCCACGATGGTCGTAGGAGGGTCAGATGGATGCGTGGAGAACGTAAAAATCCAACATTTTTTGTGGAACGCAACACAGCCCTCACTCAAGGAGTTATGATATGGGGTGCAACATGTTATGATAGCAGATCACCCTTGGTCTTTATTGACGGCAACTTTAACGCAGCTGGTTACATTGCGAATGTGCTACAACCAGTTGGCCTTCCATATCTTCAGGGGCTGCAAAATCCCATTTTCCAGCAGGATAATGCGCGCCCTCATACGGCAAGGGCTACAACACGGTTTTTGGAAGAATTGCCGTCCTCCCATGGCCTGCTCGGTCGCCTGATTTGTCGCCAATTGAACATGTATGGAATATGATTGGTAGGCGACTGGGTAATTTACCGCACTCTCCAGATAATTTACACGATCTTCAGCAACGGATTCAAGAAGCTTGGGATGATATACCACAAGCAGCTATAGATCACTTGATTGATAGCATGCCAAGCCGTCTAGATGAGTGCATTACAAATAGTGGCGGAGCAACTCATTATTGAAAAAACTTTTTAAGCTTTTGTTCTTTTGTTTATAAATTTTAATCATCACTTTGTTTAATAAAAATAGACGTTTCCTAAAAATTTCATTAAAATCGTTCAACAACTTCTAGGTGTTGCAATTTTTTGGAAGTTAGTATACGTGTGTTCGTGTAATCTGAAACATTATGTTTAACATGGGGAATTTGAAAAGTCCGATTTATATGTCCCCAAAGTGTTTTTAAGATATTTTTACTATCAGAACATTTAACAATGTGCACTAAAAAACGTTTTGCCTATTAATTTCTAAAATTTAACCAAACATATTAAAATATTTGAAAAAATATTTAATAATATTTCAAAACGTGCGAGGGTTCAAATCCCAGCATTTCTTCTTTTTTAGTTATATTATTATTTTATAGAACAGCGGGGAATTTCCACTGTTGAAGAGACATAATTAAAAGTTTTACTTTTTTTACTTGAACTGGCAATGGATTTATTAGGATAATATTCAATTAAAAGAGTTTTTGGATATCGTAAAATCAAACGTTAAAATTTGTGTGAGTTTTTTCTACGCATGCGTAATGACGTATGCGCATGCGCAAAAGATTTGACGATATCCAAACACTACCTATTATTAAACAATTAAACTAAATGTTTCATAATGTAAATATTCTAATAAATCCATTGCCGGTTCAAGTAAAAAAAATTAAAACTTATGCCGCTTTACGTATAGAAATTAAACGCTGTGTTTTTAAAATACTAATACAACTAAAAAAAGAAATCGGACTGGGATTTAAACCCTCGTACGTTTTAAAATACTATAAAATATTTTTTCAAATATTCTTAATATGTTTGGTTAAATTTAGAAATTATTACGCAAAATGTTTTTTAGTACTTATTGTTAAGTGTTCTGATAGTAAAAATATCCTAAAACACTTTGGGAACATATAAATCGGACTTTTCAAATACCCCATGTTAAACAGACTGCTTCAGATTATCCGGGACACACGGTATATTTGTTAACATGTTCTTAAACCTACTTACTTCCGTTTAGGAGATAAATACGATTTTAACTGATTTGCAGGTCATCCAAAAAAATATATTTACTTCAAAATAAATAAGAACAAGCAACTTTGTTTTACACCACCTTACTAAAAATTTTCAACACCCTTTTTGCAATATTTACTTTTACGTGTACAGAGTGTTTTTAGTACTACCGCATAACACTAATCCATTAAAACTTAAATAACTTGCTTAACTTAAATAAAACACCCTGTATTTGTGTAGCTTGATGGAAAACTAATTATCTGTCAGTGTTTTAAGTCGTTAGCGTTATGCGGTAGTATGCAAAAAAAAATATCAAACAAAAACAACAATAATTCTGGTGTCTAAACCAGTTAATATAATGAAATTAAAAGGTACGATGCAGTATACCCTCGACCACATTTATATACTCAGTATACTATTGGCGCGGAGTAATAAACCTGTCAGAATTATTGAATCTCCCGTATTGAAGTGGCGTAGGTACCTGATACGTTTGGAAAATCATATTTTTAGTAGGTAAATATATTATAATAGTAAAATCTACCTTAATGTGAATTATTATGTGGTTATATGTTATTTATTTTATTTGTATAGTAGATCACATTACAAATTTTACTTCTTACGTATTATATACCATTATTTTTGTATCTTGGTATAATACCCACATCTACGGCTATGATTATCGTTTCCGTCAATACCTGGGCTGATGGCAACGTGTTTACACAGATTAAGTTATTGTTCTCAGACCCTAGATGGGTCGATATGCTGCAAGAGCGGCACAATGATCGTATTTTGCTTAGAATTTATTGGTTTTTACTTAACCGTAGAAGTACCGCTTTCACAAGAAAATAAAGAATTATTTCAAGCAATTATGATTTATTACTCCGCGCCAATAGTATACAGACTTTAAAATTTTTTTCTTTACAGCAACTTTTGTTGAGGCACTCTAAATTCCTCTGGACTTATTTCCATCTTTTCTTTTATCTTACTTTTGTTGTTTTATATATATTCGTTACCGTTCTACTGCATATTATCGTCCTGTGCCGTGGTAGAAGCAGTTACCGATCTTTGCCAGATTGAAAACCGGCATTTAACAATGGACATGTTGTATTTAATTTTGGAAAATCTTTATTGAGGATGTTGTTATTAAAAAACTAGTAATTGGTGACTTCTTATTGTTTATCGGTGAGGCGACATTGTGACCTTCATAGACCTAAGACCTAAGATTAATTACTTCATTTAAAAGTGCGATTTTATCTTCCAGTAAAATTATTTCATCTTGAAGAGTTGTTACAATAAGTTTTTACCGTAGTCGCAATTTATCCCATTTAAATATTATTAATCCGTACTTGTATTTAACAATAATCTTTTCAAAAGTGGATGGCCTTCACGGCCAAATTTTGAACGATTTACTTACTTATCTGCCCGTTTTCGTTGCAAAAACAAGAGTGAATTTATGCCATTTTGTGATTTTAATTTTGCAAGGTTTAATTAATGCAAACCGAAGTTTCGGATTTAAGCACTATATTTGTGCTACTGAAACGAAAGTTTTACGTTCAATTTTCATTCGGTAATTACCGGATAAGAAGAATATCACTCCTTTTGTTAATGAGCTTGTTTTCTTCCTGTTTGTTTTTTTTTTTTTTGAATGCCACGAACATCTCGGTGAGTAATTCTCATTTATATCCCAATTTCTATTTTTTTGTGTATATTATTAGGCATTCTGTGGTATCCTACAGTTACACATGTTGGAAATTTTAGTTTTGATTTGGTACCATTACAATTACGCTGATATCAGTCATAATCACGCAGCTCAGTTTGGTATCCGCTTAAAAATTTCCAATCTGCGTCATCTGCAGCATTTCCGAGGATCATCGGACACTACCAATTTCGGAACAGAACAGATGAGTACAAGCCTCAACGGGCCAATTTTTTTATAGTTTTAGTAATGATTTTTTTAACATTATTCTGCACAACGAATGTTATATTATAATTTATTTGATTTTATTTGTGAATTGCGACGAAAAGTTCGAACCATCGGGTGCAACAATTTAATAATTTACTTTAATATTGTACATAAAAATACTATCTAAAGCGTGTATACTATTGGCGCGGAGTAATAAATCATAATTACTTGAAATAATTCTTTATTTTCTTGTGAAAGCGGTACTTCTACGGTTAAGTAAAAACCAATAAATTCTAACCAAAATACGATCATTGTGCTGCTCTTGCAGCATATCGACCCATCTAGGGTCTGAGAACAATAGTTTAACCTGTGTAAAACACGTTGCCGTCAGCCCAGGTACTGACGAAACGAGAATCATAGCCGTAGATGTGGGTATTATACCAAGATACAAAATAATAGTATATAATACGTAAGAAGTAAAATTTGTAATGTGATCTACTATACAAATAAAATAAATAACATATAACCACATAATAATTCACATTAAGGTAGATTTTACTATTATAATATATTTACCTACTAAAAATATGATTTTCCAAACGTATCAGGTACCTACGCCACTTCAATACGGGAGATTCAATAATTCTGACAGGTTTATTACTCGCGCCAATAGTATACTGAGTATATAAATGTGGTCGAGGGTATACTGCATCGTACCTTTTAATTTCATTATATTAACTGGTTTAGACACCAGAATTATTGTTGTTTTTGTTTGATATTTTTTTTTGCTATATTAAATCAATCGAATTTTCTTTTATCGTTTATTATTGAGATTTCTCACACAATTACGTTGGACAAAACATTACGTAACAAATTTTTGGGGCTCGTCCGGGATCTCAATATAAACAAAATCCTTAAATATTCAGTAATAAGTAGGTTTCTGTCGTCATCTATAATTGCAGTTATCGTGAGTTTACTAAACAAACTCTGTATATTTGATAATTTAAATTAAAGTAACAGAGTAGCAAATTCTCTCTCGTTTATCTTAAAATTTTGATTTACTAAAATGGCGGCAAAATACAAAATTGCACTAAGTTATCTTGAAGTTGATGAACTTAGATACGAATTACAAATCAGGGGTTATGAGATTGTGAGTGATGTAGGTGTTATGCGAAAAGAGTTAGGAAGATGTTTGTAATTAGAGCACTTAAGAGCGTCCTTAAATTATCCAAGCGCAGAAGTGGAGGATTTTTCTAAAGAAAGAAAAGAATGCCAAGAAAAAATCAAAGTTTTAGGGGATTTGGTCAATTCTTTTACATTAACTTCTCCTCAAAAGATTTTCACGTTTTAAACACAAGACTTTCTCATCTTATGGGCCGAGTTGACCGAATACCAATAAATAAGGACAAGAGAGAGAAAGAAAGTCGTGTTGCTATCATATCTGCTGTTTTAGATGTGAGTGAAAAATTACAAGCCGTTTTAAAGGAAGAAAAAAAATCTCAGTGGTGAAATGAGTCTGTATCTTTTCTACAAAGCGATACTGATGGTGAAGAAGTAGATCAATCTGATAAAAGCGGAGAGAAATAGGAATGAAGTAGAGTTTGTTAGTCACAGCATCGAAGGGGAAAGCACTAATACGCCCCATAATCGTGCTGAAGAAACCACTAAATATTTTTGATCACTAAAGCTTGACTCTTATTCAAAAACAGTACCTGTGTACAAGTGGGGGTTGACTTCAGGTCACGCAAGAGATATGTCAATTAGAGCATTTTTGCAACGGGTCGAAGAACTAAGATTCGCTAGAGGTATTTCTGAGGATTTCTATAAATGTGGTCGAAGTTATACTGCATCGTACCTTTTAATTTCTTTATATTAACTGGTTTACACTCCAGAATTATTGTTGTTTTTGTTTGATATTTTTTTGCTATATTAAATCAATAGAATTTTCTTATATCGTTTATTATTGAGATTTCTGAACTATACAGTTACGTTGGACAAAAACATTACGTAACAGAGTTTTAATTACAGTATTTTTTTATCAATTATGATCTTCATAAAGTTAATTGTTAAAAATTCATCCATATTAGACTCTGCTTGACATATCTTACAAGTTATTATATTATGTGTTGAATTACATTGGCTGTTTCTGCACTGTACTTGGGTGGTAACAATTCACATAACAAACACTGAATATTAGTGGTTTTTCAACAACACGATTCTCATTCGACGTCATGATCGCAAGTGAGTAAAATATTACAAGAGAATTGGCGCAGTTGTACCCGTCTGCAAGTGTAGACTGTAGTTCTTGTCGGAGTAGAAGTGATTAAACAAAAAGCATCAATTTAGTAGACAAGACGACACGTTTCTTTGTCAAAAAAAATATATAAAACGACGTCAAACCTAAGAAGTGTAAGTTACTGATTTTTTTCAACGGCAGCAAAAACTATAATGGATTTTAAAGAAAAATCAAAGAAAAAAGGACAAACCGGAGAGCCAACAGTTTGAACAACTGTTAATCAGTTTTACGACTCCAATTCAAACAACTGTGAGTGCTCACAATACATCCCATGACGATGCCAGCACAGCATTCCTACATGTTTTGTTGTCATCGGAATGGTGGACCAATAAATCAGTCAATAAACCCAGAACACACCCTTTGAGAAAGTTGCGAATCTTGCAGAAACACAACAAAAAAAGTTTCGGTAAATGTTAAGACATAATTTTAATAGTATTTTGTATTAGTGATTATTATTAATTTAAGCAATGTAATATAGTTATGTAAATAATTAAATGAAAATTCAACTTTGAGCATACCTTAATTTACAGTAAGAAGAAAGTTTTTAGAGGGCACATTTTTATATAATCTTTACAATGAATGTCATGAATCAAAGTCGCTGCCGATGTTCTTAATCGGTTTTGGAAAATATACTTCCACTTTAGTAAGTACATCAAGCCAACTTTGTCTAAACGTGTCTTTTCGGGTTTTGTTAATATTATGCAAAATACAACAGGTTTCTAAAAGCACTGGCACAAAAGTGTAAGTACAAGAAAACATGAAAACTGTCTGCTGAAGGGTATGGAGAGGAACCCGTTTAGGTCCGTTTTTTAAAACAAACTTTTTTTAAATGTTCTTTTGGCTGTACATACAATAGCTATCAGAATAGCTGGAGCTTCATTATCATTTCAACCTTTGCTAATAGTAAATTCCTCCATAATGACTAGTTCAATTTTGGGACCAATTGATTTGGCTTAGTCTTAGTTTACTTCTACTGATATCCCTCAAACGTTTATGTTTATTAGATAAATTAAATATAATTTAAATTTTTGTTTCTCTAAATAAGGTTAGTATGATCAAAACGTCATTTTTTGTCAGCTGCATAGACAACTGTTTACTTCATGAGGAACTAATCGTACCGTATTATAGTAAATAACCCAAAAATAAAATACTTTTGAACATAACCATATTGTAATTTTGTACCTCGGACTACAATTAATTAGTTAATTATAATTTATTTTCGAAATTTGACATCAAATTATTGTAAAATGTTTCTTAGTCATATTTACGAGCGGTAACGCTCCATAAACAGGAAGAAGGGTGCCAAACAATAAATGTTTGTAATGAAATAGTTAATAAACGATCAAACCGAGGTTTTGTAGGATCACATGAGTTACAAAAAATCATGTTTTATAACGTTTTACAATTTTTTTATTTTGAAAAGCGGCATACAAACAGAATTAAACCCATTTTGAATTCAAATTTTAGCCGAAAGCAACCAGTGTTGCTAGTCACGAATGTTAATAATGTTGTACGTACGTTGATTATGAAAAATTTCATTTGCATGTGAAAATTAGAAAAAAGAAATTTTTTAAGAATGTTTAGATTGTAGTTTAATTTAATTTACAATACTATAGATTTATAAATGATTAATTTACTATTTGTTAAAGAAACAAGAAATTTATTGTTGAATTTTGATTAAAAATGCTTGTTAATTATATGAAATATTGTTTTTGCTTTATTTTTTATCGCAAGGCTTTTGGTAAATCTTCCAGTCTCCATTTCTTACTCAAAGTTATTTCGATAAATAAATAAAGATGTTAGTTTAGTGCTTGATTGAAATATTTCAATTAACGGTTTAGTTTAAAAAATTCAAAATTAAGAATAAACAATCAAATTAAATTAACAACTGAAATTGGCAATCACGCATGTTTATTTTGGTTTATTGGGGTGGAAGTAATGTATATTTAATGGTTTTATTTGAATTTTTGTATACCTCGTTTGATGAAAATAACTAGCAGTTACTGATAAATTTGTAATAAATTATTAATTAAAAGTAACAAATTGTGGAAGCATTTTTGAGTAGACTGATATAGTTGGTAGACCATGTAACTGTTTTTGTTTGATTTTGAACGAAGTACATACAATTCATCTTGTTAGATTTCAATGAATTTTTATTGTCAAAATTTCCCACAACAATCTAAGAATACGTAAGTAATTAATCTCACTGTTCGGATTAAATTGTTACATTATAGGATTTATCAGCATTTACATATACGTTTATAATATTCATTTATACTTACCGCAGCAGATACCTAATCCCCAAATCGATAATTTCTATTAGATTGCTTCAAGTGTTTAGTTTGTAAATTTAGATTTACGTAGATACTGATCAGTTGCTAGAAATCATTATAATGAAAATGTAATTTTAGGCATTTAATTTTCTTATCTTTATGGCATTTTTTCAAAACTATAATATAATGAACTTTTTTTGTGTATCCATAAGGTATATACATGTAATTTCTGCACATCTTATTACTATACATCTTATAAATAAGATTTCCAAACAAAAATTTTTTACACTCATTTTTTAACTTTTTCCGTCGAATTAGAGTTAACCGTCAACCTGATTTCTATAAAACTTTGCATGTGATTCATATTTATTATAAGGCAGTTCTGATTAAATTTTAGGCATAATTTGTAGAGCCAATATCAGTTATACAAAAAAATATGAGAAAAAAATGTATTGGAAATTTTATTGTTTACAACTCTTGTTTGAACTGTTTTTCCTAAAACGTAATTTTTATTTTCTCTTTGTCTAAGAAATGTTCTACTTGTCTTTAAAAGAACGTGTTCGATTTTACAAATTGGGTTGCGGTGCACTTTTCCTTTTTTCCTTAACATTTCCAGTTTTTTACTACAACGTATCGGTTCTTTTTTCACTTTTTTCAGCAAAATTATTAAGTTGCCACCCGGTTAGACTTTTATTTTATTTTTTAAACGGAATGGTTTATGGTACCAGATGAGTTTTTTGCGAAACGTTAGTTTTTTTATACCGTTCTATTCTTTGAAAGTGTACGCCGCCAATCAGTTGTCAATTCTGAGGTTTTACCTGAATATGCATATAAGGCATATTCTACTTTAGCCATATCCAGAAAATAACATTTCTGAAATGAATATTTAAAATCAACCGCTATACTTGCGGAATTACCTAGATATTAATAAAATAGCAACAATCTAGATTTACTTTCAATTACTAAACAGTTAGATTCTTTAACATCACGCGAGAATATTCTCGCTCATGTTACGGAATAAACACAGGTACGGCCATCTCATGGCTGTTAACATAATTTTGCTTTTTGGTAACAATTATTACAATACATTTCATTAATTATGTTTAATTGAAATAATACCACGCATAAATGACAATATTATTTTTAACCTTTATATAACAAAAGCATAAAAACGTAAAATTAAGTTCCAAAAAATGTAACTCCCATATACTAAAATGTTGTTTGAAACTGTAGACTGTTAAAAGTTACCTATATACAACAATGGGTAGAATCAATTAAAAGTGCATTTTTCATAATTTTTTGTACTCATACAAACACAAAATTTGTATTAGTCATTTGCTGATAGAATTATCGTAATTTTCATGCTATGAACCAATATGTTTCTATATGTAAAATATGAAATTACTGAGGGCTATTTGTCTCACCAAAAATCCGCAGGAGATTTGTAAATAAAATCACAATTACTGATCTGTTAATCATAGGACAATTTTTGTACTCACGGGGGACTCCACCCCCTATCTTTGTCATCATTCGGTTAACTAGGTCATTTAATTATTCCATACAGTAATTATATAAATTAATATACTCTTCGACAACTAAGTAGAGTCATCTGAAATAAGTGGAGGCTTCCTAGGACGCTCAACCTAGTTGGCATCCTAATGACCAAGATCGGGGGCACATAATAAGGCTACCCTCACCACATTAATCTTGTCATTCAGGTAGCCCCCAACACCCCCTTTTGCGAGTAACCCCATCTGAAGGAACCACGACATGATGTTGGGCAACTGTGCACAGGGGGTGAATAATTAAATGTTATTCAAATACACCAAACAACCTTTTTGTTGCCGGTTACTGACTTGCGTCTCCACTATCGGTCTACTCAAATTTTAACATTTTCCAAATTATAATAAAATATAATCTCATATTTCTCATTATTAAAAATGAGTCTTATTCCATCTGTCAGTTTAATCCGCCAACAGCGCGGTACGTTTTATTTCAGTCTCAGATGTATTAAAGACATTCGAACACGACAGACAAAAAAAAGGATTCGCAGAGTCGATAGAGAGCAGAAAACTGTAGTACACAAATACGAGGTGTCTTAAGAAAGAAAATGTTAGAATAACAAGCCGTCTTGGTACATAAAATGGTAATCTCTCAAGAAGATCCCGGCATTCAACAACGGAGTGAACCAATATATATGTAAATAGTGCGTCAGCCACTTGCCTACGTTTCACAAGACTGAATACACTAAATCTTCCAAGCAAAAGAAGCTGCAAACAACCCTGCGGTAGATAAAGACCATCAATCCGAAACGACAGAAATTTTAAAAACTTTACTGAATCCATTTTGATACTATTGATTGACCCAACCCCCACAAGAGACCACACCGGAAAAGCGTATTCAAGAATAAGTCGAACAAGAGCGTTGAAAAGAAAGAACAGAGTATCCAGATTAGAGAAGTCATTTAAATTTCTTTATAGAAACCGACAGTTTTGCGCGATTTTGAAGTTATATTGTTAACCTGCATGGTAAAAGAAAAGAATTAGTCAAATTTTCACTCTTATGTAGTGGTGCAATGGAGTATTGAAGTATTGAAAAGGGCACGACAGGAAGTATAGAATACAAATTTGCATTTTTGGATATTCAAATCCAGACAATTTGACAAACACCACAACATTATTCGATAAAGGTCTTTCCGCATAACTAAGGCATTAGAGAGAGTGGTGACACGGGGGTACAACTTTAAGTCATCGACATACGGCAAACATCTTGATCTGAAAATCTTGGCAACATCATTAATAAATATTATGAACAGCAAAGATCCAAGCACGGAGTCTTGAGAAACACCATATTGAACGTGAAACATACTAGATCAAAAACCTGAGATCACAACAAATTGACGACGACTGTTAAGATGGCTTGCTAGTAGAGGGATCAAATGAAGTTGCAGGCCAAAAGATTCAAACAGTAAGGTTTTTTTTGCAGCTTTTGTCGTAAAATATTGCAATTCTTCCCAATTTATGAATTGATCTTGAATTAAAAAAAGCGCCAGCACAAAGTTGGAGGGAACATTGTACATAGAATGAGAAAAATTTTTAGAATATTTCAACTGCATATAAGGGTGTTATTCTAGCGCTTTGAAAAGATGTAAATGTTCTCTGTAAAAGAACGTCACAAAACGGTAAAACCTGAAAATGGTTTTTTAAACGTGTATGTGACTTTATTTCAACATTGTTTTTATAAAAAATATCTTTATATCTTTTAAAAAATAAATTTTTCCTTTCTTTCGTTTTTTAGTGCCAGTGAAGATAAATATTGAATGTTGTTTTCTTTGTTGGATTCGCATTTGACATTGAACAATAGTAGCATATAGTCCACCCCCATCAGATCATTTTCTGTAGACGACTTTAAACTGCCTCTTATTTCTCGTCTATGTCTAGTTTTTTCCGTCTTGGTTGATACTCTACCACACTTGCTTTGGGCCCAATTTGAGACCGGCCTAAAAAAATTGCTGCACAGACTAATATATTGTAACCCGTGATATAGTTAGTAAAGTTTTGAAAGAAAGATTTTCTTTAATCGTGTAGCCGTTATGTTAACGTTACAGAATTGAGAAGTTTAACAATTTGTTGAAGAAGATTTAAGGTTTTTAGATATTTTGGGGTCTGAAAATGAGGTTTGTCAATTTTTTGTAGGATATTCTGATAGGGTAAAACACTTTGTGTAGAATAGCCAACGCTGCCCTCATAGTTAACTTCTTAGGAATTAAGATCTCTCTAAGAGAAAGACTTAGCTCATCTGTACTTTTATTTCCCAAGAACATATTTTAACCCAAGAACATACTGGTAGGCTCACTTTTTTCACTTTCATTTAAATGCTCACAGCAATGCAAATCCATCTGAGCATTCATCAACTTCACGATAAAGTCATTTTAAATTCTTCCATTGACCAGACGGAAGACATCACATTGTTCACATACAAAGACTGCTTACTCTTATATGTAAGAAAATCATAAGTAAACATGGGCTACAGTTGACTCCAAAGATAACCCTTTCTGAATATACATTGATCGTCATGAAGGCTTTACGTATAACTGCAATGACACCAACTTTCTGTTCAAAAAAGCGTAGAATAGTTGAAGGAAACATTTCAATGCAGTTTGGACCTTTAAACAGACAATCATTCAAGTTTGGTGCTCTTCCATTCTTACAGGATGCATCAAAAACTGGTCGGTCTGCAGTAGTGCGACTTTTCTTGAAAAGGGATGATGAGGTAGAAAGTGACCTTCTATGGTGGAGTCTAATATTCAATTTATCCCTACAACAGACAAAACTACAAATGTATAGTGCAAGTTGTTTTTTTACGGTACACAAAATAAAAGTTTAAAATGTTGAAATATAGAAAATGTATCTTGAACAATAATTGTAGAATAAAGTTTTTTTACTGGCACAAAAAGAAATAAGATTCAAAAGAGAATAGTTTGTAGGTAAAAAAATACCTATATAAAAATTGTTCAATTCAAACAAATAAACTATAAATTATTTCTAAAACATAATCAAATATTGAGTTTATTATACATTTTCAATTAATATATTTGTTGTGACTTTATATTACATTGTTAATTAGTAACCTATCAAGTTTAATAATTCAATGTTTAAAAAAAATTGTTTCAAGTGAAATACGCTTGTAATTACACCCATTCCGAATTAGCATTCCTTAATCAAAAATAATTAGTTAGCTCTTAATTATAAATAATTAACAATTTAATTATTTTACTCTATATAAAAGAATATAATTATGTGTTAGTTTTAAATTTTATTTTAAAAACAAATTAGATAATTATTGGTAATACAATATACTGTTATTTACTGTTTTAATAATTTGAATTGATACTTGATTATGAAAAACAGTTTCAGGTATAAAATGACATTTTTTTTATTTTACGTAAGATAATATATTCAATCCAAGGCTTTCAGTTTAAACCAAAAAAATTCTATACGTGCTCCTTGTCAACTTTTACATTCAATACCGGAATAAAACCTAAAACTTAATTTATACGTCAATCGCATTTAATAACACCCTTTTATATACAAAAAAAACTAATTTATTTTCTAACTTACTTTCTTTCTTAATATTATGGGAGAAACATCAATTAATAACATTTAAAATTATTTTTCCGTCGACCGTGCAATTATGACTTACATTAACGTAAACAAAATCGTTCATTATAGAGTTCTATTAATGAACGATTTTATATTAATAAACGCTTTAGTATAGGCAACTAATCATACATGTGTTATACCTAAAGTTGCCATTTTATCTGTCAATCAATTACAATATGAAAATGCAAATAAAAAATTCTGTCATAATTTGTAGCAAAGCAAATTTTAATAATAACAAATCACCATTAATTTACAGTTGTAATAAATCTTCAATTTGTTCACACAAACTTTTGACACATTTTCAAAAGTTAAATTCTTCAAGCAGGGCCCGATAAACATTCCGACTCTTAAAAATATCTTTTGGGGGTGTAGTGGAACCACTTTAAGACAATGTTTTTTATAGACTCTACATGCGCATGTTGTGTGAAATAACATTAAGGTGAAATCAAGCTTCATCGTTAAAGAATTTTAAACTGGAACACATGCAGAATAATCAATCCTGTCTCAATAAGTTGTCGGACCACTTATACACAACAGCGGTATGAATCCATATCTTTATTTGATATGATGTGACAAGTCATTATCAAAAATTTAACTTGTTTACAAGCAATGTAGAAATGTACTTGGGCTTCTTGTATCATTTATCAAACATTGTTAACCATTTCTGGTTCGGTCTTTGTAGGTGCATCACTATTTTGACTAAGCCCCAATCCGTTCTCACAAAAAAGATTTATGCACTTTGTTTTGCTATGATAAAAACTACGCAACAATTTGAATTCAGTACCTCAATTGTCCATCAACTTAGTGGTCTTAATTAAAATACTGTTGTCAAATAGCCATACAAAAGACGAAATGGCAAAGGATGATCAAATACAAAGCTCACAAAAATACAATTAAAAAATTGTGGTGAGTTCACAAAACGGTACTTTCTAAAAGTGCGTTCACAATAGCATATCTTTCCTAAAATTATTAAATTATAATTTAATTAAAATTACAAACTACGGTCGACGGAAAAGTTGTGAAACTAACTCTTAAATTAAACGGCGATTGACATCTCAAACATTAACGCGCTCGCTTCGCTCACTCTTTAAAATATCTCGATTGTTAATCGCTCTTATTAATACACTTGTTGGTTAAATAACTATTAACTTCGTAGTAATAAGTAAATATGCAGTCATAGCTAATTTTATAGAAAAAAATATTGGTCGCAATATAAACAATAATTTTTAATAAGAAAAAAATAAATATGTGTATATGTAATTTTTTTTATTGTTTAATTTCAAGTTTTTTTATTCATTCTTTATTTGACCTGATTGTGTTTGATTGCTTTTTTTCATTTCTTTCATTTTCTATTTTCTGGTTAACAATTACATATCAGCTCATGCAGTGCCAGAATAGGCTGTTTTCTAAGTGATGAATTATAGAAGAAAAAATACAGATTTGAATTTTAAAAAGCGACTGATAAACTTGACACTGCAACAAAATAGTAAGTTTAATTTTAAACAAAAATCTTTTTTCACGATCATTGAATGTTAATATATTTTACTCACCAAAAGTAGTTGACAAAGATGGCACTTCAATCACTATTAAGTCAAAACTTTTGCCTCACTAGTGAGGCAAAACAATGATTCGTATTTTGCTCAACAGATGGCCCTTAATATTTTAATTTGTTTTTAGAATAATTCACAATATTGAAGTTAGTATGTTAATGTAATTCTAGATACATTAAGTTTATAGGTAAAATATGTGTCTAACGACATCTCGTGTAATATGGACACGTATAAACTAAGAAATGCCAACAGTCGTTACAGTTAATTTGTTGGCATCTCTTAGTTTATTAAGTTTATATTTTGTTACACGGTATGTTTTATTCCAAGAAAACTATTGAAATGATTTGCAAATTATTTGATGAATAGTGACAGTTAAAGTAAAGTTATACAAAAGAAATGAACCTATTATAGTTATTTTCTATTAATTATTGACCAGATTTATTGTAGTTAAATAGTGTTGGGTTATATTTCGGTCTGCTTGATCCATTTAATTAAAAAAAAATTGGACATACGCATATTAATTTAAAATCACCTTCGCTTTTTCCTTATTGCAACTTTAATTACATTAAAGTTTGTCTAGGAACAAATGATTTAAATTTTATGTTCATAAAGAAATCTTATAGAGCAAGTGTATTTAATCACTGATCCAGTTGGAGTCCTCGCCCACACAGCTTGAGCGTTCAACTTCTGGACTCGTGATTAAATGCACTACTTTGCTCAATAGTTTTAAAAATAGTTATTTATGCCGTTTTTGAATATTTTTTCAAATGATGCAAATATAATCATGATTCAAATTACTCATAATTAGGGCTTTCCTATCAAACCGAAAACACATCGTCTTGTGCATCAACAATCGTAACAACGTTTGTTAAAATTTTTATAGGCCACTTCAGAACAATCGAAGTAAAAAGATATCTTTTAGAAAAATTATGTTGAATTTTTGCTAATTCTTAAGTGAAAACCTATCAGCAATGGTTACTTAAAAAGTTGAAGAACTCATTTGTATATTATTTGTTGGATTTAGTCTATTCAATAAGGCCACACAAGGGTATGTAGGTTTTGATCGTGAATTTTTTATTATCACTTATTTTTGTTTATGTTTGGTTGGCAAAAATTTGACTGTTTGTGTTTGCGTATATTGTAGAGCAAAAACGAAAAATTCCGGGCCACACTCTTACTATCTACCGGTAAGGTAGAAAACATTAACAATTTAACATAGATATTATTAATTAAACAATAGTGGCAGATTTTTTTTCTAAAGTCAACCTTAATTTACAACTAACATTAAATAGTGATATCGATCGATGAAACTTATGAAATCATATATAAAGTGGGTATAGCTCCTCCGGTACGGTTGTATAAAGAAATATTATAAAAAAATGTAAGAAGAACAATATATCTTATTGTTTTAAGATTTAACACGGTTATAGTGATCTAACCGAAGTTTTTTGTATCCGGTTCTATGGTAAACTCTCCAAAATTATCATCAGCAAAATTATGATCAAAATCCAATTAACAAATAAGATATAACCGTTGTGAGACGATTATCAAAAGTCAATATCAAGAAAGTTTTTGTGTAACTAAAATAAATTAACATGAATATTAGTGAGCTGTAATAAATAAACACAATTAATGCATAAATTAATTATTAATAAACAATTACTAACTTGTGCAAATTTAATACGAAGACAGTGCTTTAAATCGTTTCAAGACGTATTACGACATCATCTTCGAAGGTAACAACTCCAACGTTGAGTAAAATCACCGATAACACCTGTAGAGATTACAAAAGACAACGCGATCCAAATAAAGAAAAGAACGACAACTTACCTGCGACTACAAAAAATAAGGTTACATTTATAATTAATGACAAAGCTTTGTAACGCATGTTTAATTTGTAAACCCTCTTTTGTTTTTATTAACACAATAATAATCAATTCTTACAAAACAAGTGCACGTCTTGTAAATTAACAAACTAAATTTTATTCTCAATTTGCGTCTGAAAATGAGATTAAATTGAATAAGAACAAATATAAGTCAAATACAGTGTATCACTAAATCCGGGATCTGTACAAAATTGTTAAACAAAAATTTCTAAAAAAAGGTTCATCATAAATAAATAAAATTTATATATAATAATTTAATTATTGATTATTAATAAGATACAAAAGGAATGAGGTGTTAGCTGATTCGGGTAGTTACGAGTCTGAACGTTCATAAAAGTGAACTAAGTAATAAAATTTCACGTTTATTTGTACACAAAATATAAATTAGTGAGCAGTATTGAAAACCTGGTTGGCAGGTCTGTTAGTCGCAGAGGAGTCGTGGAGCTAAAGGGCGCCATCTAGTAGAACGGGAGGGAAATATTCTAGAGCAATTAGGAGCTCCAAACCAGAAACAACCGTAAACTAGTATAGATATAATTTTTGTCAAACGACTAGA
>JALBCR010000076.1:65000-77500 GCA_030710515.1 Abscondita cerata
AGAAAAAGGGAGAGAAAAAGGGAGGAGAAAGAAAATGAAAAGGGGGAAAGGTGAAAAGAAGAGGGGGATAAAAGAAATGAAGGAGGGAGGGGGTTAATAAATTTAAAAATAAGGAGGGGGGGGTTGGAGGGGGGGGGGTTTGGGGGGGTTTTTTTTTTTTTTTTTTTTTATTTGGTTGGGGATGCACTTATAAAAGACATTGGCAATTTGCTTAGTTGTTTTTTTGCATACCTCTCTTGAAAACTGAAAATATGAATGTTCATAGTTTTCTCGCGTTTCCTCATCAATTAATTTTGTTTTTCTAGTTGATCCATCGACTATATAGTTTATTCGTTTTACTAGGACAAGATTTTTGCATCGACAAACAAAAAAGACATTTAAAGGATTACAAACCTATGCACACAAAAAAATTTTTTTTTTTTTTGAGAAACAGTTTATTTATTTACTTATTTATATTTTATACACGGGTACATAATTGCCCAATATAATTACATACATTTAAGTTTAATTTCAAAATATAAACTAGGTACCGAGTGAAAACAGTTTGCAATGGCTATACGGTTAAAAATTTATGGTGCTACTATTTGGCAAAGCTAAGTCTTTTAATTCTTTTTAAATTACAATTAAAATATCAACATTATTACTAATATTTGATTCGTTGAATTGTCTCATGATTCTAGGAATGAGTAATTTTACAATTGTCTAGTGGCGCTTCGTGCTATATGGCTTGCTAGCTGTTGGCGTCAATAACAATCTTGAATCGCAAACAAACACCAAAAATCACTCGACAGCTGTTTCGTCTTTTTGGGACTCTTCAGGATTAAAATAACTCGAGTGTACGTCTATTGTTGGACAAATGCGTGCTGTCAAAAGCGTGTTTTTGCAAAATTTGTCTAAATTCTGGAAGAAGGTGCAAGTTTCAATAGAGCATCTATAACTACAGTCATATTATTTATTATTCATTATTATAAGAGTCTTAATATAAGCAAGGTAAAAATTATTTTTGACAATTGCAGTCAACCATAAATAACTACTACTTATAAGTTCCTTAATTTTGTTTGTCACTTTCCAAATTGCTGTCCAAAATATTTGATTATCTGAAATCAGCAAGAAAATCTAGCTGCAATAACTAAAAAATGTGAGAAAACACATTTACATATGAAGATCTCTCGCCTTAAAAAATATAAAAGCTCAACAAGTGAAATATCTTTTAAAACGACGCCTCGTAAATAAAATACCTTCGTTAAAAACGTAATAAATAGGGCACAGGTCGATATACCTATCAATTTGTATAATGATATTTTTTATGACACCGATGTTAAAATAAGATTTTCAACATTAGTGGTTTCGGTAACTTGATACGCAATGATAACTTGCTAATAATGATTTTTTGTTACAAGTGGTTGTTATAAAACAGTACATTGTGAGAGAAGTTTATTTTTATTTAAAAGAATTTCAACAGTTTTTCTTTTTTATTTGGATATTTCTTATTTTAATTTTGATTGTTTCCTACTTTCATTTGACACAAATTATACACAAATTGTTCAGACAGCATTTTCTAGACGTTTATCAGTTGTTTACTTCTAAACATTCTATACAGTTCTTACTTGATTCAAAACTATTTTATAAATTTGAAAATAATTAAACCACTCAAAAATATTTAAATTGTTTTAAAAAGTAACAAACGTACATACATCCTGTCCGTGTAGTAAATTTACTCAAATAAATTTTGACCATTGTTTTAGGTTTCTTAGTGGCTACAACTTACAAATATTTGATATTGGTTTTACAGGGTACGAGAAAAAAATGTCAAATTTTGTAATCGAAAATGAAAGAATAACTTGATAAAATTAAATAGTACGCCCTGTATATCCCAGATGGATGTTGAATTAAATTCTCAATAACTTTGCTATGGGTGTCTGTTTATCAAAACTCAACCGTTAGCTAAAATTCGTTTTTTATCAAAAATACATGTTTATCAAAAACTCAACTGTTGATAACGATAACGATGTCAAATTTATATCCTCTTCAGTACAAACATGTTCCCTAGTATTTTTCTTGTAGTTGACAATTGTATTTTTTTTTAATCTAGGTTTGGGGTATTGTTGTAGTTCCGGCATATCTGTTTTATAATTATAAATTGTCTATAAACTTCCATCTTATTTTCCGGTGGAATAAAATAAACCATACTAACTAATTCTGTTTCACGACTAACAATGCATTTTTGGTAGGAAAAACAGAATTGTAGAGAATTTAATTCTAAATCAATCTGGCAAAAAAGATACATTTAATTTTATTAAGTTTTTCATCATTTTCGATTATGAAGTTTAACATTTTTTTTCTCATACCTTGTATAATTGATATCAACTTTTAAATTACGATCAGTTAGTGTGGTTACCGCTCTAAGTGTGAATAAAATTTGTATTTGATATTTCAAGTAATAATCTAATAAACGTGAAATATCTGAAGAACATGAAAATTGTGAAAAATTGATAGTTTATAATATTTAATTGGTTCTTCCTTCAAGAGGGGTAATAAGACAAAATTATTACTCCGTGATTATTTTGGCTACGTGTGTCCACACGATGAACACTTCTTCAGGCCAGTGTTCATCTTCTGGACAACAAACGTTGCCAAATTAATCACACAATAATAAATAAGTTTGTTTTATTTCCCTCCTGAAAGAAAAACCCAATTAAATATAAATTATTAAAATATAAAGAGAAATTAATTTATACCTACCATGCAATAAACAAATATTGAGCGTAATAAATAATATCAATTCTCTATAATCGTTATGACAGTGCTTCGCAAAAATGTTAATTTTATTACATTAAAAATTAAAAACTTAAAAACTCAAGAAAAAAATAATGTATAGACTGAAGCTAAAGCTAAAATCAAATAAAGACCTGGAATAAAATTTTCGAAAAACAGTTTTTCAAACCGTACTTATATGACATGATGCATTGAAAACTTAGTAATAAGATTTATTCCTAACTCTTGACTTTTTAAAACAAAACAAAAAGTTTTGTACTTTCAAATATTGGCGTAAATAAAAAATATATAAATCATCTCCAGTATACGCATTGACTGCTACCGATCTTTACATCTGTTGGTAAATAATGAAAGAGTTTACTAAACGGCTAAACTTTTATTGTTGGTTAATTGTGAAAAAGCGTGACGGAAGATAATATAAGTAGATTAGTTCAGTTTATTCTTGTTGTAGATGATGATAGCTAGTTTATCGAAGAGCGATTGAAGCTTACTTAAATTGAAGTATTTGATGTTGAGAATTAGTAAAATACAAGTATTTAAACAAGCCTTCATTATTAAATTAAATACAAGGTTTTAAGGATACCCATTATTTTGCTTTTATTATATATTATTAAAAGGATTTATTTAAATATTAACTGATAATAGTATTCAACTAATCACAAAGTTAATTAAATATTCCAATATTTTTAAGCCTATTTGCATTATTTTATTAATATGGTAATGCAATTTAATTATTATACAATTTTAAGAATCTTACTTGTGATTTTAGTTTCTTTGAGTGCAGCGACACTGATTTTACTAAATACATTTTAATCCTGGTAATCTTAAAATGCTAATGAAATCAACAAGAATATGTTGTGAAAACTAATGCAGACGAAGTAATTCTGTTGAAGTTTATATGACAAGGATGCATATTTCCTAATTTTACTGCTGGTATTTAACAAAATTATTTAATATTAAACTTGCAATATAATAATTTTTGAAAATCAAATTTTGTAACCACGAGAAAAAATAACATATATAACTTAGAGTAAAAGATTCATATTTTTTTTCATATTACGGTATGCACCGTAAGCGGGATTAGAAGTCTAATCTGGATTAATTCGAAAATTTTTATTCACCGTATAAAGAAAGTATCTTAAGCTTAGAATTACACGATCCACCCGAAAGGAAGGTTTAATCTCAGATTGGCTGATTGTTAGGTGAACCTAACCAAATATTTTTGTTTTGTTACGGTAATTCGGTTTTTAGCAATGAAATTATAAAAATACTATATTTATGTCATTGATTTTTGGATTTTTTTTAGTTCTGTACAGATATATTATTTGAATCAATTGGCTGAAAAAAATGGTATACTTATGATGTGTGGGTAAAAAGCCATAAAACTTATATTCTCTGACTTCTGTTCTTGTGGAATAAATTCAAATATTAGTTCTCGTTTTTCTTGAAAATTGGGGGTTTAAGCACCATGTTCATAAAATGTAGAAAATATATTAAAATTTATGTTTGGTTCAATATTTTTATTCATATTATCTGAATCAAATTCAGCTTGAAAACCTTTAACGGTTTATTAATTAATAATTCGCAATAGCATCTTTTCTCCCTAAGTTTTATTTTCTGTTCTGCCATCTTTTCCTAACGTCCTTTTTTTTCTTTCATATAATCTTTTAAGCTGCTTTTGACTTCTAAAAAGCAATCTTCGTGAGGTTTTCTTTTTCGGTTGGAGAAAAATTGGAATTCTTGTAGATTTTTTGTCTGTCATATTTCAGCAAACACAAACTCTAATGAAACGGGAAACGAATAATGAAAATTATTACAGATTTTACAAATTATAATTTTTATTATCTCGCAAGTACAAATAGGATATTTTTACAATGACATAAATAAGAATTTATTATTTATAATATCTAAATATATTTTGAATTTTTTTAGCTTAGCATGTTATCACCTAAAATTTGTGTTTGTTTTCGGACAGATAAAACAGTGTTGCCCAATCCTAATCAATATTGAAAAATCCGCGTACGGTGAATTATGGGGAAGAAGATTCAGTTAAGTATTTGAAGTTACTCCTTGATAAACTGGGTTAAAATTATGGTTTAACCAAAGCGCATTCTTTGAAATAATTCTGAAAAGAATTCAAATGTTGAAACGTAATTGCCATATCATCGAGGCAGACGAATATATAACCTTGTAAAGAAGAAGGATCAGAAACATATAATAATAATAATAATATCGTTTATTCCAGAAGACCTCGTTACAGGTATAGGAAAGGTCAAATATAATAACTAAAATTAAAATTCATATTTTAAGTATTCATCAACAGTGTAAAATGCATTGCTTTGTAGTATGATCTTGATTGACTTTAAATACATTTTTAAAGATAAATTCCTTACATGAAGAGGTAATTTATTATACAAAAGACTACTTTTATAATATGGGTTTGACTCATAAAGAACCAATTTATGACTGCTATACTCAAGATCATTACCATGTCTAGTGCGATAATTATGAAAGTGGTTTTGAAACTTATAGCTGGTTATATTAGTTTTAACAAATTTTAAAATTTAATGCGCATGCTGAAAATGCATCGAATTGCAGGTTTTTCTAATACAAAAACTCGATTGCTATTATTCGATCCACCCCATAAAATAATAGCATAACGCGGCATTATTGATTCAATGTCAGCATAATAAACTTTATAGACGTATCCATATTAGAGATATACAAAAGACGTTTTAATGCATAACAATGTGACGCTACTTTTTTTAATATGTAACATGCGTAAGGTCTATATGTTAGTGACATGTCAATATAACAGCCAAAGACTTTAAAAGATGTCACTTGGTTTAACGCCTTATTATGTAACCTAATTAGTTTACTACTGTTATAGTAATTACTTTTTGTATAAAACTGCATCGAGCAAGTTTTAGTTGCATTCTGAACAAGTTTAGTTAAACTAAGATAATTAATTAGTGTTTGTAACGTACTTTTTAGGTTATTATACATAACTTTATCTAGATAACTAATTTTAACTAATTATTTATTATTATCCAAACGGAATACATCCTTTTCAAACAGAATGAAATAAAATAAAATTGCAAGGTAACAATAAGTAATTTTTCTAACTACGCTAATAAACTAGGTATACAACTATACATAAAAATACATCCATTTCAAAACAAAATGAAATAACATTCAATAATTAATATTATTTTCTTACTACGCTAATAAACTAAAGCACTAGAGGAGAAAATGAACTACAGATTTTGCTCTGCTACGAAAAACGTTAATATTTGGGTAAAACAGATCAAATTGTGGATCAGATTGTAAAACATTGACATAACGCATCATTCGTACAAGAGGAGAGTAATAGGCACACCAAGTATTAAAATGACCAATTTTGAACAAAACATTGTTTCTTGTATTACAATGATAACTTGAGTTCCAAAAATCAAGTGATTCTACAAGAGTAGAACATCTTATCTGCCCATGAACCAACTTGTATATAAAAAGCAAATCGGCCATTATACGTCTATTTTCTAGTGTAGACATGTTCAAATGCATTAAAATATTGTTAGTGTTGAATGCTGGTAACCCTAACTTAAAAGATATTGCTTTTAAAAATCTATTTTGAATTTTTTCAATATCGACGATCTGATACTTAATGTAAGGGGACCATATTTGAGAACAGTACTCTAAGGTAGAACGAACTAATGAGCAAAATAGAATTTTTACACACCTGAAAGATAAATCTTTACCAATTCTCAATATAAACCCCAACATTTTCCAGGCATGGTTCACGATGTTACAAATGTGTGCGCAAAAACTTAAATTGTAACTAAATGTGACTCCTAAGTCTTTAATAGTTTCTACCCTTCTAATTAAAATATTATTGATACAATATTTAAATTCTATCGGATACTTAATTCTATAAAATGATATGACTTTGCATTTAGTAATATTCAGGAACAAATCATTTCTACCACACCAATTTTGAATTGCATTTAAATCATTTTGAATCAAAATACAGTCCTGAATATTTTTTACAGTATCTTAAGTCATATACAATAAACATTGGCAGTTAGTGATACAATCTCTTATATCGTTTATAAATAGCAAAAACAGTACAGGCCCCATGTGAGAACCCTGGGGAACTCCTAGAAGGTATATTTATTTCTCTAGAGTAATGACTGTCGATTCTAACAATTTGCTTCCTGTAACAAAGAAAACTTTTTAACCATTCAACGATCATCACATTGAACCCGTACTGTTCTAACTTCATTAACAAAGTGCGGATGTTTGCTTTATCAAAAGCCTTGGCAAAATCAGTATAAATAGCGTCAACCTGCATACGATTCTCCAAAGCCTCCGACAAAAAGGCATGATATTGCATGAGATTAGTTGTTGTAGCGCGACCAGATGCCCACATCAGTTGCTTTGTTAGTATACAATCTAATATTTTTGGAATGATTGATTGTAGAGAAATGCCTCTATAATTTTAATATCACGCTTGTCTCCTGATTTAAAAATTGGGGATAGATAGCTTAATTTCCATTTATCAGGAAAACAGTGATCTTGTATGGAACGGGTAAAGATTATGGTAAGAGGTATAATAACAGAATAAATACATTTTTTTTAATACTACACTAGGGATATTATCAGGACCATGTGTGAAGGAGGTACGTAAATTGTTAATTGCTTCAAAACCATTGCCCTATTTATTATAAATTTAAAATTGGGATCAACCTTTTCGTAACCAACGGTTCCAGAATTTGAAGTCTGGTTACAGATGTTGTAATTATAGACATACGAGAAATAATCGGCAAATAAATTAACAGTATCATTTAAATTGTTACTACGGTTGTTGGACAAAAACATTTCTATAGGCAAGCCTTTAGTTTCTTTTCGGTCATTTACAAATCGCCAAAAGTTATTTATGTTAGTAGCAATCTTTACTTCAATACCGTTTAAATATTCCCTATAAAGTATGGCACTAAGAGATTTACATTCGTGTCGCAGATTATAAAAAGTTAGGTAATCATTGTATAAAGTTTGCTCTTCTCGAGCCCTTCTAGGTAGAGGTGAATGAAACAACAAACTCAATATGTTGTCAACGCCGACGTTTCGCCCCCTATGCGTCAAATTTTGGAGGAATATTTACCTGATTTAGGTAATCATTGTACCCATTAGTACTCTTAAATTTAGCATGCGCACACTTTTTCTGTCTTGTTAAACTTATTAAGGACTTGTTAAACCATATAGGGTACTTAGATCGGATAAATGTTCTTTTAGGAACAAAAATTCAAACAGTTGATACATAATGGAATAAAATTCGTCAACAAGATCATTAATATTTACAAATACCGAGGAAAGAAACTGCCAATCAATAGAGGCGAGAACGAAATTAATTTCCTCAAACTTTGCATCATGAAAAAAATATTTAGTTATAGAACTAGGTACAGTTACGATTTTTTCTACCTTTACATTGATAGCATACGCAGAATGATAAGCACTATTAGGGAATAGTGGATCTAAACTATAAGACACATCAGCCGTAATATCACAAAACACTAGATTTAGAAACACACCACGTATATTAGGGCAAATTATTTCTTTGAGCAAAATTTTTTTTTACAGGATAATAGTGTTAAGACATCAGCAAATACGACATGATGGCGATTTAAGTAATTGCTTATATCATTATATATATATATATATATATATATATATATATATATATATATATATATATATATATATATATGTAAATGATATAATTGCTTATATGATTTATATATATATATATATCAAAAATAGTAGAGGACCTAACACACTACACCTAGTTGTACAGGGTGGGCCAAATTAGAATGTTCTTATGGGGAACTCGATAACTATAAAAGATATGGGAAAACGGATGGCGCATCCTGAGTTTTTTTTTTGAGAGGAACTGAATTGCAAAAACCGTAATTCGCTATCGTCTTTTGTTTTCGAGCTATAAGCAAAAGTTAGATTTTTAAAATTTTCGTTAAATGTCGATATCTCGGTTGTTGTGAAGTTACAGAAAAAAATATTAGCACGTTCTTCAGACACTTTTTTAATGGCAATAAAATGAGCCGACTGGATTTTAAATGTTTTCGTTGGTTCTCGATTTATGATATAAAGTTGTGTTTTTTTAAATAGAAACTATAGTTGGCTACAACATATTTAAATAACGCTTTTTATTCTCTTTTCAATGATGTAGGGCTATTATTTCTGTTTGTTCTTTTTAAAATGTTAATTAATATTGAAGAGAAAAAATTAAATTTAAGGACTTAATTCAAGGTACAATTTTAAATAATAACAATAATTATTAACTTAAGTATTCATACTGATGTCTATTGCTTTCAATACATAAGTTACACCTCTTCCTAACACTCTGAATTGCATTTCGTATGTGGATATTGGATACTGATTGCGCATTCTGTAAACTTTTGTCTGAGTTCATTGATGCAATTACTTTTTCCCTATATAAATTGTCTTTAATATAACCCCAAAAAAGAAATCCAGTGGTGTCAAATCAGGAAAACGTGGCGGCCACCTCACTGGACCGTTAGTTCCTATCCAGTTCCTTCCAAAATGTATATTTAACGTTTCTGTAACAATTTTAGCCTTATGAGGTGGGGCACCATCATGTTGGAAGAATATATCTCTTCTTTCAAGCAAGGGTAAATTATCCAAATATTCTTCAAAAATATGATTGTTTAGGAGTTTATAATATCGTTGACCATTTAGAGTCTCTCTAAACATGTGATATATTAACACATTATTGCCAAGTAGGGCACACCAAACACTAAAGCCAAACCGTCCTTGCGTTTGGACATCAACTGTACGGTAAGGATTCACATCAGACCAATAATGTTGGTTGTGTCTGTTAAAAATTCTAGCACTACTAATGTAGGCTTCATCTGTCCAAATCACACGCATGGAGAAAGATGGATCTTGTTGAAGTTTTAGGCAATACCAATTACAAAATTCCAATCGTCTCTGAGCATCTGCTGGATGTAGATAATGCCTCTTTCGGATTACAAACAACTTGAATTTGTGTGTTTTTAATATACGCAAAGCTTTACGTCTTGAAATTCTCCTTTCATCTTCAAATTGACGGCTTGAAATTGAAGGATTTGCAACTACAGTCCCTATTACATAAATAGTAGTTTCTTCGGAGTCTTTAATATTGTAGTTTTTTGATTTTGGCTTCATAAAAGATTCATGACCAATGAGATTTTTTTTCAATGTATTAAAAATGCGCTTATCTGGTTGCCTTCTTTTGGGATAACGCTCGAAATATATTTCAGATGCAAGAACAGTATTATTATTTGAATCATTATTATTATTTATATAGTTTTCAAAAGCCATTTTACACTTTTGTGAAATAACAGGTAAATAATATATAACTACTAAAAACAATCTAATAATTTAATGACAGGTAGCAACAATACATTCACCTACTGAAAAACAATTGATGAAATCGTTTTAGGTATCTATGATTTTGTGGTATTTTATTGGATAAAGTTAAACGCCAAGTGGTCTAACATTTTGAAAACAATGGGCATCAGTTTGAATCAGTTAATAATTATTGTTATTATTTAAATTTGTATCTTGAATTAAGTCCTTAAATTTAATTTTCCTATCTTGAGTATTAATTTAACATTTTTAATAAAAGAGACAAAACGAAAATAATACATCATTGAAAAAAGGATAAAAAGCGCTATTTAAATATGTCATAGCAAACTATAGTTTCCATTAAAAAAAAACACAACTTTATATCATAAATCGAGAATCAACGAAGATATTTAAAATCCAGTCGGCTCATTTTATTGCCATTAAAAAAGTGTCTGAAGAACGTGCTAATATTTTTTTCTGTAACTTCACAGCAACCGAGATATCGACATTTCACGAAAAGTTGAAAAATCGAACTTTTGCTTATAGCTCGAAAACAAAAGAAGATAGCGAATTCCGGTTTTTGCCATTCAGTTCCTCTCAAAAAAAGAGACCCAGGATGCGCCATCTGTTTTCCCATATCTCTTATAGTTATCGAGTTCCCCATAAAAACATTCGAATTTGGCCCACCCTGTACATCTAATACGTCTGAATTGTGTTCCATATAGTTAACGTATTGACTTCTATTAGACAAGTAACCTTTAAGAAGATATTGACAGTTTCCTCTAATTCCCAAACAATTCAATTTTCTTAAAAGGAATTTGTGGTTTACAATATCAAGTGCTTTTGATAAATCTATGAAAAGATCTGCAACAGAATTATTTTGATCTAAACTATCATGCATTACATTTATTAGTGAGGCTAAAGCAGTAGTTGTTGATTGTTTTGTTAAATCCATGCTGAGTTGTTGTAAGTAGTTTCTGAGAATCCAAAAAGTTCATTATACATTTTGAAAGTAGTTTTTCAATAATTTTGAAAAACGACAGCAATGCTATGGGTCTATAGTTATTTAATTGTTTGGGGTCACCTCTCTTTATATACACAAACAATTTTAGCAATTTTTAACACTTCCGGAAATACACTTTTTACAAAACAAGTATTTATAATTAAATTCAGTGATACCGTAAGTTCATCAACACAAAATTTAATCACCTTTGAAGGAATGCCATCACTACCGCAAGAATTTCTATTTTTTAGAGCTACTACACTTTTCATAAAATGATTTATTTACACTGATTTCATTTAAATTGTTATTTTGAGGCGATAATACATTAGGAAATTCTATAAAGTATTTATTAAATGCATTAGATATAGTTTTTTGTTGGTACACTGAATATTGTTTAGTACTATCACTGATGAAGAACTTGCAGTAGAAGCGATATTGGTTATTTATAACTTCCCACACTTTCTTAGCTTTGATTGCTCCTCTAAATCAATTGCATCAATTATATTGCTTTGTTTAGCTTTTTTAGGTATTTTTTGTAATTTCTCTTAAACTCTTTATAAATATAGTCTGGCATTACGCCAGATTCATAGGTGAATAATTTTCAATGTTATAGATAATTTTTTATGTCTGATGTAAGCCATGGTTTTTTCTCATCATAGTTTAATTTAACAAAGTTAAAACATGTTTCTAAGTGAAACTTTACGGTGTTACTAAAATTACATACTGTTCATTAACATCATCTGTGGTAAATATATTGCTCCATGTTTCGTTTGCTATTTTATTTTTAAACATCAACAAGTTCTTTTTTTAGTAGGATCGTACATAAGTAGATTGCTTATTTTTAGGAAATAATATTACGTGAGAACTATGATCGGAAATGCCACAATGTATAATTTTTCTATCCATGTTAATGTTGTTGAAATTAGTAAAAATGTAATTGATTGCAGTTTCAGAATGTAGTGTTGTTCTAGTAGCAGCATTAAATACAGACGACAGACAAAAAGAACTTGTCAGATCCATGCAGTTTAGTTTTTTTACCATTTTCAGCAAACCAATTTATATTAAAGTTACCATTTAGAATAATTTTTGATTGCTTTCTTTTACTATTTAGTACCAAAAGACATTCCTCAAGTTTTTCAAAAAATACATTAGCATCTGAATTTGGTGCTCTGTAGACACATTAACATATAAATCATCATAACTAGCAGAAAGTTTGATTGCTTAGCACCCAAATTCTTTATCTGATGAAAGAACAACTAGTTTCTGTAAATTGACTGCTGAGAAATCACTTCGAGAGTAG
>JALBCR010000076.1:80000-208275 GCA_030710515.1 Abscondita cerata
AAAAATTTGTTAGTAAAATAAAAAAATATAAAGAATTAAATGAATTTAATAAAGAATTTATTTTTTTTGAATAAAAAAAAAAAAAAGGTAAAGTTTTTTTTTGTTTTAAAAGAGAAAAATTTTTTTTTTTTTTTTTTTTTTTTTTTTTTTTTTTTTTTTTTTTTTTTAAATGAGCAATTTTTATTAAGTTGTCATTTTTGCATTCTAAGTCGAAATAAAAATTATTCATACGAGCACGTTTTGGTTAACAATTTCTGGATTTTTAATCATTAAATTGTTCAGCTAACACAGAAACCTTAAAAGAACTGTATTCATTTGGTCGTCTAGATTTCAAACTTTCACATTTAACATCATTAAAATTATTTTCAGACCAAATGATTTCATTTTTGTTTTTTTTTTTTTTTTATTTGTTCTGTTGTAACCTCCGGATCAAAGTGCACATGTAGATGCAAAAATATTTTGCTGCCTTTATGGCAAAGTTATTACCATGATCCTTCAAGTGATTTTTTTTCTATACGATTTTTTTGTGTTACTTCAACAAAACCATCATTATTCAATTGAGATGATGTCATATTTTTCATTAGTAATTGCAGACTTTTGCATTTCAGGATTGATTTCATCAACAGAAATTTTATTAATATTGCTAGCCGTTGGAGTAATTGCTTGTATAGAATTTGCATTTTTGTTGATACCAGCATTGGCTTTTGATACGGTTACAACCTTAGCATAACTAACCTGTTGTATTTGCGGAATTTTTAAAATTTTTAACTTCATAACGTAAAGCAGCATTTTCTTTAGTTAATTCTTCAATTGTAATTTTAGTTTTACAATTTCTGGCAAAACAATTTCCTCTACATTCGTTTGTATTAAGTTAATTAAAGTTTCGTTTAGACTGTTTGTATTAAGTAAAGCTGAATTTATGTTTTTACATAAGTTACAACACAATTCTCTATATCATTAGTAATTTTCAATTAGTTAACTGTTCCGTGCTTATATTTAAATATTCTACATTAAAAAGAATAGGTTCAAGAATTGATCCTTGTGGCAAACCTTATTTAAATATCTAAATTTACTGCTTTACCTTCAACAAACACTCTTAAAGTTACGCTTTCATAACATATTTTCAATAAAATAAACCTTCTTTTAGCACTGTATATACTCCTAATAATATAATATACTATTATTATAGCATTTTTATTGTACAGCTAAAATATTTCATTTTTGTATTATTTTTAATTTCAACCACAGGTTGTTACATCGACTAATTTTTGTAAATTTGAAATGTAATACGTATTGGTGTTTTCTCACAAAATCAATAATAACATTAATAAAAAACGTAAGCACGTTTCATAACTTATCTATGAAAACGTGAAATAGTTTTAACGTGATTTCTATACACGATGAAACTGAACTGAAAAATCGTTTCAATATGTTCAATATGTTACAAGTGCTTGCCATTTTAATATTATCCCACTTACCCTTTACTAACTTACAATGAAACAACAACTTTTGTTTTGATTTGTAATTAACTTGAAGTAATTTGACTTATTGATAAAGATGTTTCTCTTTATTGAAGTAACACTAGTTTTAAATCCTATTAGTAGGAGAGCTGACTGGCTACCGGTAATAGTTTTTCAATGATTAAAAAGAAATCGTAAAGCTAAACAACTAAATTAGCGTTGTCGCAACTTCATAGAAAGTTGCCATATACTACATTCAACAAATTGATAATTTATACACACTATTTTCTATTAGTAAAAGTAAGATTATATGTAACGCATCATTTTGTCTTAATGATTTCTATGAGAGTTTAATGGATTATTGCACCAATGCATCCTAGGATGAATTTTTATTCTAAATCACATTTAAATCAAAATAGATTTGCACCGACTAAAACTGTCTTTCCTGTTATTTGAATTGATCACAGATATTAAGTCGTCGATTTCTACAACTTAGGGCCGGTTGTACAGATTCCGTTTAAACTTCAGATTAAGGTAAAACTTAAGTTGATAGTTTAGCTATGTTTTATAGGTTCAGATTAATATAAATCAAAGCTTAATTTGTAGTTTAACCAAAGAGTATATAATTGGTTTAACGTAAATGAACATACGAGTAGTTACGGTTTAAACTTTAGTTTAACCTTAAAAACCACTCCCTTATGCATAGTCAAATGTTTAGTAGTCCCTTAAAACGGTACTAACTAAAACCAAACTAAAGTTTGCAAATTCCAAACTAATGATACATTTCCGTCTGCACTGTTTTAAAACTTGACTTTACTGGATCTTTTTCCCACATAATGCATCGTACGCGGATTTTACAATCTTGATTAAGATTTAACAACGCTGTTTTATCTGCCAAAAAACCAAAAACAAATTTCTGGTGCTAAAACTGCTAACCTAAATAAAATAATAAAATTGAATGACATATTATAAAAAATAAATTCTTATTTATGTCACTGATAAAATATCCTTTTGTATTTGTAAGGTAAGGCAAAATAAAAATTGTAACTTGTAAAATCTGTAATAGTTTTCATTATCCGTTTCTCGTTTTATTAGAGTTTGTGTTTGTTGAAATATGACAGACAAGAAATCTATAATAATTACGAATTTATGTCCAACTAAAAAGAAAGCCTCATGGCTTTACTCACACATTATTCTAAGTATAACATTTTTTTCAGCCAATTGGTTCAAATAATATATCTGTACAAAACTAAATCAAAAAGTCCAAAAATCAATGACATGACTAAGACATTTTTATAATTTCATTGCTAAAAACGTAATCACCATAACAAAACAAAATTGTTGGTTTAGGTTTTTCTAAAAATCAGCCAATCCACATTTGTTTCAGCCAATTGATTCAAATAATAAATCTGTACAAAATTAAACCAAAAAGTCCAAAGTCAATGACATAATTAAGAAATTTTTATAATTTCGTTGCTAAACATCGAATCACCATAACCAAACAAAAATGTTGGTTTAGGTTTACCTAAAAACCAGCCAATCCACATTTTGTAGCCAATTAATTCAAATAATATATCTGTTTAAAACAAATCAAAAAGTCTAAAAATCAATGACTTAAATAAGAAATTTTTATAATTTCATTGTCAAAAACTGAATCACCGTAACGAAACAAAAATGTTGGTTTAGATTTATCTAAAAATCAGCTAATACACATTCTCTTTAGCCAATTGCTCCAAATAATATATCTATCCAGGGGATCGACTTTTCTTCTTAACTAAATTGAAAATTTTACATAATCTAATAGGCGTCTAGATGTCATAAATAAAACTAGATATGTTGATATAGCGGCGTACGCCTCGCTATGTTCTTGAAAATTACCTACAAATGAATTAAATTGGTTTGCATTTAAGACTTTATGACATCTGGAAGCCTACTAGATTATGTAAAATTTTGAATTTAGTTAAGAACAAAAGTCGATCCCCTAGTATACCATATTTTTCTCGGATCCACTTAGAAAATAGATATTGAGATGTGATTTTTACCATTTTTTATTTAACTTTACGCTTTTTCAAGTAAATAATTTTAAAGTTGTTACGGTTTTATTTTCAAAGTTAGAACGTATGTTAAGAGCCTTCTTAAAAACGTGTTTCGTGTATAGCACGTTACAACAAAAGTCAAATTTGCCGCGCATGTTGTTAATTTTTGATTGGTAGAAATAAAATGAACAAAAGTTTCGGAGACGATCAGCGGACATTTTCTTCTTCTTTTCTACATGGATGTTGTGGCGTGCCTCTTGAAGTTAAAATTTTACACATAAGTTACTATTGTGTGTTTCAAAATTTCCAAATCGAATTGGTGTTTAAATTTAAATCCGGCCGCATTCACCGTAAGTACACTTATTTTCTTTTATTTCGTGGTTGTGTTAGTTCTAATTTTGACGTATGCTTTAGCACGTGCGTTGACCTTATATTTTCATCGATATTACACCTGGATAACTCCTGGGGTGCTGGAATGGCTAATTAAGAACCTTTCTCTATAAAACTTTACAACCATTACGGTTTAGCATTCAATTAAGCTGCAAACAACCGGTGTACTCTACGGTCTGCAGGGGTAGTTTATACTGCATAATTTCTATTTCGAGAAAACACGTTCTTTGCTACATACCTCCCCTAAAGGAAATCCTGGGGTTACTTTCTGGAGCTGTCGAATACTGTCGCTAGCAGGAACTTTCATTCTCGGAACTGCAAACTACAGAATACAGCTAAGTTTTAATGTTTAAGTAACCTATTCAGTATTAATGCGTATGAAGCTTACGTACATGTGACATAGTACGGTTTGATCTCTAATACTTAAACAAATTTTTATTTGGGGTAGACTCTACAACCGACGTTTGGTTTTGTTTTTAATCAGCTTAATACAAGCTCGGGCGCTTTACATAGGACGGTTGAACTAAAACAAAAGGCTTTTTAGGTTGACGGGAGGTACTTACCTTTTTAATCCGAGTTTAAGTTAGTTTTAAGTCGTTGTGTGTAAGTGACGTGTGTACGCAGAGTTTTCTTAGTAACCAATCTTTAATTGGAACTTTAACTTTAATTTGGGTGTAACTAAACAGCTTACCTAAAATTCGACACATCAATTGTGAGCTTTATTTATTGTTGTTGCTAACGCACGTAACTATATGCGACAGTCTCTCTATTTCTGTCACATTTCTATTATTTTAAAATTTGTTTGTTGTATTGAATTGTCTGTTTGTGTCTCTGATTTGTGTTCGCGTTAGTATATTAAACCTTAAGTAAAACATGTTAATCTCCTGTTGGTCGGTTTTATTTCTTTCTATTACCCAGCAGAGGGCGCCTTGTTAGGCAACAGTCTATTTCTTTACAATTTTTCAAGGACCCCCCACTCACCGACTAAGCCGGACGCTGCTGTACTAACTACTACAAATACTGGATCCTCCACAAATTTAGTGCGCTACATCGAACCAAATTTCTTTATTTTTTCCCTCTAGGTGAGAGCCCCAACGTGGAGCGCATTTGAAAATTTCCAACAAAATCAAATAATTAACAATTGGTCAAACAACGCCACCTAGCCATCGTTAAAAAACCAGAATAAAACGATAATATAATATTTCATTAGGCACTGAATTGACTTACAAATAATATTAAATTTGTCAAAATTCCTAAAACGGTACAAATCTTATGACTGTTTTACTTAGTCAGCTTCTCAGTCACCCCTACCAGTTATTTGACAAGACAGAAGAAAAAGCATTGAAGCAAACTTACATAAACTGTTCTGAGGATTACAAATGTTTAAATTTTATGGTACCATTACTATGCATTTATTATAAAAAATGTTGTTTTTGTATTATTATTGTGAACTACGCCCTCTATCGGTGGAGTAGAAAATTTGAAAATATTTTCCAGCAGTTTCTCATAAGCGACTTTATTATATGGATTTTTTTCCTTAAGTGGTACGATAAATAGTTTCTAAGATACAGCCGGTGGTTTCTCTTAATCAGACACATAGTACATGACCACGACCACAACCTGGAATAATTGACTTATCACGCACATAAAAGTAACTACTTATACCAGTGAGGTATACGTCAGTTCACTCTTAAGTGACAGGGTAAACTTATTTTACTTCATCTTGTCTAGTAAATCAACTTACCGTGTACTCATTTGCGGTCGGTAAAAAGAAAATTTTGGTGTCAAATGCTGTAATGTGTTTTGGAATCTTATCTATTTGTCAGTGACACCTAAGTACCGCTTTAAAATTTAATCCCAGGTAAAATGCAAATTTGCTTTACAGTTTACAACCACATAAAAACAAGTTTTTGGGTCGGTTTTAAATACCGTCAGATATTTTAAAGTATTTACACTTCTGGTCAATAAAAAACGGCCTATAATTAGTGTATTAATTTATAGTCGTTTTTAATATTTGTATACACTTCAAGAATTTTAACTGAAATAGTTTGCTAAAAATGTTTTTTCTACTTTAAGTTTAGAGCAACCATATTCTAGCACTGAAATAACGTAAATTGATTGATAAAAATACTTGAGTGCACAAATAACCTATATTCTAAAATTTAATGTCTTAATGATAAATTGTTGATAAACGGATATGATTAATTATCGGTGGATTGGCTATAAATCGTTTAATAGTAAAACCACCGCTTATTTATTCGAAATAACGCAATCAAAAAATAATAACACCTACCAATTGTGAATATTTTGACATTTTTATCTCTAGAACTTTATAATTAACGCTAGTAGTTTGATGATAATAAATTTTTTTTTGATTATTTTTTAGGAGTTTATTTAAAGCACTGTAGTTATACTAATTTCTTTTTAACAAATTTGTCAAAAATAACAAGAAAAAATTAAAAACAAAAACATAAAATGAAATAATTATTATAGTTTCTTTTACACAAATTAATAAAAAATAATAACTCATACTATCTATTTCGTCTTATCTTCTTTTTCTTTCTTTTTCACAATCCAATCAGGATCCCGTATTTTCATATTTCTACATACTCGAGGGTCAACTATTTCGGAGAGAATGCAATCCATATAAAACCTTTGAAGTTTAAGGACCATAAAATTATTCCAAAAATTTTTACTTTGTTAATCCGTTCGATGGATATATCCACCTCAGAATATAAGATAAAATCACAAAAAGATTTTCTAGTAATATTTAATTGCCCTTGCCCCTGATAATAATAGTTGTGGTTTCTCTTTAGTCTCTAATAACGCATAAACAGTTTAAAGTGTATTTTTCGAATAGTCATAAAATCTTACCGTGTTTTTTGATCAATAACTTTGTAACACAAGTTTTAAACCGCTGATGAGTCACTACTCTCAAAAGGATCTAGCAATTTCTTCCCTTTCAAACGGAAGATTTAATTTCTATTAAACCATCTTTTTTACAATACCATCGGGGCTAGCTGCAAGAAAGTAATTATTTAGGTCAATAAAAGGCCACAATCTTCAATTTTATTATTCGTTCTAGCTTCATACATTTTCTTCGCTTTACGGCATTTAATTCTCTTCCGTATAATAAATTTCGTAGAAAATTGTGACAAGAAGTAGTAGATCTTCCTTTCAGAACCGTTCCAAAATTAGAAACAGTCAAATATTCCTTTCTAATGGTGCGCCATGTTTCATTGTCATGTTGACCGCGAGATAAAATTTCCATTTCCTTTATTTTGTTTACAGTACTGACACGTTCTTTTAAAATATTCTTAAATTCTTCTATTTTAGCATGTAAGATTTCTTCCTCAACTCAGGTTTTGCAGCATTGGGTCCGTAATTGCTGTCTGAGGATCCTGAATGGCATTTTTAATTTTTCTTCTGTTGTACGTATCTTCGTTTCACAAGGACGGCTTGTTTTTGAACGAACACTTTGTTTCGTATTATATGACGCTCATCTATATTTTGCCAGTTACGAATATACCAAGAAGGACCATTCATAAAAGACAACGCAGAAGCGTTTACGCGCGCTTTATATTTAGAACACCAAAAAGTTCTTGACATTGAAAATGCCCAATTCCTATGCTCAAACAGCCCTAAACAATCTCCTTGTTAATTTCTTTTTCGTTCTGAGGTGGTTCTGAACAAATAATAGATACCTTTTCACACACATCGCATTTAAAGTGCCAATAATGCAATAATCCCTGGTTTTGTTTTTTTGTATTTTCATTCTTCCCATGGTACAAATATATTTATGGTTTGCAATGTGTTCGTATTGCGTAAGCACATATGACACGTCAATAATTCGTCTTCCTTTTATAATATCAAACATCGTCAATTGTGGATTTTCTTCGACTTCCATTTCAAGTTCAGGCAATTCGTTTTTGAAATATCTACATATACTCAGTACACTATTGGCGCGGAGTAATAAACCTGTCAGAATTATCGAATCTCCCGTATTGCAGTGGCGTAGGTACCTGATACGTTTGGAAAATCATATTTTTAATAGGTAAATATATTATAATAGTAAAATCTACCTTGATATGAATTATTATGTGGTTTCTTTTATTGTTTCAATCCTTACTTTGTGGAATCTATTTTTCATAGTAAATAATTTAATTCAGCAATATTCTTGGTATAATACCCACATCTACGGCTATGATTCTCGTTTCGTCAGTACCTGGGCTGATGGTAACGTGTTTGCGCAGATTAAACTATTGTTCTCAGACCCTAGATGGGTTGATATGCTGCAAGAGCGGCACAATGATCGTATTTTGGTTAGAATTTATTGGTTTTTACTTAACCGTAGAAGTACCGCTTTCACAAGAAAATAAAGAATTATTTCAAGCAATTGTGATTTATTACTCCACGCCAATAGTATACAAACTTTAGCAATATCAAACGTAATGAGTAACGTCAATGTAAATTTACAAAAAATAATATTTTGAATGTAATTACTTACGATTTGTTACACAAATTTTGTATTATTTTGGACTTAGAAGATCTCTTCCTTCGTCTTGAAAAAGACGGTTTTGATTTTGGCATTTTAGTAGTTCCGGTATAAAGTTGCATGCACTAACTATCAGGAAAGACTAATACTAAACGATAAGAGTTAGGTATGTTTTGTTATAGAAAGTTTAGTAATTTACCATAAGGATATGAGTCATGATCCTTTTGGTTTTAATAGTAGAGGGAATAAGTATGTTCTTCTTGCCAAGAAGTTTAACAACTTTCTGGCCCCAAGGCTGTTCCCTCAAAAATTTGGCATGTTTTCATTCTTTGTTGTTGTTTTAGCAAAAAAGTATTAAAATATAACGCGTGATTGAAAACATTTTTCATCAAACTTTGCCATGAACGACAAAGCAAGATATAACAGGTGTATCTTAGCTTAGCTTGTACATTTGTCAATTCTGACAGATTTAATTTCAACACATCCAGTTTTATGCATTTAGAGTAGACGTACGTGAAATTTTTCATGGCCCACTTTGATAAAAAATTTTTTGAATTATGCGTTACATACACAAAAATTAGTAATGCTTGAACTTGCGTGTTTTAGGTAAAAAATAATTTGTAGGGTCTTTGTGCTCTATGCCTGAGACTAAAGCCTCATAAGCTTCTTGGTATATCCGCCATTGGTTAATTATTACAATATAATATAATATATAATATCCTTTGTTTTGTTAACAAACAGGATGTATGCATTCTTGTCCATTACTATGGAAATAAATGCATTTGCCTACTTATATTAATATTGTAAAAAGAAATCAATAGAGGAACATGATTAATATAACAATTAACAAGTAGGTATTTTTACTTTAAATAATTTATTTTGACATGTTTGGAACCGTAGATTCTGTTTATTTGAAATAAATTGTATAAATTATAAAATACATAATTTGAAATAGAAATTAAACGCTTTATTATGTATCTAAAAGTGAAAGGCATAAGAATTTTTTTTTTGTTTTCGTTTCTTTATTTTTATTACTTTGCTACCAGAGGGATTAGAACGACTTAAAATTTATACAATAGTGGAAGGTGTGACCTGTTGAGAGGCGTAAAAGTAAAAATTAATACAGTCAAAACACAATTATTAATTAATTATATTAGGGTCTGAACTTAGTTTTGTATGCTTCATGCAATTATCTACAACCTGTCGTTTTTAAATTTTGCAATTACATAAAAATAATCAAATATTAAGTAATAAATAGATTCCTTCATCTTTATTCGTAATCGTTTTTTTGAAAATTTAAAAACCACAAGTTCTTCATAATTGTATAACAGGTTATCATACCAAATTTGAAGCCCTTAACTTGTATAATAACCCTGTTTTGACTGTAGAAAAAATGCATTGGTTTGCCATATACAAACTAAAGTATTGAACTACCTTAAGTTCCATGTGCTGTGAATTATTTTGTTGATTAGTATTTGTCTTCATTCTTTAATAACAAAAATTTGTTACTTTTATTTGGTTTCTTGTTATTCATAAGTATAATAATAAAATAAGTATGATTGTTTTTATTTTAAAATCCACAACGGTATAACATTTTGAATCATTCATCAATTATTATTTAAACGAGACAGAATATTTCCTCCATTGTGGCCGTAGGATGAAATGTTCTCGTAATACTAGCTGCGTTCCCTCTTGTGTGGTTAATCGTTTGAGTCAAATAGAAACTTGAGGTTAAATCACCTGACTTTTGATAAATATATTTTCCAAAATATTTAGCTGCTTGGTTTCATCACTAAAAGGACCTAAAGTCTCCACTACAAAAGGGATGAATGTGTAACCATCCTCGGTTATGCCTTTGTATTTGCATTTTTCTTATTTGTAGCATTCTGTGCTATTAATTCGTAACTGTAGGTTGCGATTTTCGCGTGAGAGGGAGAGCTGTCACTGCAGGTCACATCCTACACAAAGGACTGGCGATCTTTCCAAGGAATGAGGGTGATTCCATCCGGTTTTTGTTTTCCCAAAAGCGCCCCAATCCATTTTGAGGTAACTAACGATATCCATGCATCAAGCTAGAGGGCACAAGATGCATTGTGTCTTACTTAGTTAGCATGTATTGGAAAAGACCGATAGTATCGGTATCGCTGATGATGATAGCTTAGCTATTGAAACACGTGTCCGAGTAAAGTTTTTGGTGCAGTTTTTCGTGTTTCTGTTTGTTAAATAGACGCTGCAGTTTAGTGTTCCATCCCTTTGACCCTATTGTATGTTATGTGAGTGACACTCAAGCAACCATCATACATATGGAAACTAAGAGAATATGATTTCAAATTGCAAACTTTTTTTTGTATTTTAATGAACATATCTAGGTATATTTTTTAAAAGAGAGAGACAGTAGTGAATAGAACAGGATAACGTAAAATATCATACGTCACACGTCCGTTAGGTGTTAATGTGGTAATAAAACATACAATATAAACAAGTTGAAAATGCAAGACATTGTCGCAACGAACTTCGTATTATCCAAATATGGAAAGAATGGCAAAGTTATAATTAGCGCCAATAGACCGTCATTGCTAACTTTCTATTATCCAAATATGTGCCACACATTGATTTTGGACATATTTGGATTTTGAAATAAACTTAATTTCCCGAGGGCATCGGGTATCTGTGGCCCGATTTTATGGGGGATAGGATATTTCAACTCAGCTATGCCAGAGGAGTCTAAATATATGCCACACATTGATTTTGGACGTATTTGAAATTTTAATTTTTCGACGGAATATCGCGGGGCTCGGCGTCCCCGTTGCCCGATTTTAATGCACATCAAAACTTAAGCTTTGGACACCAAGCTGAATCGATTGATGTATCACACAATGATGTCCGACCATTAGAATGGCCTCGGACGGACGCACGGACGACAAATCGATTTCATAAACGAACGAAGTTCGTTGAAAATTATATTGAGAATCTATTATTAATAGGTACATGAACACTAACAAAATTGAAATACAACTAGAAAAATTAGTATTACTGAAGTTTTGCAGCGGACCTTTGCAGTACTTGTTATGTACTGTTATTTTTATGAGTTGTTACTTTTCCAGCAAACAGTGTTACGTAGTAACGATGTTATATGTAAACGTAACGCATAACTTAGAATTTCTACGTAACAGACACGCAACACAGTTTCTTAAATAAAACAAATATAATGTGAACCTACTTAATTTTGTAAAAAATATAAAAGAATCATCAAAACTATTGGTTTTTCTTTGTTGAAGTGAATCTTTCAAATTTTCCAATTACGTCACTTTACACTAAAGGTATGTGAACTAGTTGTCGGTTTGTCCTGAAACGGAATTCAAACTATACAAATGTATTTTCTGATTTTTATTCAAATGCTTACACTTCGCATTTACGTAGACTCGAGTCAAAGTTCATGTTTTATTTTTGAAAGTTTTTAAAAATAAGTCAACTAAGTGAATCTTATATTCTTTGTTGTATTCTGTATTTTTGTAAAGTGATCGATAAGGGATTGAAACAAAATATAATTTACAAAAATATTAGAACAATATCTCTGTATACTATGCTAAACATTTCGCATAGTTGCGTTTATATATTAATTATAACAAAAACATGTTATATTTTACTTTCTAAAGTAATATGAAAACAGTAGTTTTTTATTATTACGTAAAAATTTAAAAGGTGACATACACGCATTTATAATAAATGAAATAATTTTTTAATAGAATTCGAGAAATGTGCTCAAAACACTAGAGACAATTCCTCTCTGAATAGATAAACTAATTATTTGAGTACGGTATAATTTAGATCTCGTTTTGTATGTTTCCTTAAAAATAAAATCCCTAAAATAATTTACATAATTTTTGCTTCTTGACACCAAGGACCCGAGCAAACGAGAGAAAAGAAAATTATTCTAAATAATTTTGTTATATGAATGTTTTTACAACATTTATTAAATAAATCGTACATGACTATTTGTTGCATTGGTATTGGATATATAAGATACTTGTTTAATAATACTTTGAATGATAAATTATTTCTGATTATTATCAAATCATTACTCATAGATTTTATTAGTATTTGTCCTTATTTATTAAAAAATATATGAGCATTAATTCACTTGCAAATTACAAATAGTTTTATGAATTCTGAATTACGATCATCTAAATATAGTATTTTTTAACATAAAAAATAAATGCTAAGAGATATTAAATGAAAAATTTTCTGATACCGAAAGATCGTTTCTCTTTTTTGGATCTTTTGATTAATTAATAAGATAGCATTCTACCGATATAATTCAAACTACTACTGCAAAATACTGCACGTTAATTATTATCATCCTTTTTTCTTCTTCATGTAAAAGATAAAACCACCAATACTTACTAAATTTACGACTTAGTGAACAATGGTCTCAATTTTTATTTTCATTAATAAGTAATTTATTGATACGGCCGAAATATAAAGCTTACTTAGTTTTCCTAGTTATTGAATAATGATATAAAAAATCACTATAAAGTCTTACCTAAATATAAAACAAGGTTAACTGGTTTTTCTTTACAGTGCACTATAAAGTTCGTTAAATGTTTTCCATTTATTTTGTAAAGTAGTGGAACGCATTATTTGAATGCGTCTGCATACCTTTTGTTATCTTAGTGATTTTTTATTGCTTTACAATGAATCACATTAGATTGAAGAATAAATATTTTAACAATGAAAGTGTGTATTTAGTGATTTATTGTAAATTTCAGTCTTTTGTATCGCTATAAGTGTACAATGCATACTAGAGAAACGTGTGTAGGTACTTTAGCGAAAATTGCTTTGAACATAAACTCATCCTGGGAAGAATAAATGTGTAAATGTCAATACGGTTTCCATTTTTTTTTTCACTTTAAGTACATAAAAGAAGATCGATTTTTTCCTATAACCGTAGGTTTCCAGATGTGCATGAGGTATTTATAAAACAATAACTGTTTGATTTTCTAACTTCTATTAGGGTAAATTCGGGATAGATGTCCCACATTTTTATTTGGCAAATTTTTACAAAAAAATATATCCATAAATAAAAATCGTGGAAATACTAAAACAAATGTATATTCTTACACTTAAGCTAAAGACCTAACATACTAACTAATAGTGTCAACTGATTTTGCGAAAAAAACTAACAAAGTAACATTTGCCATCTTCCCCGTAATATTGCTCAAAGATGCCCTTTAATAATATTAGTACTATCCTAAAAAACAACAACAAAAACTAGGCTAAAACATTAATTTCTCTTCATTGCAAGGACTTTCTCGCAAAGGTCACAAAGATTTTCATATTTGGAACAGCCTTAATTACTCCACTTGTTGCAGTAAACCCAATCAAATCAATCGTCTTTTTTTTTTGGTTGCTCACTAACTGCATGGTCTTCTTTTTGATAAGACACACTTTCGCCAGTGTCAGTATATGATTTAAATTTTCTTTGTTGTTTTTTGCGTTATTCTCTTTTTTCATTTTTTTTTACTAATTTACTTTTTCCTTTTTTTTAAATTTTCTTTCACAATGTACTCTTCTTTTCAGACAAATACTATGGACTTGTCATAACAACCGCTATATGACGTGCATATTTCTTTACTTCCTACTTTAACAACTGGAACAGGATTAATCCTTTCTAAGATTTTGCTTAAAGTGATAGTATCATTTAAGACAGTATAGCCTTGAAACGTTTTCAAGTTCATCGTTCTGCCAAGAGCATCCAGGTACTGGATTTTGTATGTAAGAAACTAAAACCTTGGTTGGCGTGTTTTGACCTGATGAAACTAATCGTTTAGATGAGACTGATTCTGTTGTAGATAAAAGCATTTGCGGAATATCATTTATTGTAGTAGGACTCAGATATTCCGGAGCATTTTCCGACATCAGGAAAGCATAATCAGGTACCACGTTTGCGTCGTAAGGATAAATGCCTGTAGATTTAAAAGCAGATATTGCATTTCTTGAAGTGGCGGCTTTTGTCCATGACTTATAAAGTAGCTTTCCGAATTGCAAGCGCTTTATTTGACGGGAAGGATTTGCTTTAATCCAAGCTTGACTAACTTGATCAAAGGCAGTCTTGGAGAGACTGCACGGTCAAGGGTTGTAAATAGTGAGTCGTGTGACTTAGGATCAATAACAGTAATTGTTTTCACTTTTTCTCCCGATGTTACCAAAAACACACTTTTACTACCTTTTTCTGCTACTACGAATCCGGGCTTGTTATTAAGTTGTAAACCAGTTTCGTACATATTCAAAATATGGCCAGGTTTTTCAACGAGACTGTTTTTCTCTAATACACTGTGAAACAATTGAAAATAGTTTTCGACCACTTGCCTAAAATAAGTAGGTAGAATAAAAACAAATAATAATACGTTAACATCTAGCAATGTCATGTAATTCGTATTTGTGTGCTTTTATGTTGCCATTAATTAAGAATAAATGGAGCACACAAAAACAAATATTTTTTGGAATTTACATGTTCAGTTCTTGAACACGAGCTACAGAAACTCCTTCTGATTTTCTTATGTACAAATAATTATTACGCCTTAAAAAGGAGTTCAGCCAGTCGTATCCAGCTCTGTTGTTAGAAAACTTATGGTTAATGTGTATGCCAGCACTCTCACATCCTCTCTAGGAGCAGCAAACCTTCAGCTTTGTAATTTTTTTAAGTAAGATGCTAATTTTCTTTCATTTTCAGTGCCAAGTAATGGAGCGCGACACATGCCTGTTTTTTGGGTCGCTCCTTTTTGAATCCTTCTTCGCAATGTCCTGGAAAGTATCTCATATGTGCGTGAAGCTTCATTAATGCCTATTAAATTATTGGAAACAGCAGTTACGGCATTAATTAATGGCTTCTCTGTCCATTTTCCTCTGTCAGACTTACGCTGATAGTTAGACGGTATACTGGAACAAACGGAAAAACACCAAAAATTGCACCAAAAAACTATATTCGGACACGCTAAACTATCATCATTAACAAACCGATACTCTGAAATAGTAGGGTAGTAGGGTAGTGGGGGCGAATACTGAAAATTGAAAATTTTGAATTTTAGAAGAAAGCCATCTTTCACTGTATTAAGTAAGGCATCTTTTCCAAAAATGCGATAAAGATTCCCCAGTAAAGTATGGCACAAAAATTCAATCAAATAGCATGTTGAAAAATCAAACCCTAATCTATAAAATGGCTAAACATATTACAACTCAAAAACAGGGGTACATTTATGCTTGATGTGTTTTGCAAGACAAAACAAAAGCTACTCAAGAATTTTTCGAATACATTTACGTTAATAACTTACCTTAATATCGACAAATATGAATAAAACCACGAACTACACTTTTGACTACAGCTATATATGATTACAAACGAACACAAGAATTAATTAAGAAAAAAGTTTTGATCGTGTGCCATCTTTCCCGGTAGGACATCTATCCCGGATTTACCCTAATGGTTATTGGATGTAAAAATTCTCAATTTGCTGAGCTTCTTTATGGAGTGGTATAAAATTTTAGGTGTCTATTAAAACCAGTTCTTGAATCAGCCGACGTGTCGCTTATTAGACTATGCTTAATAGGCAAAATGTCGGCTGAATCAAGAATTGGTTTTAATGAACCCCTACAATCTTACACCACTGCGTAAAGAAAGCTCAGAAAACTGAGAATCACTACATCCACAATAATTACTATTACATAGAGTTTTGATGCACATACTTATAACGTATTGATAAGCTCATCCACAGGTAGTCAACCATAAATTAAGGTACTTTTCGCATAAACTAGAAACAAAGGAATGGAACTGTAAACTGCAGCATCTATCTGTAACGGAAAAAGAAAATACCAAAAACTGCACAAGAAGCTATATTAGTGCACATGTTTCGATAGATAAGCTATCATAATCAGCAAATTGACACTGTAGTGATACATGCATGACAAAATTTCAAAACAAGCCACGAGTATCAGAGGTGACAACTAACCCATGTCGTAGTACATAAATTAGAAGTCAGTAACCCACTCCAAAAATAAAGTTAATAAAATTTGGCCTTAACAAAAAGAAAGTTGTGATCGTCAAATAAATAAAATTAAAAGGATCCTACGTTGTAATTATTTTCAATTTCTCTACAAGATTTGGATAGATTCGGATTGAATGAGAACTGATTCACTTTGGATAATGTATTATAAACCAATATATTAAAATAAAACATGCAAACCACAATAACATTTAATATTTAATTCCTGCATAGGCTGCTTACAAAAAGGAAAACCTGAAAAGTACATTGGACATACACAAATAACACACAAATCGCAAAGGCATAACACATAAAATGTCAATAATCAAAATATTAACGAAATTAAATAAACACTGCAACAAGATATGTTCATCATATTTCAATTCTTATGGGATAAATAATCATCAAATAGTCTCATGACTTCGTTTGTAGAATGTTAGTAAAAACACAGAGAAAACAAAAAAACAATACATTGCATATACATAATAAATATCATATCAAATAAAATCAAGATCATATATCAATAACCTCAATAAGTCTACTAATGGCTCTAGCCAAGCGGCTTGAACCTCTCTTTTTATGGCATTAAGTCGGGGAGAGAGATAAGCTACTCCACTTGCATCAAACCAGCTAGGACATAGTCAACCAACGGTTGTTGCCAGGCGACTTGAACCGCTCCCTTTCTGACGAACACTCTCCAACGTATGCTAAATCAAAAATATCAAATAATTCCACAGTGGAGGTGTACAAGCTACTCCACTTGCAACGAACCAGGTAGGACAATTAAGTCAACCAACGGTCGTTACCAGGCGGCTTAAAATACACCCATCCTATTCGAACTAAATCAATATATCAAAAAAAACAACATTGATAAGAGCCTTCATTCAAAAACGTTCCCCAACTTGTAAAAGTTAAGTACAAACGAATTCATGAGTAAGGTATCGTTCACATCCAGTTAAACTAAATCAATGCAGACACAAAAAAAATAAGAATAACGCACGAATACACGAGCTTTCCGCTTACATTTACTAAGTTAGCTTAAGAAGTTCTCATTGAACATTACTTTACAATCACTCATGGTAAAACTGCACACAAACATAATAAACTGTCTAGTAACTTCTTAAGTTGAAGTTGACACAACAATTTCGTATACACGTTAATTTTCCGTATACGCAAGTGTTAGCGGAATGGTGCTAAACATTTGCCAATTCTTAATTTTACGTACGTTAATTCAATTGAAATAGATGTAAACGACCCTTAAGACAAACGATTTAAAACAAATAATAGATTTGTAGCGTTCCACATCTTGTTGCATTGTTAGAAAAAATCCCCTTCATATGTTCTAAAAATAGACTGAAAACGCCCAAATTTATGCCTCCGCGACAATGGTTATTTTACAATCTGAACTAAACATTGTTAACTTATATTTCATCTATTGTTTCCCATAGCAATATATATAAACTCAATTTAAATTAAACTGTAATAAAAAAAACATTTGATAAATCGGTGACGAACGCTTCATGAAGGCGTTTTACAAAAAAAAATATGCGCGAGACAATTCTCTACGCATCAGACAAAGAAACTACATTAGCGGTTCCTAATTAGTTAATTTTTCTATAATTGTGGTTTAAACAATCGTAAAAGGTAAAACTAAAAACGTGCAAAAGGGCAAACTTAAATCTGGTTCAAAATAAAGCATCCCCAAAGTGAATCTAAACATACATTGTACATACCTCTAGTAACACGTTACAAGGTTTACACACAAGTGTCCCTGCATCGCCCTTATTTCATTAGTTCAAACAAAAAAAATTTAAGGCGGAGAATTCTTTCCGATATATTTCGAGAGCAAAAGCGTACAAAAAAAACTAGCGGTTTAATATGTCGCCTACCTTTCAGGGTAGTTATACAATATTTGCTTTTTATTATTATTTAATTTTTAAGTCTGGAACTCTACAACACTAAAAATAAAAAATAAAATAAGCTTATATTCTGTCTGTATGTAACGCATCGTTACGTCTAATTGAATCCTATATAAGCTTGATTACTTTAATTACTACCGCAATGATTTCTGCAATAACAAGGTATTGGATTCAGGCTGCACAAGCTCAAAATCAATAAAAAAACCTAGTGGATGTCTATGTTCAACAGTGACTGGAGAAGAAGATGAAAAACAAAATATGATTAATTCTTATAATAAGTTTCTAAGTTTTTCACGAACGTAGAGACAACAGAAAACTGTTTGAAGTTTTCTTATAACAAACAATAGAAAACATTACTATAAAAATTTGTTTATTATTAACCAGTGGTTAATTGTTTACCTTTACGACTAGGGATGGGGAAATATTCTCATTTCTTTATTAACAAACATATACATATATTATCAATAACGCAGATCAAGATTACGCCCTTGACGCATATTTCTTAGAAAGATCTACTTATTGAGAATTTTTCTATCTGTTTCTACATCACCTCATATATAGGTAAATATATCAACAGAACATATTTTAGTTTAAAAAATAGTCAAATCCGGTAATCAACTAAATCAAATGTCTTTTTATTGATAAAATTACATAAAACACAACGAAATACCGTTCACATTTTGTTATTTACAGTCATCTTTATGTACGATTTTGTAAAATAAAATAAATACTATCACATTAAATTAAAACATTTAAAACGGTTTTGGTAAATTTATGTCAAACGTTATTACCACATTTAAATGTATGTAATTCGGGTTTTAATTAATTTTTAAGTACGAGGATTTTAATATAATTTATATTGTTTAATTGCCTTATTATCGATCAGTATAATTTAAAAGCCCTCGTAATTAGAGTATTAGGCAGTTCAGTTTGTTTAAGTAATTTACTCCTAAAAAGTAACTAATTACAGTGCAATTACTTTTAATTGTATGTATTCTATTCACAATTTATTTTTAACATATGTTTATATATTTTTTAATCTTAACTGATTATTAATTTAAAGGGAAATAGTAAACAAAAACTGATACATTGTTTCATGGATTTTTTTGGAATTTTAAATAAAACACAACAAATGCAAATATAACTTGATTTGCAGTTAATACATTTAATTTTAATTAAAAAAATAATTGGAATCCAATAATAATAAACTGCAACTTTAAGAAAAAAGTAAATATTTCAAACAATATGTGGTGTTGTGATATTCAAATGGATCAATAACCTTTTTAACAATTCTAAAACAGTTTCTTGTTTCTGTATACGTAACAATATGAATAAATTATTGACAACACCCATTTATTAAACTGTAGTTAAAATGTTCACATCGGACCAAAACTAGCCATAAAAATTTGGAAATATGTAAGTGTTAGTTTATTTTATAACTTGTGTGCAAAATACCTTTCAGATGATTAAGATTATCCTCAGCAAACTTACAATAAAAGAATTACATTTTGTTAGGTTTTTAAAGGCAAGGCAGTTTGGAAATTTTGATTTACACTAATTTGCACAAAATCTAGATGGTAGAATATCCCGTTTGAAGTTTAATGAGTTTATTATTCAAATTAAGAATTATACTGCTATGATTAAGTTTGTTGTATCTTAGCTGAAACTTATTTTTACTAGCACGATAGTTTAGTTAACTGTTTTGAAGTCTTGGATTATGATAGGGACATAAAATTCTATTATAAATGTAATAAAAAATATGTAATTAATTAGTTTTTTTCCATGTTTAAAGTGAATTGGGAGTGTGTAGCAATATTAGTGTGTAACGTTGGTTGCAGTGAACATTTTTTGTGAAGGATGCTGAAAGGATCTGCTTTTCATGGTTAAGAAATCATATTTAAAAATAAAAGTACATTAGTTACAGAAGTAAACAAAATAATAGTAAACAATAAAAGAGTAAATAAAATTTTACGAAAAAGATCAGTAATATAAAAAGTTAAATTGTGGAATAGAAATCAAAACATAATTAATAATGGAAAAGAAAATATAATGAAGAAAAATTAAGCAATTACATTTTAAAACAATCAAGAAAAATTAATACTCATATTCTTAAATTAAATTTAATTCAAACGTTTCTAAAACAAGTAAAAATAACAATAAAGTGCAAGTTTTAAAAGTTAAACTTACCACAAGTATTTGAATGGAAGGAGGTGACGGCTGGTCCTTTTGAAATGTATGGAAGCGGCATAATTTTGAGGAGCGATTTAAACAATTTAGCATACACTAAAATTGAAATATAGAACAAACCATCTAAACGGGTATATAAGGGATATATACTTTCAGACAAGGTATTGTTAATTTTAATTTTTAGTAAATTTTTGTAATACGTTATTAACCTTAAAATCTATGAACGTTCATTGACAAGAGTAATTTTGACATTTGATTTATCGCACTCGATTTATTTTAAAATTTATGTGAAAGATTTTTAATAGAAGAAAAATAAAATTTTATGTCATGCTCTAATTTGTGTTTTAAAAAAAGAAAACTAATATAAGCTAGCTGGAATATAATTAAATTAAATTTAACTAAAAGATTCAATTTTATTTTACTGTATTTCATGTAAGTATTGAGTGATTGAACAACTATAATTATATTAAAATTCATTAATTATTTTGTTAAAAATATAAAATCTCAATTCAATTATATCAATACATTGAGTTAGTAAAGTTGACACTCCTACTTTGTGCAAATTGAAAAAAAAAACAATGGTAATTTATCATTAATTTAACACTCATTTTAATCCAAAAATAAGAATTTGTACACAAATAGATACGTTTTTGAAAGTAGGAATGCTAAATTAAGCTCATGCTAACACCTTGACTGCGTCAAAATCAAATTTCAACAGTACATCTGAAAACGTTGAATTACGCACTAATTTGTATCCACTTAATTTTACTCAAACTTAAGCTTCACTTTTATAAGATATTTTTATACCTAAATACATAGTGTGTTAAGTTATTTTTATGCATCTTAGATATGAAATTTTAGAAAAAAATAAATATTTCATCATAGTTACAACAAAAGTTCTCTTAGTGTACTTGTTGATTGACTAATAAACATTTCGTCACAGGGTGTTTGTAATTTATAGTTCAATTAGTACAACTTTCACTCTGTAATAACCGGCTTATTTTAAATAGTTTTTCTCGAGCCCTTCTAGGTGGAGGTGAATGAAACAACAAACTCAATATGTTGTCAACGCCGACGTTTCGCCCCCTATGCGTAGGGCTTTATCAAGGCTAAAAAAAATTTTTATTTAATATAAGACATGAATGACATACATAAACTAATACAAATTAGAAATTAAAATTAGAAAACGGTATACATTAATTATTGTAACAAAGAATTTTTGATACAATTAAACAAAATATATTTTTTTATATATAGTAACAAGTGACTAATCACCAACAAGATTAAAAAAGAATTCCTTAGTTATGTAAGTTACCAATTAAAATTCTTTTTTTTTTATTATAAAATATAAATTTTGAAAATTATTAAGAATAAACGCGATAAAAAGATAACCGGTATTGGACTCACCTCATAACAAATAAGAGTTGGTAGTCTTAAATTACCATCAATCGATGGAAACGTCACATATAAATTAAAAATAACAATAAAAACAGTCATATATATATATATATATATAAGTTATGGTTAAAATTATATTTAATTAAAAGACACACAAACAAACCCAACTTGATACAAACAACGAATAACGAATAAATAAAATTCAAATCAGTACTTTTCAAAAGATACAGATAAAGACCGCTTTTATATTCGTTTTCGTACATACGTAAAACGAAGAAATCAAAAACATTTGTTAAAAATATGTGTAATCTATTTATTTTTATCTATGTAAATATGTAATTAGTAGATTAATAATTAGGATAGTTTATTAGACTAGGTAATTAGACTAGGTGTTGATTAGTTCGTTAGTTTTTTAGGTTAGTTAGTTAATTTATTAGTTAGTCAGTTAGGATATTTTGCATGTTAAGATTAATTAGGTACGTTTTAATAGTTAGTTAGTTGGTATCAAGTGAAGGGTTTAATTTTACTGATAATATTACTATAAATCGTACTTAAATTGTTTGTGTCTGTATTAAAATTTACATTTTGGGGGTGCATCCTAATCGATATCATTTCTGAGACCAGTATTTTCTTAAAAATATGTTCCACATCTAATATTACCGGTTCTTTGAAGTTGAACGTATGCCCTGTATTTTTATGGTGAGAGGAGAGTCCTGTATCTTCTGTAAGTTTTTTGCAATTATATTGGTGTTGTTTTATTCGTGCACCTAATTTTTGTTTTGTTTGACCAATGTAGCAACTTGAACAATTGTTGCAACAAATTTTGTACACAACCTTAGATTTATTTAGAAGTTCAGTCTTGTCTTTAAACGTGTGTAAATGTTGTTGTAGATTGTGTTTTTGTTATATAAAACTATTTTTGTCACTTTTTAAGATATTTATGATTTTTGGCTAAGAACAGGTATATTGATGATTTTTTTATAAGAAAATGTTTCAATTAAATTATGGGTATTATTCTGATGAATGTGAGATTGAGTGTCATTACTATGTCTATTAATTAGCTTAATTATAACTTTGTTAGGGTAATTATTATTTTTTAATATGGATTTTAAAATTTGTTTATTATTTTCATGAAAAGTGATATCACTCAATTTCAACATTTTATTAAGCATGGCCGTAATAATGTTAGTTTTTTGATGTAATGGATGTTTTGAAAATAATTGATAGTTCGCTCTGATGCCATAGGTTTTTATACCAATCAGTTTTAATACCATCGTTAGTCCTTATAAGTAAGACATCTAAAAAGGGTAGCTTTGAATTTTTTTCGAATTCTACAGTAAACACTAGATGTGGGTCATAATTATTAAATAATTGTAAAGTCCTATCGACCAAGTCTTTAGGAATGCAAGTAATTATATCATCGACGTACACAAACAGGAATACAGGAACACAGTTGAAAATGTTTAATTGGGTCATAACTGTGGTAATCAGGTCATGCAAAGTGAGATTTGCAAGTATAGGTGAGGCAGGGTTACCCATCGCTGTCCCCATCTTTTGTATGTAAAAACGGCCTTTATATTGAAAATAACCTGTGTCAAAAATGAAAACAATAAGATCTATCAACTCGTCTAAGTTTAAAGTGGTGAAATATGATAGATGTATCTAACATTTTTTAATTAAAGAAGTAATTAATTGTTTACTAATGTTGGTGAATAGCGACTTAACATCAAACGACACCATAATATAATTACTCGGAATCATAAACGTTCTAATTTTTTCAACAAACTAATATGAATTATTAATATTGTATTAAAATAAAAAGGAGATATTGGATACAATTAGATTAGTCACTTGTTACTATATATAACTATATATATTAGTTGCTAACATTTACGTACGTGAACGCTTTCACGAGTCGACACTAGATGTCGAAAACCTTATCGTTTTAACTATATATATATATATATATAAATATATTTTGTTTCATTAATTTATATTTTATTTATAATAAAAAAAAAGAATTTTAATTGGAAACTTACATAACTAAGGAATTCTTTTTAATCTTGTTGGTGATTAGTCACTTGTTACTATATATAAAAAAATATATTTTGTTTAATTGTATAAAAATTCTTTGTTACAATAATTAATGTATACCGTTTTCTAATTTTAATTTCTAATTTGTATAAGTTTATGTATATTATTCATGTCTTATATTAAATAAAAAAAACTTTTAGCCTTGATAAAGCCCTACGCATAGGGGCGAAACGTCGGCGTTGACAACATATTCAGTTTGTTGTTTCATTCACCTCCACCTAGAAGGGCTCGAGAAGAGCAAACTTTATACAAAACTTATAATTTTGGAGGAATACTCACCTGTAAGTAATGTCTTTCAATGTTTATAAAGATTTCCGTTACTCAAATCTTTCAGTTTTCAACTTGTTGCAATATTTTTTTAAATTTGGCTATGGTATAGAACAATACCATTTGCTTAAGTAAATATTGTATTAAAACTTCTAACTAAATGTCATTTTGCTAATGTAAGTAATGCATTAAATGTTTATGATGTAGTGGTTGACACCTTATTAACTTCAATTCTTCACAACCTTCGTGTAGTAATTCTGAGACCATTTTAAATCCTAGTCCTACTCGTGACAACTAAAACATAATGTCACAATAATTCAACGAAAACTATAATAAATGTTTTACATGATGACTATCTTGTTGAATACACATTGTTGCCCTTTTGTCCAAGGAATAATATAAACATATTAGGAACGACTGTCTCAAAAGCATTTCTAATCTGTTCCTTTATACCTTCGGTAGTATTGTGTTATAAAAGAATTATGATGTAGCACCAACAGATAAAATCCATAGGAGTTAAATTGGTCCATTTCTACGCTTATCAGGAACTTTCGATTTAGATAATCTCGAACATTATGTAATACCAGTGCCAATATTACTACAACATCAGCATTTATTGCATTACTTACATCAGCAAAATGACATTAGTTGAAGTTTTGTAGTATATTTACTTAAACGAATGGTATAGAATAAGCCAAAATGGAAAACTTGAATATTTTAGTACAGAAACTCTGGAAGTTGAAAGACAATTAAGTAAGCTATACAGGCTGTTTCACGACGAGCTTACAGTATCTATATATTTGAAACTACTCAAACAATTTCTATAAAAATTTGCATAGATGAATAACAAGCTATGACAAATGTATGAAAAATATTTTGACATACGTGCCACTTCCGGTTATGCCGGAAGTAAACAGCAACTTTGTTATTTTAAATAAAACACCCTGTATATTATTAACTTTTCGGATTCTACGTTCAATTTTAATGTCATTTTGTGTAAAATATCCTATACCTATAAGTTATACTTTTCGAGATATTTATTTTTTCAATGGCAAATTATCAATAATTTGTGACAAATCGAAAACTGTTTTTTTATAATACAGGGTTCTTAAAAAGTGATAAAAAGTTCAACTTTAGAAATGTCAAATATCTTCATTTTTTAAATGAAACCACCATATTTTTGTTCATTCATGTAATTCTACGGAAAAAACAAGGGAGTGTATGGTCAGTTTCCTATAACCAAACTTAAACGTTTTTGAGATATTAACATGTATTTAAAAATTTTAATTATTTCTGCCGTGTTGTTGCTTATTATAAGTAGACCATGTTTTTGTATGTATGTAGTTCCACATACATAAATTACAAGAACTTATAACAAGTGCTCAAAATTACGTTCGTGAACCTCCAAGCATTTATGAAGCCTTCTTATTACACCTTGGTTATAGGGAAGTGAACATAAACTCTTCTTGTTTTTTGTCCGTAGAATTACATGAGTGAATAAAAATTATGGTGGTTTCATTTAGAAAAATAAAGATATTTGACATTCCTGAAGTTAAACTTTTCATTACTTTTTAAGAACCCTGTATAATAAAAAAGCAGTTTTCGACTTGTCACCAAGTACCTCAATCTTCCTACTAATTAACCTAAAAAGATAATTTTTATTTGGTATTAGGGATGTTCACACAGAATTTTTAATATTTAGGTCTGCACCTCTAAATTTTTGATTAAAAAATGAATATCTCGAAAACTATAACTTGTAGGTATAGGGTATTTTACACAAAGTGACATTAAAATTGAACGTAGAATCCGATAAGTTAATAATATGCAGGGTGTTTTATTTAAAATAACAAAGTTGCGGTTTACTTCCGGTATAACCGGAAGTGGTACGTCTGTCAAAATATTTTACATAAACTTGCCATAGCTTATCCATCTATGCAAATTTTTATAGAAATCGTATAAGTAGTTTCCAATATATAGATAGTGTAAGCTCGTCGTGAAACAGCCTGTATACGATAGGCTATAAAATACAGATTGTTCTATTTAAAAGAAGCCAACTATATGAGAATGTTCTACTAATTGAAGAATAAGTTATTAACACCTAGTAACTAAATGGTTGTTAGTCAATTTGAATGCGCAATTTAACTGTTTTAGATAAAACAAAGCAAACTTTGATTATTTTATCTATGGAATTTAGAACTAATTTTTACCTACGATGGTTTATTCATAATGTCTAAATAGATTATAATCTATTGTTTATCTAATTATGGTAAGCATTTTAACGGTTTGAGCGAAAACTCGTTTAACCGAGAGTTTAACAAATTTACAAATCGAAAACGAAAATCATATTATCTAATTTATTTATGAATTTGTACTAACGGTGGTTTTTCCCTTGATCATTTTATAATCTCAATAATAACTTAATAATTAATCTTTTATAGAGTGAGGGCCAATAGCCCGTCGCGTCGCCGGCCCTTTTACTTTTGAACGGTGACAGCTTGTTATATTATCCTAAGAGTGAAAAAACTATTTTTTGACCCAAAGATGATAGCCCAAAAATTTAAAATCTCAACAGGATGACATTTTTAAAGAATTTTCAATACTGCAACTAATCTAGCTTTTGTTTTTAACCCACACTACAGGATACCCCTATCCAGAATAATGGTAGCATCTACAAATTGTCATGTTCCTGCGATTGATATTTTAATACCAGGTTAAAAAACACCTTAGGTTTAGCACTCCAAAAAATATTCACATAAGATTTCTTATGTCAAGTCCACTTTCGCACAACATATTACCAATAACCACACCGACTATAACAAATCATTTTCTCATCAGCCCCTTAAATTGTAACCACCACAGTAAATAAATTCTCGATATTTTAGAAATAATTTATATATAATCTTCCGGTTGACAATTGCTACTCAATGAAAACAACCACCTAAAATACCAAACTATGATTAATTAATTAAATACTGTATTTGTTTCTGTCTCCTATTTAGACCCCTTGCTTCAAGTTAGATTTAAGTCCTTTTACAGTTTTTTGTTACTCAGTAATCATTTCATGTTACAACGCTCTACATTCAAATGCATACCAACATCCCTCTCATGGTTGTAAATTTCCTTTACGTTTTTTGCCAAATCTGGTCTCAAAATGTCAATCATTTTGCAGCACCTTTTACTTAATTATGTATGTTTAATATACTTATACTAATATTAACCTACGTGGTCAACATTGTATGAATTTTAAAATTTCACAACCATCTTCAGATGCAACCTTTCGTTTTTAAAAAAGAAATGTTTTCAATCAATGTTTAACCTCATTTTTATTTAATTTTAGGTAAGTCACAAATATTTTTTTTTATTTAACCTTAACTAATATCTGTGTAGTTCCTTGAGAATGACTGAAAATTATTTACTTAGTCGATACTGGCAATACAAATTGACGACACGCCGAACATAAAAAATCGTATCTTTTATACCAAGAAAGCAAGGTAAGTAATTGGTTCACAAAAAACTTTTTCAATCTTTTCTGCGTATTTTATTCGTTTGCAGTATCTACTTTTCTTTAATACCAAGATATCAAAAATTATCTTGGTCAAGGGTGGTTGTGGAATGTAAAACGTTTGTCTTACTTTAAATTTTTGAATATGTTTTGTTGTCTCAGAATCTGTGAAGTCATTGTGCTGAAATAAATAGGTATGAAATTTGTAGGTTATTGATAATGTCATTGTGATAGTGACATAATTATTTCAAACGTAAACTAAAACAAACGCTTTACATTCCATAACCACTCTTGACCAAGATAATTTTTGATATCCCGGTAGTTTAGAAAACTGCTTGATGTTGAAGTTTGTACTGCACTTCTCGAACATACTTGGTTTAATTGATTTATGTGGTATTAATTAACAACAATTTTACAGTTGTCTCAATCGAGAAACAATAAGTTTTCTGATGGTTCAAGAATCATTGTGTAATGTTGAAAAACAAGCTGGTAGGTTCTATGTAAACAAAAATATGTCGATTTTTTTTTTAGCCTTTTTGCAATCCCATATCGCTTGACGCTCTTTCAATTCGGATGCGCAAGGCTATTTTGCGTAATATCTATATTTTTTCAAAGGTATATCATGGAGTGCACGACTTCTGATTCCTGACTATATATCATTCGGCGCATAAATTTAGATCAGGAAGTGATAAGGAGATGTTATTCACAAAAGACCGATTTTGTATGTATTTTCGCTATGTCCCACTCAGTCGTGGAAACCTTGTATAAAGTGGTTACAATTTTTAGAATTTCGGGTGCTTGCCGGTGTGACGAGCTTCTCCATTGAATCATGAATGACGGAGAAGACGTTGAGAAATATATTATTGTCACTTTACGGAATTCAGATAATTTAACAACAAAGAGATCTACAATCGCAGATGAGGGAAGCAGTTTTCAACCTTGTGTTTTGTATATTTTTGTACGTTTCTTGTTAACCTCCATAAACTATTTATTTTAGACGTATATAAATTTTAATTTGAATTAACTGTCAGATGGCAACTTTAAATATCAATGTAAACCAAGGCATTTGTTGCTGGAAAAGTTGCAGGTAACTTTGACGATGTCAAAGTGACAATTACACTGCGGCATCTGCAATTTTTATAGATAAATTAAATTGTCTATAAAAAAGTGAAGTAGCAAAAAAAGAGAACAGAAAACTCAACAGATGCAGCTTTCACTTCGGGAAAATAATTGTACCAATGATAATCACTTCTCTTTCAGGAATGTTTGGAAAACGGTACTATTTTTTCTACATTTCAAATTTCTTTACTAACTTGTTAAATTAGTAATAATCTGCTGTAAATTTAACACTACTAGCCAGTTAATTTTTTTTTCAACGTCAACCGATAGTTCAAATAAATGACATTTACAATTTAATAACAAATAAAATCTTTTATAATTACATATATATAATAGTAGCCATTACAACTCTATTGTAATTTGTTTGATTCGATAATTGTTGTGGAAATTTATTAGGACTCTTCCAATCTCTTACAAATACATTTAACAACTTCTTTAGTCAAAACAGTAGGGCGGCCTGTTGATATTCTTGTTAAAACACTACTTGTACTAGAAAACCTTTTGACTATACGACAACAACAGCGTTTATCACTAGTTAATATTATTCATGATCGGAGGCCAGCACGTTGGTTGTAAGGTTACCGTTACCACAGCTTTTTAAATGAAAAAAAAACGTAACCTTCACCGACAACTTCTTATTTAGATTAATGTAAGTCACCCACTGCAAGTTAGGCGTATTTTGCGTTTGTTCTTAAACCGCCGTATGATGAAGCACTTTGTGCTATTCATAAAACGATTGGGATACAACTTACAAAAATAATGCGAAAACTTAATTTCAATTTTGTTATGAATTTTATAAATTAAATAAAATAATACATTAATTAATTAATAAAATCTAAGAAAAAAATTGGCCAGTACTCTGCATACGCATATAACTTTGAAATATTTTTTACAAATTGATGAGTAAGAGTTTTTGCTCAAAGCTATAAAAAATTCTTTATTTTAATGTATATGTATGCAGATATTAATGTATATCACAAGATTGTAGTCTAATTACCAAACGATGTTTCAATCACCTTTTTAATGAATTCAAACGCAATTCTCACAATTGCGGTTTCCCTAATTGTAAGAAACACCTAGACGATTAAAGAAACAATTAGATACAAAAGATTAAATCGCCCTAGAATTTAAACAAAAATATTCGTGTTTGCTATTTTAATGTAAAGTAAAAGCAAAGAAAGGTTTTTAATTTTGTATAAAAGTAAAAGTCGCTTTCATTGTGTATTTTTCTCGTTTAAAAACTTTTCCGTTCTAAATGTGTTTGGCATAAAAGTACTTTTACATAAAGTACCTCAATTGTTGTATCTATATTCTAATAAGAGATTCATTTAGAAGTATTTTTTTAAATTAAAAAAAAATGAATAAATACAATTTTATTTTATAATCTTTATTATCACACAAAAGAATAATTCTTTACAATTATTTTTTAAAGATAATTGCTTTCAAATGTTGGCTGTAACTACGGTTAACATGGTCCATTTTGAAGTTCCAATTTTCAATGATGCGTTTGAGTATTTTGAGTGGTATTTGGCCAATGACTAGAGTAATATTGTCCTCCAATGCCTCAATCGTAACCGGCTTATTCATGTATACTTTGCATAGCTCTAAAAGAAACAGTCAGGAGGTGTTATGCCACACGATCTAGCCTGCCAATTAACTGATCTAAAGCGTGTAATGATCTGTTCACCAAACTGTTCTCGCAGTAAAGCCATGGTTTCACTGGCTGTATGAACCAAATTTCGTTGAGATCACGGGCTTTAATTTTGGGTATCAAATAGTCTGTTTCAAGGCGCGATAACAATTACCATTCACAGTAACATTCCGGTCGGCCTCTGTTTTGAAAAAATATGGACCGATTTTCCACAGGCTGTAGGCACTTTGTCGGAGTAAGTCTTTCCATTATGAAATGTCAAACACTACTGAGGAAGAATGCCACTTCAGTTGACCCGACGCATGCGCGATCTTGCAATTAAGTCCCCATCATAAAAAGTACCTCTAAATGAAACATCTGATATATTCTTCTCCAAATTATTACAGTACACCTATAGCGTTTTAAGTAACTGTTATAGTTTTCATTAAAATATTATTTCCCTTACTTATTGCATTTCTGGATGTATAACAATGAAATAAAAATAATTTTGAAAAAAAATTGTATTTACTAAATAATAATTGACAGTAGGTTTATAAGTATGAAACTGGAATGTTTTTAAATATAATATGACAAAATATCCTACTTTTTTGGAAAATGTTGATGTAATGATAAACATTTTTTGGGATTAAGTTACAAAATTTGAGTCTATTGCAATCCAAATTTTACTGTCAAAAACGCGAAATCCACTTGTACTCGGATAGATAAATTTTCAAGCAAATAATTCAATCAATATTCATTTTGAAAAAGTCACTTTATTATGGCTGGTTGCACCAACACAATTTAAAGTAAAGCACTGCTTAAAAACACAGATACAATTGTTAGCAACGATTGTTTTTAAGCACAGCGTAAGTTTAATTTTTGTTAGCAACCACAATCAAAGCTTTGCCAACATGATTGTTCACCCTAAGGAAGGTTTTTGGGAGGAAGAAGCATTTTTATGCTATTAGACAATGTCATCTGTTTTAATAATATTAGGGAATTTTTCTGACAATTTTTGTATATTTTTGTAGAAAACGGGATCTTTAAACAAAATCAAGTATATTATTTGCCAAATAAACGCTTTCATCGTTTCCTTTTGACTTTATTTGTTTACCGCGAATTTAATATGAAAAGTAATTTAAAGATTGCAACACACACTTATGGAGAAAATGGACATGAAAATAAAATGTCAAAAAGAAGTTCAGAATCTAAAAGTTTCAAATTTATAGTCAAAATACTCGATGATCAACAGAAGAAATGTGAAATACAAAATATTACTTAACTTCAAATGTTCTTCAAAATAAGTTATGAATGTCTACAAACCCTCCTTTAAACTTTGTTGATTGACAATCCTCTGAAATATGTACAACGATCTCTGGTTCGTTTCCACAGTCACAATTTGGATCGCACTGTATTTAAACAACACAGAGTTGCATTTTGAATGGCCTTTTCTTATGCCATTTACTTTTTTTTATCAAAGCCCCGCTTCTATTGTCGAATTACATGAATTCCAGTCCAATCAACTTAATCTACGTTGAACATTACGACATTTTTTGCTCATAGTGGAGCTGAAATTCACATTCTAGAAAGACAAGGATGGTGGGAGTTTTCCATTGTTACGGAGGAGTATGTTAATCAAAGTGTAGCAAATAAGTTGAAAACATCCAAAAAAGATTTTTGGTGATGCCAAACCAGGTCAGTTCGCTAATTGTTGTTCAACATTATGCAGATAAATAAATAGTTTCTCTGGCTAATCACTGCTATGACGTAATGATTGTTATTAAGCAAAATAGTACTTTACTCAAACGAAAACCCACTTCATCCCCAGACAATTGGAGTGTGGCTGGCAATGTCAAGACGTAGGATCATTAACCCTATTTTTTTAAATGAAAATATTAATGCAATAACTTATAGAGAATTTATTTTGGATGATGGACATAATGATGAGTTACAGCTGGGTTTTTTTCCAAAAAAATGGTTCCATAGCCCACACAGCAGAAATAACATTAAATCAACTATAACGGTTCTACGGTGACATATTAATAAGTTAAAACAGATGGCCTCCACGTTTATTAGACTTGACACCACTAAATTCTTTTGTTTGCTTTTAAGCGTACACGTATTTACTAATAAAGGTTTCCAGAACGAAGGACATAACTATTAAGAAAAGTAGTGTTTACAATAATATTAATATTTGAGTAAATGGTATATTGCATGTAGATTTTTTACAATTGTTAATTACACCATAATTCAACATTAATTTATTCAACGCCATTTTTATAAGTATTTAAAACTTGTCTTTAACTAATGTAACAAAATTAATTTTTATCTTAAGTATTCAATATTTTACAAATTGAACAGTTGCTAAAAAATTAAATTTTTATAGGACGCCAATGGTGTGTTAATACTTAGTACCATTGTTTTTATATATTTTTTATGTGTCATTGAACGTAGAATCTCATAAGCTTTCTAATGATAAGATTGTATGTATCTAACTCTTACTCAAAAATCTGCAAAATCCGTAAGAGTTAGATACTTACAACCTTATTATTAGAATGCTTCTAAAATCCACGTTTAACGACACATAAAAAATTAGGTGATGCCATTTAAAAAAATCAAGTTGTTCATGAATTTAGGGAGTTCAATTTAAATAACTGATTACTCAAAACCGAGCGAGGTTGGTAAGGTGAACAACGAGCTGTAGTTAGCACATGTTATATATATTAAAACTGCGAAATTGCAGTTGGATAAATTCCAAGATAACTGAGTTATTTAATTTTTTCAAAAAGTCATATTTTTCCGAAAAAGTGAAATAATACAAAAACCCTCTATTTTAGATTTAGATACTATGTTTATTGCATAAAGTCACATTTTAATTTTTCAAGGAATCCAAATTTGTAATCAAAAATGGGTAGTTCCATTTAAAAAACATAACTTTGGCAGGTCGCACTTTTATGAAACACCCTGTATAAACGAAAATTATTTTAAAACGTGCAGCTCATTGATTTGCACAACTTCTATTGCAAAAGTTTTTTTCTAACCGAAATATTTTGTGATATTTCCACCTTTCTCGCACTAATGGGCCATCTTGTATGTATAAACTAATTTCAAACCCAAACACATGTTTACAATTAAATCCGGAGGTAAAACACTTTTTTCCAAAAAATTTTTACCGACAAAGGAATAAAGCTCCCGACTCTCTCGGAACTGCCCCGAGAGCACGGGTTTCTTTGTTACTTTGTTCTTTTAGAATTGTCCAAAAACGTTGTGAAAATAGTTCCAACTTTATAGAAACGACTTGAAATGTGGCTAAATTGCATTTTTGTTACTAGTTATCGGTCAGTTTAGTTATTGCGTACAACCCGAAATTTTTGAACCATAGAAGAAAAAGTAGAAATAATTGATTGGACTGCAAAGTTTAAATTTAGTGTTAGACATTGGGCAGAAACATTTGGAGCCGGAAAATTTTAAATAGCCAAAACTTTGAAAAAAAAACAATTGGAAAAATTTTATTGACAATGGCAGTGTCCAACGAAAAAATAATTTACCAAGAAATGAAAAGGAATGCTGCTTTAGATCAAAACGTTTTTGATTGGTTTACTAAAGTGCGAACAAAAAATATCCCAGTGTCCGGACCTCTTCTTCAAGAAAAAGCTTTGGAGGTCGCTTGTTGGATCTTGAGTCATATAAGGCGTCAAACAGCTGGTAGAAATTTTGTGAACGGTGAAACATCAATCTGAAAACCATTTCCGGAGAAGCGGCACAGGTTGACCTAAATGATTCTTCAGAGTGGAAACAAAAATTAATATCCATTATTGTTTTTCACCGGAAAATATTTTTAATGCCGATAAAACTAGCCTCTTCAGAGCTTTACCAGAATTGACGCAGAACAGTTTTATTTTGCACCAATATGACGGGACAAAAAAAAGAATTCCTTATAATTAGAAAATCAAAAATCCTCGTTGTTTTAAAGAAGCGTATGCTGATAAATTACCAATAAAGTTACATTTTAATTTAGAAAAACCTGGATGACGAGGAAAATGTAAGGACAGAAGCGCGAAGTTTTTTTTTTTTAGACAATGCAACTTCTCATCTAGATATTAAATTAAAAAGTGTGAAATTAATTTTTTTCCCTCCGAATATGACTTCTGTTTGCCAACCATTAGATCAGGAGATTATTAGAAATTTTAAACTTATTTACAAAAAGTTTCTTGTAAAAAAACTTTTAATATTAATTGAATATTCTGAAAACATGGTAGCTTTGGAAAAACAATTAGAATTCTTGACGCGCTCATATGGATTATTGCAGCATCGAAAAAAGTTAAACCCACGGTGATATTAATTGCTACCGTAAAGCTGGTTTTTCTCAAAACTGCGAAGATTTTAACGAGTAAGAAAATGAAGATGATCTGCCCTTTTCACATCTTTTAGAAAAAACGTGTAGCATCAACTTAGAAGATTATTCAAAGATTGATGACGAACTGCAGACTAAAAATATAGAGTTTGATATTAGTCAGTGTGTACAGGAATACAAAGACTAAAAGAAAACTAATGCAAACCGCAAAAGTGACAGTTATTCGGATGACGAAATAATGGTCAATTCTAGTGTTAAAATAGTATATTATGATACGAGTTTTATAAGAAACATTTTGGCGCACGCACGGGTTTAAAGGAGTAAGTGCGACAAAATGCCTTATAAACGAGTATCATACAATATTTTTTCTATTTTGCGCCTCTTTTACAAAATAAATAAAATATATTTTTAAAATAAAAATTCATGTCGATATTTTTTAATTTTGAGGTTGGCAATACAAACTGTCAGATTATGGAACTTTGAATATAAATTTATACAGTATTTAAAATTCTACCAGAAATTAACGGTATTGCGTTTAAACACCTAAGCATTTCTTATAATTGGGTTGCCATAAGTTCATTTAAGTGAAATAAAAGCATCCCACCCTTACAAGGTTGTTTTCCTCGGGATTTGACTCACTTCGGCTTCCATATAGTTTCTACTAATTTATAGTATAATATAAAGTAAAATCAACAAATATGAACATTAATTTTTTATTAAATGGAACAACAATAGCCAAAACAAAAACGCAGACAGTATAAAAACAACATTAAACATCAATGTAAATATTGTAAATTAATTTTTTTGGTTTCTGCTATGTATGGTGGACCAGAAATCTTTTAAAATTACAGGCATCCACAACAAAAATTTCGAAAACTTAAATTTTTGATATCCTGAGAGTCTAGTGTGACATTTTACCTTGAGGCTTAAAAATCGGTGAGAATCCCAATTAATCGAAATGCCTGGCAACTCTAATCGCAATAAACAAGAAATGTTATGGTTGTTTCAAAAGAATTTCTCATATTGTATTTGCTAAAATCATAAGAAAGGAGTTGGCAACTTTCCATTGTACTTAATTTGATTACGATTTCTATGATTACAGAATCCAGTAAAACATATAGCAGTTCGTTCATAGGTAGTACCATGTAATACATTGATAATTTGTTCGTTCGGTTTACCGTGATCACTGGAAATAAACCATATGTGACGTTGAAACAGACTTAGGATATAAGTTTCCATTAAATCATCCATTCATCAGCAGAATTCGCAACTTCGAATGCATGTGTGTTTATTGCGTGTAGTACAGTATCAAAACAATGTTATCACATAGACTGAAATGATTTCCTATAAAAAGCATTAATAAAATATTAAAATATAATTAGAATTTTTTCTACTTTGCCCCTTTCACAACCCATTTTAATGGAAAACTTACAATTGAGATATTTAGGGACTTTTGTGGCAGTTGGCAGTAGCTAGCTACGATTTTTGAATTCGAAAATTTAATATAATTAAATTTATTAAAAATGAGTTCTGATGATAGCATTCCGTGTACTCCTCCAGAAATACGAGAAATTGCTGGCAATACTGTTGGCAACTTACTGCCTAGTAAGTCTAGGCTAAAATACGAAAAACAATATAAAATTTTTGACGAATGGTGTGTTGCCAATAAAATACAAATATGTTCGGAGAACGTTTTATTAGCTTACTTTGAGCTACAAAGAAAAAACTACAAGCCTTCGACAATGTGGACAATTTATTCTATGCTTAGATCTTGTTTAAGCATAAACAAAAATATTGATATTTCCAAATACAGTAAGTTGCATGCTTTTTTAAAACGTGCTTCTGAAGGTTACACTCCAAAAAAAAGCAAAATCCTGGAAGAAGAAGATATTAGCAAATTTATCAAGGAAGCGAATGATCAAACATACTTGGCAATGAAAGTAGGTATCATATATATTTACAGCTTCATTTCGAATTGGTAGCGTTAATTTCAGATCATCTTAATAATGGGGTACTGTGGCGCTTTAAGGCGCGAGGAACTAACCACCATGAGTTTAGACGACATTGAATATAAAGTTGATTCAATAATGGTTTCTGTCCCTAAAACAAAAATAACGTGCCAAGAGTCTTTGCCATAACCAATCCGAGTTGGATCGATTTAATAAAAAAATATGCTAATTTACGACCCTCAACAGCAACGCATAAGCTATTCTTCTTAACTTACCGAAATTGCAAATGTGTGAACAGCCCACAGCTTTCATCAGAGCCCACCAATAGTAACCTGCCTGGATGTTCTTCCTCTGCTTCCACCGATTGTCACACACCACTCCTACTAATAATTTTCAACAAAATATCGTAACAAGTCATAATTTTTACCTGGTCCCGGATTTAACATTATTCCTCATTCTCAAATGCTTTCATCGGAGCCCACAAATATTAACTTGCCCGGATGTTCCTCTGCTTCCAGCGACTGTCACACAGCTTCTAATATAAATAATTCTCAGCACAATATCGTATCGACCCATAATCTTTTACCTGGTGCCGGTGTTAACATTAATCCTCAGCAAAACTCTAATGTAACTATTAATATTTATAATAATTGTACATTTTCGTCACATAATTAAAGTAAATCGTTTTGTTTGTTTACTTGTATTTATTAATAAATAATCGACCAAGAAAAAATCAAGGTTAGGTAAACTGTACGTAGATTTCTAACATTCAGGGTTAGTGTTACCAACATTAAAAATATAACTACACCAGCGCTATAAACGCACTCGAATTTCTATTAACTCACCGCTTTGAGTGCGGTTATAGCTTTGTAAACAACGCAAAATAGAAAAATATCATTAAAGCATTTTTTTACGTTAAACAGTAGATAATCATTATTGTCATATTCTTTCCCAACAATGGACACCTCTTTTCAACGGACATTTTCGGCTTCCCCATTGGTGTCCGTTATGGGAAGGTTTTAGTGTATATGGGTGATTGATATTTTTAATTTATATTTTAATATTTTCTTACAAAAATTGAGGTTTCCTTAGTTAGAGCTGTTGTTAAAACAAAAATATATTCCGAGATTAGAACGTGTCGAAATTGTAACCGTAGTTTCCTATTGTTGCCATTGCAACACGGTTCAAAGCCGGAAAACATTTTTGCTTATACGAAATTGTTTCGGTAACTATATAATTACAAGATTTTATGATTCTATTGTACCTATCATTAAACTTTTAGAATGTATCACTATTCTAAATATTATCTGTAGCTAGAGACGTCTTAGTTATATTATATTCATTAAATATATTTAATGTAATTCAAAATATGTTTCTAAATTAATGTAATGAAATTAAAGATTCGGTTCATTTTTATCTGCTTTTGATCCTACTTTCCTTTAGGGCTATGCCCTTAAAAAGAGGTAGGATAAAAAACGTCTTTATTTTTCTCGAAAACTCGAGCAGCTAAATAAATTAAATTTTGTAGCATCGTTTAATGCTTTAAAAAACATCAAAGAAACATATTTTTTAACGTAATGCTAAAGGGCAAAAGAATCTACTCCTAGTATATTATATTTATTTTTTTTATGAATTTTGTGACTAATTTACTAACTTCTATATATTTTGCAGTTTTGTGTAAAAACAATAGGTATCAAAACTCAAAGGATTGATTAAGTAACAGTTTGTTAGCAAATTCCGCAAAACATTCATTTGAATAAAATGCTTACTCTACGATATCGTTAAAACAAAGAAATGTTATTGTAAACCTAACCAGGGTTCAATTCCAATTGCAGTATTTTTTTTATTAAGTTGTTTTTGTAAAGTGATTATAACATTTTGAAAAAATAATAAATTTATTTTATAAATAATGTATTAATACTAAGTGGATAATAATTTTATGAATAAAAAAAATTAGGACTATCGGAATTAAATTCTAATTTTGTTTATTAAATAATTATAAAATTTTTCTGATTAAAATACTCTTTAAACACTTAGGGTCAGTTCCACCAAGCTTGATTATATTTAATCAGTGATTAAACCCACATAAATTTTAATTTTTCTATTCAATGTTGCAATATTGTGCTACTACCGTTTTCTTTGAATAATAACTAATTTTCATTATAATTTTGTCCAACCAAATTTCACTTACAGATTTTTTAGTGAAGTATAACTATGTATGCGATTTTGGCAATACCGTGCTACTTTTTTATGAAACAAAAGATGCCGTAAGTAAAATTGTCGTAGCCCTTTTCGATTTTCAGATACAGGGCGTTTTTGAAAATATTGCATTTTCAAGCATCCTTTTGTAAGTCGGCTATCTGTTGACGTATTAGAAAGATACAAATTGATCCTAATAAAACTTGTTGCCTAGAATTTAGTGACGTGCTTGAATTTTTCTTAGAAATATCGTTTTTGAGATATGACCTAAACTTAGAATTTTTAAATGGGACACCCTGTATATTTTAATGTCATTAAATTGTATATTTTGTTTTCTTCAAAACTATATGTAATAGTTGATGTTTTCTATTTTTAAATATGTCAAAATTTAAGCAATGACATTAACAACCTATTTTTGAAGTTAGCTAAAAGGTTTTACTTAAAAACTAAAAGAATGCTTTTTACACTTATGCACATTTTTAATAAGAAGACAAAAAAATAAAATAAAATTACATATTAAAAATATTGCTCGGAATGATTACCGTTTTCCAGTAAACAGAATTCACAAACTTTTGTAATTCTGTTTAAAGCATTTTAAAATACAATATTTCGTCCCTCTAAATCTTGATAAACTTGACGGGCTGCGTTTCAGAGTTCTAGGACGTTGTTATGTCAATTGGCATAAATCTTACTTTCTAAGTGGCCCCACACAAAGAAGTCTAAAATTGACAAGTTTGGATATATACGGGGCCAACTTATGGGGCCATAAGTACACTCGTGAAATTTAAAACTTGGACACCATAATTTCTGTAAACAAAAGTTTGCACATTGTGAAGCGGGCTTAAGGGTATCATTTACAATTCTAACAGCAGGTAGTCTCAGCAGGGGTTATCTTATAGAAGGACTGTAGAATGAATCATTACACTAAGCACGTTTTAGAAAATAGGTAATTTACGTTGCTTACTTAATTTTTTCTTTAAAGAATATATTTGAAGGTATCGCTAATTAAACACCATAGCTCGATTAATTATCGAATCAAAATTTTGTTTAGGAAATGTTTACAAAATAAAATTAGAAATAATTTTGATTTAAAAACGTCTACAAGCAATAACTTTTAAATTAAATCAAAAACTAAACATGGTTATTTGGGTTGACTGATTATTACTTATTTTTAAATAAATCTAACCTACTAATTATTGTAAGTTATTAAAAAAAATCATTAAACTCTCTATTCATAATATTTAGTCCTTACAAAATGTATATTTTATGACGTTTCATTTTTTCTGTAGTTAATATAAAAAGTGAAAATAAAAACTAAGGCAATTCTTATTGTCAACGTATATATTTAGTTTTTGACAAGAATTTATTACATAATTATAATTAAGATACCAAGTTATAGTTTAAAATTAAATGAAAACGTTTTTTTTAAATAAAGGTATTACTATATAAATAAATATAAGAAATCAATAATGGGTGTGACCTCCATTATTATTGATACATTCTTGGAGGCGTCTGCTCATTGACGCTATCAAGGTATCAATATAATTAATATTAATCGTTTCCCATGCGGTATCAATGGCTGCAATTAGTGCATTACGGTTTACTGGTATAAAATTTGGCCCTTGTTGTCTTCGGATAACAGCAAGTATTCGAGCCCAAACATTTTCGATAATGTTAAAATCTGGGCTTTTTGCTGGCCAGGGTAACAGCTCCAAGTTATTTGCTTGTATCCAGTTGCGCACAACCTGCGAAGTATAGGGTCATCATATCCCGATAGTTAATTATCGAATGTTCCAAGAAAATATGTGTAAATAGTAAATGGAATCTACTAACGTAACGTTAAGTCGTTAATTATAGTTACATAACTCTCCTTTCATAAGATATAGTTCATATTAATATGCTTATTGTAAAGCTTCGTACACACCTGAACAACAAACCGAGGAACAAACAGAACAACGAACCGAACGGCAATCGGAACATTAATTTGGACGGTGCTACGTACGAATTTTAGAACAGATTCGCAAGTCCTGATTGTTCCACGAACGGTTTGCGGCGTTCCCGCAACTTATCGGTTTTTCTCCGACATCAAAGAAAATGCGCGCGAATGCGTTTGCAGGTTTGGACGAATCTAAACAAAACGGCGAACAAACTTATGCGGGAGAATTAAATTATTTATTTTTGTCCTCCCTTTTGTGGGTTTGTTGTGTTTTAGGTAATATTATGGAGTTGACAGAAGAAAAATGTTTTAAATTAATCAGTGTTTAAGAATGCAAGAAAAAAATGATGTCCCTATTAGCATCATTTGGGCGGGAAATTTCCAAAATAAAAAAAAAGCGAATTAAATTATAATTTGGTTGGCACTATCTTCTTGTTTTCCGCAATTTTCTCTTCTCAATAATAAATATATATGAACTGAAAACTACTGAAAATAATTATGGGAACAGCACAAACGTTCCGTTTGTTGTTCGGATTGTGGAAATCATAAAAGATCGTTTGTCGTTCTGTTTGACTTTCGGTTCGTTGTTATGTTTGTTGCTCGGTTTGTTGTTCAGGTGTGTACGAAGCTTTACAACTTAAGCAACAATTTTTTGGCGAATAAAGATTAGTTTGTGATGTAATATTAGAAACACAAATTTATATCATATCAAATTTATGACAACTTAAAATCAAGAACGTGTATGTTATTGCTAAGAAATTATTAAGGAAAAAGCGCAATTGCAGTGTAAATAATTATAATTAGATATTTTCGAAAGTTTATAAGTCCTCTATTGTAATCATAAGCAACGTACCTATTTTCTAAAACGTGCTTAGTGTAATGATTCATTCTACAGTCTTTCTATAAGATAACCCCTGCTGAGACTACCTGCTGTTAGAATTGTAAATGATACCCTTAAGCCCGCTTCACAATGTGCAAACTTTTGTTTACAGAAATTGTGGTGTCCAAGTTTTAAATTTCATGAGTGTACCTATGCAACGATTTGGAAAGATATTATCAAGATACATCCTAACAATTAACGTATTATGAGCAGGTGCTCTGTTTTCTTGAAATATTATATTATTTTGGTTGGCCAATGGAACTTCATCCATAATATTTTCAAGAATTTGTAGATACCGATTGGCTGTTAGACTACTCCCATAAATGAAATATTGAATTGTGCTTCCTAGGATGAAGCTAGAAACCCAAAATTCAAATCGCCCTTGTCGTTGATGTTCAAAAATAATATGGTTGTTTTCTTGAGACCAATGCCGCGTATTGTGTCGATTGAAAATTCCTACACTGCTTATAAAAGCTTCATTTAACTATATAACTTTCCTACCGTAGTTTCTGTCTAGCCGAATTGGATTTAAATACCAATTGCAAAAAATAACCTTGCGTTCTGCGTAACCAGGGTATAGACGTTGAACAATTTTAACCTTGTAAGGAGTGTTTCTGTAAGATTCGATGTGCTTGAGTTTTTCCGACTCCCATATTCTCTTCAATTTTTCTGCAAGAAGTTTGCGGAGTTACTGCTATATTTGCTAGGATTTTATTTGTTCGCTTTACTATAGGTTTTTGACTTGGGTTTGGAAATTAATCAATTTCGATTTAATTCTAGAAAAAATTACTTTATTATTGAGCTTTCTTTCAGGAAATTTATAAAATTATCACCAAAAAATATTCTTTGTACTATTTTAATTAAAATCATTTACCTCGTAAAGTATAGTTCAGAAGCTTCATCAGCGTTCTCGTTGGTGTTAAGAAAACAATTGAGCATATAATATTTTTCATAATGTTTGAATTTTTAATATCCATGATTCTTACTAAATTTTTAAAAAGCTGCAAATTAATAACGGCACTGATACCTAATTCTTACTTTAATATTATTTTAATTAAATATATACTACAATTTTTATGTTTACTTTGTTTGGATAAAATTAATATATCTTTAGAGTACTTTTGTCTGAATTTGGTGTTTTCTTAAAATTTTGAGTAAAACCGTTTAACCAACTATGATCATGGGATGTTAATTTCGTTATTTTAAAAAGTGTTGACATATTTGAAAATAGAAAATATCAACTATTATATATTGTTTTAAAGAGAAAAAAATGCAATTTAATGACATTAATATATACAGAATGTTCTATTTAAAAATTATAAGTTTGGGTGATATCTGAAAAACGGTACCCCCAAGAAAAATTTCAAGCACGCCATTGAGTTCTACGCAAACAGTTCAACAAGAATCAATATTTACTTTTCTAATAAGTCAACAAATAGTCGAGCAACGAGGGGTGCTTAGAGATGATAATATTGATTTATATTGCTTTGAATCTGTATCTAATTATTATAATTTCCTTGAAGTCTCTGCTTGTCGGTCTGTCTGCTTATCATCTCCTCCGAAGTGTTTCAAAAAAAAAACTGAATACACTATTTGATAGAGGATTTTAAGGCGATCTGGATGCAAGGGTTAACTCTAACTTAATCCCCTAGGGGGCTGGCCACACCCACTTTCCCCAAACTTCAAAATTAATTTTTGTTTTTATTACCAAATATGTTTGTCTTGACAAGACAAACATCTTTTAAAGACTAGAATTTCATAATTTGCCTAAAGTTTTTGTTTTTTCTGTTCTATTATTAAAAACTAATAAAATTTATGTAACTTCGTCATAAAAACTTAAGCGAATTTCTGAAATGTGTAGATTTGGTTCGGTGATGGCTGGTAATATTGATTAGTTTCTAGTAGGTTTTTATTTTTAAATAAAATAGTTTTAGTAATACAAAGAAACTTGTATATTTAACTGTTGAAAGCAAGAAAAAGCAACTAACACAATTTTGCGTCCACAATTTCATTTTTAATATTATGTACACAATTCCATTTGTTGAATTTCAATTATGTATATAATTTTCTCTACGACCAATATAGGATTTCACAATTCTGATATCAAATTCAATTACCATTGGAATTGAAAAATATTCATTTTTCTCACATTGGTGCAACGATATTGCGTTAGACTTGACTGTCATCCGATGACAGATTTGTCATAAAAATAATTATTATTTGTAACTTAAAATATTTATTTCAAACTTTTGGTCGTGGAGAAAGTATAGTATGTTACAAGAGAAGAATCGCAATGCTTGTGTTTCTCCCGTTTCGCGCTCGGAACCTATTACTAGCATAGAATTTTCATTCTAACCTTGCTACTATAATTGCCACAATAAAAATTGTACGAGTTTCTATTATATATCGGCATAATTTTAATTGTTGAATAAAAAGTAATTGCACTTTCAATATTTTCTTAACTTTAATGTATTTTATATACAGGGGTGTAACACCGGGAATGGCCATTTGCCGTACACGGAAAAGTATACATGGAAAAAATTTTAAAATTTAGAGACAATAACTTCGTTATTTTGAATGGAGTACCCTATATATTGTTGCATTTTTGGATTCTACGTCAAATTTTAGGGTTACTTGGTATAACATTTCCTGTAGCTAGAAGTTATAGATTTCGAGATATTAATTTTTTTAGTAAAATTTTCACAAATGCAAAAGTTCAGGAAAATATCTTTAACTTTTTTCGGGAACTCCATATCGGGTTTATTTATGGTTTGTATAAAGAGAATGAACTGTAGCAAACAAAAATGTATATTTGCTTCCATTTTTTAACTTTTTCAAAGAACAACAATATTTTTAAGTCAAATAAAACACCCTGTATGTTTTTAGTCTGTTGGGTGCAGGATGATATTGTATTTCAAGTCAAAAAGATTGTTAACCCATTATGACCTGAATTTTTTGATCTCTTTTTTTCTGCAAGTTACTAAATTAGAGGATATATTTAGGTTCAGTAATAATGTTTTATTCTATTTTCAGGCGGTTTTAGGACTTAGTTTTTGAAAAACAGTCAAAAAGTCTCTGTTGCATATATGCAACACTAGGTTAATAAGGTGCAACATAAACGAAGTAAGAATTAGTTTCAAAAATGTATTCAATAAGTAATTGTGTGAAATATAACATTACAATCTAAACATATTCCTACACCGCATTTCTTACACATAGTACGAGTAATAGAATCACATCCTTCACCGGCACATCTTTTCCTTTTTTGTCTGGTATGTACATGAGCAGATGACTGCGGTCATCATATCTAACATTGTCTGGCACTTTATTTCCAGATAGACTTCGTTTAGCAGTTGGTGGTCTTCCTGGTCCCTTTGCCTCAGTGCCATACATATTCAAATAACTGATAGCAATATCTCTACGAAATTCGAGCTGAGACTTTGACTTGTTTTTGGCATTTTTACATATAATCCATGCATTATTTATTGATACGTCCAGAAGCCACGAAAATAGACACCACCACCATTTCTTTGTTCTAATTCCAATTCTGTAGGTCGACACATTTTGATCCATAAGATCAGTACCTCCCATGTTTGCATTATACTCCCCAATGATAATTGGGCGCTCAATTCTTACGTATGACTTTTGTGTCTTACTATATCTTTTACATGACCCATAGGATTTACGCCGGAGGATGTTGATATTGTTGTTACTACATTATTATCCTTCCATTGTACCACGATAATGCCATGGTCAGAATCAATGACCGAGTCGTTAAAACCTCGAGGTTTGGATTTCATGCTTTTCTTTTTGTTTAGTGGACAGTTATGCGGCAAACGATTTTCTCGAATTGTACCTGTACAGTAATAACCTTTCATTCTCAAATAATGCAGCAAATCGAAAGAAGTGAAAAGGTTGTCCAAATAGAATTTATATGGTAACTCAGGTCGTGGCAACTCATCCAACATAACAAGAAATGGCGCAGTGCATTTCCCAAACACTGACTCGTATTCTCCATTTGATTGGTTACTTTTGCCTTGGTAACCCTCAAAATTTACCAAATATCCATCTGTGGTATTTAACGACCAAATTTTGAAGCCAAAGCGGATTGGCTTACCTCGAATAAATTGCTTGCATCCGTGCTTGCCATAATATCGCACCATGGACTCATCAAAATCTAGAGTTTGTTTTGGAATAAAATTGCTTAAAAATTTTGATTTTAAAATTTTCATTAGAGGTCGGAGTTTGTAAAATTTGTCAAATTTATCAATATGATTATTATCGGCACAGTGGAGAAAACGAAGTATTTGAACAAATCGATCTCGCCTCATGGCCTTGCTGACCAAGATATTTTTCATGTCATCGTTTGAATCCCAATAATATCTTTTGCCAGGTTTAGAATCGTATCCTGTAACTATCAAAATAGCAATAAAACATCGCATTTCTTCTTTTGTGACACGTGGATCAGAGCAATTTTTGAATAGAGCATATTTTCTGGTTTCTCTCACCAATAATTCGATGACTGCGTCATCAAAAAATAGTTCAAAAACGCCCACTTCAGACAACTCACGATATGCATTATAGTTGGCTACTGGAAATTGCTTATTATTAGGAAATTCCAAATCACCTTTGATCCATTTTATATCAGTTTTTAGATTTATCTTTTGACGTTTAGATCCAACATTGCTTTCGAAAATATCTACATTGCCTTGCAATAAATTTTCCGCATCTTTCTTAGTTGTAATTCGGTACCCCTCTGTTGTTTTTACTTCTACATTAGCTCGAAGTAGGTTCCCGCTCAAGTTGTCAATCGTTCCACCTTCATCTTCCTGTCCTGAATCTTCATCGGTAAGAACACTACTTTCAGGCGGTTCAATAAAAACTTGGTCAGTATCATCACGGAAAGCATTTTCCATAGCTTCTTGAAGGGTCAGTCCACCACTAAAACAATACGACGAAGTTACATGGCAGTATAAGAGCCTAGCGTTGCATATATGCAACATTTAGGAGCAGTCAAAAATAAAAACCACACGTGCTAAATAACTTATTATGCTAACAACCAACACTATAAAGAATGCTTACCAAGGATGATCCATGCTATAAATCTAAATAAATAATAAAACAAAAGCGTAAATGTACTTACACGAATCTTATATCACATTCCATAACGATGAAATGATTACCACGTTTTTATGTACACAAGACTTCATTTAACAAAAGAAATAACGACACTCACGATTATATTTCGGTTAACACGTCTTTCAATGAAACATTTACGGTGCCATCTGTCGTTCATAACTTGAAATACGATAAAAAATCAAGAAAATTACAGGCAGTTATAAGCGTTGCATATATGCAACGCTAGGTCATAATGGGTTAAGATTAAGGCTACTACTTATGGAAATATTTGCAAGTTTTTACTATTGGAGCGTAATCGAATTGGCTATGATTGGTATTACTTGAGAAACATAAAACTGTGTGAGTTTGACATAACCCAATAAATTTTCAAATCGTTGTTGAGGGTTATGATTCCAAACATGCCGACACGTTTACAGTTAACACAACAGATCTGCTACACCCCAATAGTAGAATATTAAAAATATCTTTAAAGTTAGTAGCCGTAATAGTATCAATGCTTATATAATTTGAAAAAGAATTTTAACCTGCAAACTAGAGAGTAAAAAAATACAGGGTGTTTCATTTTACTTAAAAAAGTTGCTGCTCTTTAAATAGGTCAAAATGTAACAGCAAATATGAATCACTAGTGTTACATTTTTTAATCTATGGACCCATCTTTGTTTGTTATAGTTCATTCTCTTTATACAAACAAAAAATTAACCCAATATAGAGTTCCTGAAAAAAGTTACAGATATTTCCGTGCATCTGTGAAAATTTTATTAAAAAATTAATATCTTGAAATATACCATACCATATAAAGAAACGAAATATAATATTAAATGTTCTATAACTAAATCGATCAACCAAGGAAAACAAAAGCACGTTTTGAAAATAGTGTAAAGAACTTTCGGTGTAAATAAAATATTTTCAATCTTTTGACCGGATCGGTTGTACCGGAAGTCTACATTAACTTGTTATTTTAAATGAATTATCCTATCCAGGGTGTCCCAAACAAAGTGGCCTATTAGATGTTTATGAAGAACTAATCGTATTTAAATTTTGAAAATTTGTAATAATATATTATTTATACTGATCTTTAATTTTAAAATAGTTTCGCTTATATTGCACTTTCGGTTGTGCTGGAAGTCGACATCAACTTCTTTATGTTAAATGGAATGATATGTTTTTTATGATATTTTTGTATTTAGCTCCTAATTTGAAACAACTTTTATTCAGGTTTGTAATATCTACTTCCTATAGTTTTTGAAATATCGTTAAATTTAAAAAAAAATATTAGTTTGTAGAATATTTTTTAAAAATTAAAATTTTTGAATTTTGTTAAGATAAAAAAATTATATTTGGTTTCCTTATAACAGAAGCTTAGTTTTATTCATTACTGTGATAAAAATATGTTCAGTGTATTCAGGACGTCCACCATTGATTCTCAAAGTAAGCCAACTTCAAATAGTAAGAAGTTGATTTTTTTAAATATGGAACATACTAAATATTATTTAACAGGTTAATTCAGAAATTTGTTTGTGATTGATTGATATAAGCATTCTGTACTCATCTCATACGGTTTAGAAGTTATTACTTATACCTGGAGCTCCGTCTATTTGGTACCAACAAATCAAATATGTTTGAAGAGGAAGATCTGTTTTATTATTTTACAATATTACAATATTACATATTACCAATAATGCATTGTGTTTTTCCATAGTTAGCTAGATATTACCACATTACAAATCATCTTTATAAAAATACGTTATAACTTCTAAACCGTATGAAATGAGTATAGGTAATGCTTATATCAATCGATCACAAAAAAAATTCTGAATCAACCTGTTAAATAATATTTAGTATGTTCCATTTAAAAAAATCAACTTGTTACTATTTGAAGTTGGCTTACTTTGAGAATCAATGGTGGACGTCCTGAATGCACTGAATATATTTTGATCACAGTAATGCATAAAACTAAGCTTCTGTTATAAGGAAACCAAATATAATTTTTTTATCTTAACAAAGTTCAAAAATATCAATTTTTAAAAAATTTTTCACAAACCAATATTTTTTTAAAATTTTATGATATTTCAAAAACTATGGAAAGTAGATATTACAAGCCTTAATAAAAGTTGTTTTAAATTAGGAGCTAAATACAAAAATATCATAAAAAACATATTATTCTATTTAACATAAAGAAGTTGCTGTAGACTTCCGGCACAACCGGAAGTGCAATATAAGCGAAACTGTTTTACAATTAAAGATCAGTATGAATAATATATTATCACAAATTTTCAAAATTTAAATACAATTAATTCTCCATAAACGTCTAATAGGCCACTTTGTTTGAGACACCCTGTATATTATTGCATTTTCGGATTCTACGTCAAATTTTAGGCTCACTTTGTATAACATTCCCTATAGCTAGGAGTTATAACAGGGGTCTCATTTTAATCAATCCACTCAATTAACTTCTGAATTTGACTTTTTCAGAAAATATGTTTTAGACATAAATTATTGGGTTTAAAAGGGGACATCTGATGATGACTTTTAAATTGACCTTTAACTTTATCTTGTAGGTTTTTTTTTAAGGTCAACTCGGTTTTTTTAAATAAGAACCCTTAATTTTACACCGGATTTAGAAAGAGCGAAAACTTGTACGTCTGATATGATATTCACAAGTTTATTTTTGTGACCTTTATAAAGTTTATTTAAGGTCAAATGCTTACCGCACCAGACCTGCAAGAGTCATGATTGAAAGAATTAAGATAGCGAGTTTAAACATCCCACCCAAGTGTTATTAAACATTTCCATCGACGAATCGAACTTTGTCAACAAGTAAATGGTGCAACATTTAAACATCTCATGAATTAAATATGTTTATACAAAACCAACCCTTTACAGGGCTAAGTGATACTCAAAATTGTACTGCAACTCAATTTTATTCTTGAAATGAAAAATTGTGAGATTGGAGTTTTTAGGTTTGGAGTTTATGAGTGTAGGTTTGCAAGTTTGGTCTTTGTAAGCTTTAATTCGTGAGCTTAAAACTAAAAAGGTACGATCTTCAATAACTTTGGATATTGATTTGAAAGTCAATGTCGTTGTCACATTTTAACGAAAAATTTTCCCTTTCTTGAATCCTGTGTTAAAATCAAATTTTAGAATCACAAAATCTACTATGACCTTTAAATAATCTTGAAAATGACCTAAAGGTCAACATAGTTTAAGTCGTTGTTTAAGGATGACCTTTCTTTTAAAAGTATCTTTACAACGTTTAGACTGCTAGAAAATTCAGATAAATAGCTACCACCCAGTTTTTAGGCATTTGACTTCAAATAAACCTTATAAAAGTTACCAAAATAAATTTGTGAATATCATTTCAAACGTACAATTTTCCGCACTTTTTAAATTCGTGATGTAACCTTTCGGTACAACCGGAACGGTCAAAAAATTGAAAATATTTTAGTTGAGTTGGCCTTATTGATTTTAGTCACCCTCCAAATTTTCAAATTTTTTCCATGTATACTTTTCCGTAAACGGTTAATGGCGGTTTCCGGTGAGACATATTTTTAAGCATAAATGAAATGAATTTTCATTATTCCGAGTGTCTCAGTTCTATTGTTCCAATGGCATATCTCCGTTAATTAAAAACATATAAATTTGAATTTTGGGCCACTAAATTTACACAGAAAATTCTTTACACTATTTTCAAAGCGTGCTTCTGTTTTCCTTGGTTGATCGATTTAGTTTTAGAACATTTAATATTCGATTTCGCTTCTTTTCCTAAATCAAACATACAAAGTGTGATACTTCATTAGAAAGTAATTTTTGCGTAAAATTCAAATTTTGAGATAAATATATCGGATGTTATTTGAAATAAGAAAGTTAGGATCACTTCCAGAAGTGACAGTATATTAATATTAGGGTCAGTGTAAAAAACTTTACGTGTACATTAGATGCCCCAAATTTCAAATTTATATCGTTTTAATGTACATATACGGAGATATGCCATTGGAACAATACAACTGACACACCCGGTATACATAATTCTTAACATGAAAATCATGTCATAAAATATTGCACTATAGTTTTGAAATTTTGGTGTTGTATGCACATAACGTAAACTATAAGACACTTCTGCATTAAAAAGTAAGTCTTCCTCAAAATGTAGTAATAAATTTAATTCAGAATTAAAATTAAGCACATCATGGAAGTTCATCACATTTTTATTGAAAATTTAACATTACATACATAATGAAAATGCAATTAGTTTTTGTTTAAAGCATTTAAATTGTGTTACATAATAGAAGTTAAATTTATTTTAATTAAGAATTAAAATTGTGTTCATAATGGAAATTTAATTCATTTTCAATTAAGACTTGAAATTATGAACGTAATTGAAAGAAAATAATATATTAATAAATCAACATTTATGTTTAAAGTAAAATTGGAAAGTAAAGTGTGGATATCAGAGTTAAAATGAAATTAAACATTTAGTAATAGTAACATTTTCTTTTGTTCTAATTTATTCGGCTTTGTAGAAGTCATTATATTGACACGAACTTTTAAAATTAAATTAATTTAAATAAAAATTAGAAGATTTTTTAACATTTATGTAAAATGAAATGTACTGTTTTACTATTTAAGCATTTAAAAATTTCTTATTTCTTATTTAACTAATATTATTTATGACTTTAAATATTAAAACAGATTGCAGCACTAATATGGTCACACAAACGAATGCATAAAAAATTATTCTTTTAGTTTTTACTTATGTTTTCTTACATTGCTATCTTGTTGTCACAGCAGGACTATGCCGTACTTTGCAATAAATAATGTAGGATGGCCAATGCCTTACCGTCGTCATGCCGCTGCCATGATTACATATTAATATGTACATAGTTAGATATGCTTCCTTTTCTACTGCAATCAATACGCTTAATGGGAACACATTAAACGATTAATGTAAAAACTGCAAAAATTTTTATTATTTCTTTAATTACTTTAACAATATTGATGAGTGTTGTTATCTAAAAAAAATCTAAGAGGCAAACGAGAAGTTTCAATACCACCAAAAGAAAGCTGACAGTCGTCATACCCATGATAAACGCGTGAAGAAAAACATGCTTAGAAAAAGAAGAAGAAGAAGTAAAATAAAATATAAATACTGTAAATAAATAAACAAACAAAATAATTACTATTATTCACGTACAGAGCAGAAGAACGCAATATCAACGTATCCTTTTTTAATGTAAATTGCGTTCAATATATATTGACATTTAGTATTTAAGGAATGTTGCAATAAATACTTTATTGAACCATAGAGCATTTATGACGTTATTGTTCTAAAACGAAAATTTGGAGTCTGTGCAGGTTATGGGTGTTGCCAATGTAAAATTGATAACCTCATTTGCGCGAAAATATTAGCATTTTAATATCATTCGACCATTTATGAATACCAAGTATTTAAAGGAAAAAAAGATTACGTGTTTCTATTGTTTTGTAAAGTTTATATTCCTTTATTCAAAATATAATATTAATTTTACAAATAATAAATTAAGTACAACAAGTTCCGCATTTTGAATGAATATATGTTAAATATAGTCACCATTTGTAAAACGAAATGCGAAGTTTACATAAAATTTAGATGTCAGATCTAATTTATACACTTCTGTGACGCACCCTTGTTTTAGATAAAATGACAACTCTTGAAAAGTCTTTATGGATACGTACATGCCATGCATTCAAAGTATATATTGAAAGTTAGGTTCAAATTTTAATTTCCTTGCTATTTGCAGCTTTTGATGCGATACTCTTTTCAAAGAATGGCTGGCATTTTTGTTGTACCTATGTGTGTACGTGTGTGAGAAAGAGAGGGAAATTTTTTATTTTTCTTTTGCTATAATTCTCACTTTAATCGTTGATTGAAAAGTCTCTTTAATGTAATATAAAGCAAAACCAGGATATACCGCAACTTCTTAAATTAACAATAATACGTTTTACATTGATCAATTTCATTTTAGGTCACTGCTGAAACTGCATTTCATGTTTACTATAGGTTTAAGTGTATTGTGTATAAGTAATTTGGATCAACGATTAAAGAGTATTTACTGTGGGGGATTAGTTGAGTTCTAACACAACTGGTGGAGCAGTAGAACGAACGTTAAATCTAACTAATCGTGTTTTGTTATATAGTTGTTTATTCATTGTTTAATTTTTCATTAATTAGTACATGAATCATTGACCTAAGAGATGTTCAAAGCACATATTATTTAATTGTAGCATCTACCTTATTTAAAAAAAAAAAATTAGATAGCCAACGTAACAAACATTTTTATTTTGATTATATTCACAATAATTACTGCTCTGGTCAAATGTTATAAGTAATTTTTGTGTCATATACTTAAAAATGTATTAGTTAGAACATGTACCTGTCAGATTCTAATTAATTGTAGATTGATACTTAAATAAATGTAACAAAAATCTGGGTACTTTTTTATTTATAACGAAAGGAACATCATCAATATAACTTAGTTTTTAATTTATTTGAAACCCTAAACTGCATTTTATTTTTATACACATTTTCGAATGTAAATGCGTTTGCTGTCGAATCTATTTTATTGTAATGTAATAAAAAAACAATTACTTTATTTTTTAAATTTTATTTAATAAGGACGTTGCACTTATAAAGTATTTTGTGAAAAATATTGCAGAAACGTCGTTTTATTAAACTATATTCAGACAAGTGTCGTAAATTGAAATCACGAATGGCAAAAGTTAAAAATATCAAAATAAGTAACATCAGTTGACATTGTGAGGATTCAATTATTATGAATTAACATTTTCAAACCCCAAAAACCAGCCCATGTAACGGTAATTGACCCTTATAATAAGTACTCTTATACACAATTTTTATAATTTTTTTAGGTTGTACAATCTAGTTGATATTAAAATAAAGTATTAATAATATCAACCCTAAAAAACCAATTTACTTTTAATTTAATTTTTTTAATTTTTGGAAAAATAAATAATTTCAATCACATTTTATTTATGTACGTGAATGAATTTCAATTTATTTATTAATTCATAAGTAATTAAAAATAATCTACAAATAATTCAAAATCTCACTTTCATCTTCCTCTCCCTCTTCAACTTTTTTTAATCATAACTCGCTTATTTTTTATGCTACAAAAATTCTAAAAAAATTAATTTGTACTTTTTTTTGCAATCTAAAAGCTTATGTAAATTGAAAATTTATTTAACCGTTATTTGTCAAAGGGTTTGAGGTAAAAGGGCGGCGTAATGGTACTATTTACGAACATGTACAAACTTTAAACGGTCATATCTTACTCAATTTTTATCTTCCAAAAAAAAGAATTCGAATTTTTTTAAAAAAACAAAACCTATAACTTGCCTACTTTTTAGAGTTTTGAGTTATTTTAGAAAAAGAAATTTTTGCAGAATTACAAAAATACACTATTCTCTTCAAGCTCAACTTTTTTTTCTAAACTACGTATTTTAAACCGGTTAAACTTTCAGAAATACATAAATAAAGTGATTTGTAAAGTGGTAGCAATTTATTTCAACTGGGGTGGTATTTAGGGGGTGATTTGTTTATTTTTTTGTTGACTAAAATAGAAAACTTTATTGATGTCATAACTCACTTAATTTTGAAGCTAGACACTTTTATAAAAAAAAACCAAGCCCTTAAAAAAGTTGGTATACATTTTTCCCTAAAAATGCATAACTTTGTAGTTATTTTACGATAAAGCTTTCAATTTTTATTTTGACAATTAAAAACAAGCTATAACTCCGTTTGTATTAGTTTTACATAAACCATAAGCCTACCATTTCTTTATAAGGTACATTTTCGGTTCTAATGCTTTTTTCCCAAAGTGCATATTTTTTAAGTTATTCAAGAAAAACATGTTTTTTTTTGCTGAAAAATCGATACTAACTAACTCGAAAATTATTGACTTTCAGGAAAAAACTTTGTAGAACAAAAGTTGCTTAAAATTAGTTAATTTATCCATTCTAAGACTTTTACTTTTACTTTAACACTACCCCTTAAATTGAACTACTGCAATATTTTACAAAAGGCAATGTTATTTGCCGATTTTAAAACACATATCTTGAAATTTAACATAACTCAAAGGCTTTGTAAACATATCATATCACCTAACTGTTCTTCTGACGCACAAACTTAACATAAATCTCACTTTTTTCATAAAGCTCACAAATAAAATAATAACGAACTGCTACGTGCTTAGATCGCTGGTGAAACTCATGGTTTTTTTGGTAGGAATACCTTTGTTTCCGCTTATTCCGAATAATAATCTTTTAAGCCAAACAAGTTCCTTATCGCGTTCACTGGCGGCGACACACTCTGTTTCGGAAGTGGAAAGAACAATCGATTTTTGTAGTTGTGATGTCCATGATACCGCAGTTCTCCCAATAATCGAAACAGAACCATTTGTTGTTTTAAAATCACCTGTGAAGTCTGCATCTGAGTAAGCACAAAGCCCACCATTATTGGAAGTACAGTACAAACTAAGACCAGTGGTACCACGTTAATATCTAAATATACGCTTGACTTAAATCCAGTCTAATATTGTTAGTTCAGCCATTTTTTGAGCATCTTTGATACAGCATACGCTATATGTGGACAAGTAATACATACCAGATACATTAGAGAACCCACTCCTAAACGTACGGAATGTAACTATCGAGATGATCATCAGTTGTTTTATCTGGATTGTAGATTCTCAGCAGATGTTTTTGTTGATTTAAAATTTACAATATCAAAACGTTGCAAAACTTTTTCAACATATGTTCGATGTGTAAAGAATAATCCAGGCGTACGCATCTGTTGTAGATCCAGTAATTAGACCGTCATCAACATAGTAGCTTTTCTAGTTCATTTTATCTATGTGATAAAGTCGACCTGACTTATCGTTTAAACCGTGTGATTGAGTCATGTAATTGCAATTAGTGCACGAATTGTGTCAAGCTCAGTTTGCTGAAATATTGTGCGAACGACTAGGCGAGCTAAATTTAATCGACACCACCATCTGATTTGCATTTTACACAAACCCAACGTTCATCAATAACATGTTTACCTGGTGACAGGGATATTAAATCTCATGTTTCATGTTCTTAAAAAGCAACCGTTTTTCAGAATCGCAGCTTTTCATAGCGTCATTAAAATTGGTTGGACAGCTTCTGTCAAGTATGTTAATGTAATGTGTTTTTGACTACACGATAACTTGTGAGATCAATACTCTAATTCATAATTTTCGAGTCTAAACAGCTGCGTGTATTTTGAACAGGAATGTTGCAGATTTTTTGAACATTCCTTACATCTTTAGTTTCTAAACAAACGTCAGTTTCTTTGTTATTTTTACAGCAACTATCCGGGGAGTGAGGAAATTTGAGTTCATTTGACTTCTTTGTGGTACATAATTTTTCGGGAAAAAAATCAACATTTTTTGACTTTATTAAGCGATGCTTCGGTGAAATGCAAACTTTGGAATCATCTTTTTCATTCAAGTTTTTGGAACGTTCACATAGCACTCTGAACCAAAAATTTGTAAATAGTCAAAACTGTCAAATGCTTTATCTAACCACAATTCCAGAGGAGTTTTACCTGGAACACTTGATTTTCCCGTTCTATTTGTGAAATATATAGCTGAATCACATGCATTATCCCAAAACTATTTTGTCAGTTTACTGACAGAAAGCATCGAAACAACGTGTCAATTTGCTTGTTCTGCAGCACAATGTTGTTTAAGCGTATATGGACACGTCATTCGAAACTCGATACCACGCTTCTGTAACTGTTTATTTCATTATCCAATTTTTCTTTCTCTTTTATTTCTAAAGGTCACGTAATAATAAAAACCGTTAATATAATCAACAACGGTCCATTTAGATCAGAATTGATCAATTCACCAACACATAAAACGGTTTGCGTTGGGATTTACCAAGAATACACCCGTCACAAAAAGATGTAGTGTCAAAGCATTTCATCACAATTCTTTAGCCTTCGATCTGTACATTAGATGAATTCTCCAGTTCCACACGATTTTACGATCGCATGGAATTTTAATGCTACCGGAATCAAATGTTCATGTTTGCTTAACCGCTTGTCAAACGGAAAAAAGTTGATGCCGAGCGTTTGGTATATACCACACGTTGTATAAAATAGCGTGTGACGCTTTATTCTCAATGTACATTTCTACGTTGACACTACCAGCTCCGTATGCGAGAATACACTTTCTAAGAAGCTAAATGTTACTTATTTGCAATCTTGTGATGTGTTGTACTAGAATCCGAAATCTAAGAATCAACTGAAACAAAGTTTGCGCTAACTTTTAAACTAATAGAGTAAAATGTGCTAGATATGCTGTTATTTTAAAAACTGGAATCGAAACTTTTTTTAGAATTGCATTAGACAATGCTGCTTTCTGCTCTGCAAAGATGCGTATTCGACAATTTGTAACAATTGACCAAATTTCTTACAATAGTTACATATACGTTTTTCTTTCTTTTCAATAGTCGAAGAATTTGTAGACGGTTTCTTTTGATTTTTTGACTGATACTATAATTTTGCGTGGGAAACGCTAGCGGCACGATTCGATTTCTGCCAACGAAAATTTGAATGAGAAGTTTTGTCATTTGCTCCATCAGCGAAAACCGATACCAGTCGAACGATAATATTGATATTCTGAGCTCAGCGTTTTAAAAATACGATGATGAAGTAACGAAGAGGGAGTGCGGCATTTACATTTTTTTTCTGCAATTCTTGACGAATATCATCGAACAGATTCGCTAGGCGCGATGTATGCTTTGTAACAGAAACTGAAGCATCTTTAATAATTTCAAAGAAATTGTCGAGCAAGGTATATAATGTTTGTAAAGATGACTGTTCAAACACTGAAAGTAGTGTATCCTAAATTTCCAAATTTCCCATTGATCTTCTACTACCAACTTGCATATGCTAACACGACTATAATCTTCTTTGGCTTCAGCCATTTCAAAATTACACAATTAACATTTAAATGCAATTATGAAGCGTATCTAAACACAACATGGTTTGAAAATAATTGTTTATTAAAAAACGCTAAATAACGTTGACAGAAATAAACAATGAGAACTAAACATGGTTATTGTAGAACAGTTTACATACTTTACCAAAAGTTATCGTCTTAGGTTTTCTTACGACGACGACGTGTCTTGCTAAGTAAGGTTGTTGCTCAAAATGGAGAAGCAGTTCAAATTAGAAACTTTAAAGCGACATCTACAACTGTTATTGAAAGTATTTTTGAAAAGGAAGACATTATTAAAATTAGGTTACAACTTTAAGCAATGTATTTCAATTTAACGATATTGTAGTTTGTCGTTTTGTAGATCAGGTGAAGAGGAACCTTACACGTAAACAAACGCATTGTTGCTCGAAATAAGTACCCTATCCAACAAATGTGGCGGTACCAAAAAAAATGTACCACGTGTACAAAAGAAAAAAGAATCAGCTAGAAATAGGTTCACTGAAATTTAATATTTTATGAAACATAAATGGCAGATAAGTGAAACTTGTACAACGGTTAAACAAGGCATTGAACTATGTTTTTAGAATTAGACATTTTTGACATTTATTTCTAGCGGAGGTCCGGGAGTATCGGTAGTTAAGACAATTAAAATTGTCAAAGAGTAATTTTTTTTAAATTGCAATTATGTTTTTTTTATATTATTATTCTATGTATAATTTAATTACCCATTTGCTGATGTATTATGTTCTTATACCTAAACTGAATAATTCTTGAGTTATCTGCTTTTGTTCTACTTTTCTTGGAGATGATGCAGTAAATTAATAGTGTGTTTTGTAATCTGTTTTAGACAACTGATTGAAGGTCTCATACGACAGGCAGCAAAACGGATTGTAAAGCACACTATTAATTTATTACATAATCTCCAGAAAAGTGGAAAAAAAGCAAACAACACGAAAAAAACGAAAGTAGAAAAAAAGCAAATAACAGAATATTCAATCAGTTTAGGTATAGGAACTTGATATATCGTCAGGTTGGTAATTAAATTCTGTATCAAATCAGAATATAAAAGAATTAACTTGCAATTTAAAAAAATGATTCCTTGACAATTTCAATTTTCTTAACTATCGTTACTCCCGGACCTCCCCTAGAAATAAATTTCAAAAATGTCTAATACTAAAAACATAGTCCAATATCATGTCTAACTGTTGTACAAGTTTTGCTTGACTGCCTTTTATATTGCATGAAATATTAATTTTTCAGTAGATTCAAATTTTTGTTGCTAAGGCCTGTAAGACTATAAAGCTTTACACTCTCAAGGACATGTAGATGTTTATCAATATACTGTAATCTTATGATCCAATACAAACAGAAATACATTATTAGAAATTTTAAAAATCCGTCTCCTTAATGTAATTATTTATTTTTAATTATATATAATTTAATTTAGTATCACAGTCTTATAAAAGTGGTGTAGGCCATTCTGATTAAATCTTTATTAAAACTCATACCAAGATCCACTTGCGATTTTATTGATTTAACCAAAGCGTTTGATACAGTCCCGCATAGTCTTTTATGATATGAATATAAAGTATTGAAAATACTTAGTGTTGCTGGTAATCTAATTATTAGTTATTTAAATAAACATATCCAGAAGATTATTTTAACCAACTTTTGGGCCTATTGTTATTCAATTTATACAGTGTGTCTGTTATGGATAATGTGATAAGTAGGTATTAAAGATAATAACCGCTGATTATCCATAATAACCAACAACGTTAGAGAATATGATTAATTTATAGAACATACCGACTGTTATAAATAATCTTCAAAACAAAATAGTAATTTTGATTAATGAAGTGTATATGGGATTAATCAGTGGTTGATATAGATAATCGGTGGATACCATCAAACTACAAAAAAATTAAACGTTTATTTATTATGACGTGGTAAACTACTGTGACATGGAATTACGTAGTTTTTTACTATTTTACAACTACATTTATTGCTGTCGCGTTTTCCTTTACATGAACATTTTTATAACCTTGGCCACCAAATAAAGAAGATTTTTTTAAACACTCACGTAATGATATTTCTGAATTTAGAACTTCAGCAACACTTATAAACTGAAAACTGATTTCTAGCAAACTGGTTGGATCATTTTCCTTTTTTTGTACCCAATTCATATTGTTCATTATTGTCAATGTCCATTATAATTGCTAAGCAATTTCTTGGGTCGCTTTTAGCTCTCTCAACGTTAAGGAACTCTTATGCCTCGTCTTATGCGTATCGGATCACCTACTTCTACTCTCCTAAATGTCATCTGTTTTTTCTTCTTGTTCTCTAGTACACTTCACTATTCTCTATATTCTCTTCGCAACTTTCACATATTTATTTGATTAATAATAATAATATTATTTGACCACTTTACGTAATTTTTATAAAAACATAATTATATAAATATATAAAAAAACAAACAAACAAAAGAACCGACAAACAATTGAAACATAACTAACAAACACATTTAATTTATTCTCAAATGTGTAATTCTTCTGAGAAGCAACAACTCAAGTATTCCTGGTAACAATAAAAACTATTGTAAAGGCACAATGATTTGATTTTTTTAAAAAGACGTTTAATTTATCTGTTTGTAAGAATTTGGCAATTTGTTATAAAACTTTACTTGTAATGAATTTTTATTTGAAACAGTTATCAGTGGTGTCATCAGCATACAGGACGCACTTGTTTGGTTTTAAAAAGTTTAAAAAGTCATTAATATACAGGGTGTTCGGTAGAAGGGTAAACACAGGAAAATGACAGGTAGGTGGGGTCTTCTCCTATGTGCTCAGCCCATAAAGTTTGACCTAGGCCCTACTTTGGGTTTTACCCGATTTTTAAAAAAAAAAGCTGACTTTCGCTGCTTTCACACCTTTAAACTTCCATAAGTTTCCTTTTTATTGACAAGTCTGGCAACACTTTTTTTTCTAATCTTGATACATAGTAGGTCCTACTTTTATTTAATTTTTGTCAAACAATTAATTTTCTCCAAAAGTAGACTTTCGTCAAAATCGTCCGATTTGAAAAAATTTACGAATAACTCCAGTTATTCTTAAAAAAAACATAAAGTCGCATACCGTTAGAAAGGGCATATAGTAGAGATGTTTACATAAAATCTAAAGCCATCGATCCCTTCTAGTTTTTTTTCATTTGCAATGCAAAGTTTGTCTTCAAATAGTTTTCTTAACTTTTTTGTAGTTTAGAAGCTCCTATTTTTGTTAACCGGCATTATTATAAAAAATTTTGATAATTTGAAGACCTACTATGTATCAAAATTAGAAAAAAAATAATTGTTGCCAGACTTGTCAATAAAAAGAAAGATTATGGAAGTTTAGGGGTGTGAAAGCGGCGAAAGTTGGCTTTTTTAAAAAAAATCTGGTAAAACCCAAAGTAGGGCCTTAGTCAAATTTTATGGGCTGAGCACATAGGAGAAGACCTCACCTGTCTGTTATTTTCTTGTGTTCACCCTTCTACCGAACACCCTGTATATTAAAAACAAAGTAGGTCCTAAAACCGATCCTTGCGGGTCACCATAATTAATACACTTGCTGTTAAACATGTAATCGTTATAATATACAAACTGTTTGCGATTAGTTAGGTATAATTTTAGTAGGAGAGCGACACCTCTAATTTCGATTTTTCAAATTTTATTATTTTTTAATTTAATTATTTAGTCTATTACTTATAATGATTTCAAAAATTTTACTAAACATTGGAATTATTGAAATTGGTCTATAATTGACGTGGTCCATTTTATCACCTTTTTTAAAAATTGGCAGTACTTTTGTCAGTTTGAACATTTGAAGGTATACCCCTTCGGTAATACAACGATTAAAAAGCAGAGTTAGAGGTTCAGTAATAATTTGGCGAGAATAATTTTACCGCATAAGTCACACGCATCAGTACAATTAGATTTGTTCAAATTTGTTACGACTTCATCTATTGTTATAGATCCGAAAAAAAAATAAATAATACTCTCCAGTACATTATCACCTTCAATTAAATAACATTGATATCAGTGTCTTTTGCTGCCTCTCCTAAATCATTAACCTCTGGGTATAATCACTATTACACTGATTTATTACATTTTATAGTCTTTCTTCTCCTTCTAAATCTATAACAACTTCATTAGGAAACGATGAGGTTTTGAGACCAATTTTAATAGGAGAACCAAACATAGCTTTGTATGAACTGCATTTGATTCCTTGGTTATAAGTTTTTTTTCATTAATTGAACAAAGCGTAATCTTTCACTTCAATTAGGCGTTTGATACGTCTAGCTGTGTCGAGGTTTACCATGTACAATTTTAGTTCTTTTCCAATTAGAGCATAATTGTTCGATAAGTCTATTTGCAAACTTGCGACCGTCATCACTTTGAAGAATAGAAAGAGCTCCAAAAATGGTAAATATGTCCAATAAAACATAAGCAACTTGTTCAACTCGCTTTTGATCGAATACCATTGGCTTAACTACTAGACCTTTTTTAGAAATTTTACTCTTCTTCTGATAAGGCTCGCATAAGTTTATATTTTATAGCTTGGAATTACATCATAACATTTGAGTCATTGGTAATCTGCTGGAGTTTTTCCAGTGGTTTTTAGTTTGATATTATTTATCAATTGTGTATATTTTTCTTTTTTATAAACCCTTTGTTACTGTATTTATTTTCTATTAGTATTACTAAATTAACATTAAAATTGTCTTTTATTCTCTCATTAGTATGCATGATGGCTACAAAACATTTATCAGAAAAAACAATAAATAGAAAAAACGCTCACTTGAAAAAACTAAATATGAGTAGTTGTATGAACATAACGCACTTATTCGGTTGAACGGCAATGAGAAAGTCACGTTAACGTTTGTTAAAGCACAGATAAAAATACTTTACAGATAGTCCATCCATATGGAAGTATTGCCAGTTAGTACATATACATAAATTACCGTTTTCTTTAAAATATTTAGTGTACAAAGTATTGGCAATAGGTACCGCCGTAATAAAAAAACTATGGATATCAGAATGCCACACTACTGCATGACAGATGGTGATGTAATTTTAATTCAATATAACATTTCAAACAATTTATTATAGAAGCTGTTCATTTGTTATAATTAAATTCAATATATATTGTATTTATTATATATTATTTATTGTGTGTATAATGTACGAAATTAGTAAATTCTGCCAAAGCCATCTCTGTACTAGTAGTTGTGGTATCTATCGCGCTACTAGAGCGCCAGTGCTAAAAGTGTGTCGCTTTTCCAAACTGTTTCCAATATCGCCGCCAAGATTTGACGTCCAAATACTTACATTACGTAGTACATCTATAAGGTATATTTATCTGTCGTTAAAGTACTTACCGTTATTGTTGACGTTGTCAGGTTGTGCTTAAAAGCATTTCTTTTTTCGCTTGTTTACACTAAAAATGAGTTCCCTTTCCTATTAATCATATTTACCAACGAATGCGGGAGAATATGTAAAATAGCCGGTATGTTTAATAAATTTGTATATATTTTTCCTATATTGTCCAAAGTTGAAGGCAATTATGAATAACCGCCTGTAATTAAGCATAATATAACCGAATTTGTCGAATTTGGCACATATGGAAAACTTTTTTATTATTGATTTTACAAAAAAAAATTATTTTTTATAAAAAGTTTTGCATATTCTAAACTCTAAAATACAATTATGAGTATTAAATTTTTCAGTCAAATACGCGGTTTCTGAAAAAATATGAAATTTACTCAAGAGTAAAGTACTTTTACATTTAATAATATCAAAATTTCTATTGAAAAAAGTTGATCAAAACTAAAAACTACGTTCAATATTACATCGAATTAAATAAAAAAATATTTTTTTTGTTTTTTGTCTACAATAACAATGTAAATTAACTGTATTGACAGAGACGGCGGATATGTTGAATCATTTCGTTGACGTATTATTACTTTAATGGTGTATTAATTAGATTTTTATAAATAAATTTGCTTAGTAAACGGGATGGAAAAATTGTCATATTTGTAATAAATAAAAAAATAAATGTTCGGTATCAATAATTTGAGTAAAGTTTGTAACAAAAAATTTTCCTAGATAGAAGAATGTAATTGCATATTAAAACATAGTTTTTTATTTTAAACAACTTTTATAAATACAGTTTTAGATATTGTTACAAATAAAGATAGTATACCCTTGAACCAAACATATAATTTTGGTCAAACGTCGTATTCGACAGAAAAATTATAATATTTGATTATTGTAATTTAGATTTTAAAAAATGCAAAACTTTTTATAAAGAATGACTTTTTTTCTTTAAATTAATAATAAAAAAGTTTTCCATTATGTTGCCGACTTAGTAGACACACTGTATATTTATAAGTTATTTGCGTATGCAGGCGACAATGTTATTCTTAAATCTAGTATCAGTTTGAGAAAAATTTTGTTTTAGTTTAGGCTTATGTAGTACAGTGTCGTTCATAAATACCAGCTTTTGTCGTGACTTCAACAACTAATAATATTTTAAATATTTTCTTTTATCTTCTTTCTTCTTTCGACTTGTGAATTAAGCAGTATAGGAAATATGTAAGGAGACAAAGGGTAGAACAAGACCTAGACAAGAAGAATTTTTGACGAGGAATTAACTAAAACAAGGATGTCCACTAAGACATATTCTGTTTTTAATTTATATTAGAGATCTAGGCAAAAAATTTAAAACAAAATCAGATAGGAGGAGTAATAATAAAAAGGAAAAAGATTTAGGGTGTTGGGGTAAGCGTATGATATTGCAGCATATTAAGATTGCAAAGAGATATTTAGAGAAAGAAAACAGCAAATGTGGAAAAATCAAAAATAATAGATTTAAAAATAGGAAAGGAATGAAAATAAAGAGAAATAGTGGTGGGGGACAACAGATAAAAAGAGTAGATAAATATAGATATTTAGAGGATAATATTAGATATGACAATGACAATAGAACAGTTAAGAGTAATTTTCCATCAATTATTAGTATGATTTAAAGATGCTTTTCTTCTAGGCGGAGGTAGAGATAAAAATAACGGTCCAAAATTACATAAACTTTTACAACTTAATTAGTTACGTTGCTTATTTTTGTACCCTTTTACACCTGTCATATAAAATCTAAAGTTTTTGTCAGGTTAGTTTTATACGCGGACCTTTGATATTGCTTTTAAAAATAGATTTAATCAAAATCAGTTTTGACAACTTTTTAGATTCCTTAGTGGCTACAATTCAAAATATTTTAAGTTATACAGAGTATCCCACTTCCATGAACCATATGTTAACTTTGATATTTTAAATAAAAACATACATTTTTTATTTGTTATTCTGAATCTACTTGAAAAACTATAGTAACTTTATGTAGATGAAAATGATACATTTTGAGATAAACATTTAGTTGGGTCAATATCGAACTTCAAATATTTCACGTTTTTTAGGTTATTATTTAAAATATCAAACTAAAATTTTATTCACATTTAGGGTGGTAACGGCTCTAACTATCGATAATTTAAAAATTGACATTTATTACACCGGGTATGGAGAAAAAACTCGCAAACTTTGTAATCGATAATAATGAATAATTTCATAAAATAAAATGGAACATCCTGTATATATTTTTTTGATCGATGTAAAATTTAATTCTCTACAACTTTTCTATTAATGCATGTCTACCAAAACTCAACCGTTAGCCTTGAAATGCATTTTTTCCAAAATACATGTTTCATCAAAACATTTTTATTGACAACTCGAAATTATAAAATATATCATCAAAATTTACAACAAAATCGCTGGACAAATTATTTTAACAGTCGAAAGGAATATCTGTATAAACTGAAAATGTCAAATACGAGAACTACTAAACGTGTCAGCATTAAAAATCTGTTTTTGTTAGATACTGATATGGTGTTGTAGTTGATAAAGATGGAATTTGTGTTTTTACGCAACTACTCTCGAAAGTAACTATGTCACAACACAAAGTTGTGTCCGAAAATGCAAAATATCATAACTCTTTCAAAATTGTTGTGATTAAACTCAAAAGTTAATAGTTTACACTCATATCGTCTTAGTACGCTTAGCAAAGACTTTCGCATCAATTTTTACTACTTAATTCAAAAAATCAAGTAGGTGAACGTCTACTGAATTTGACATGTTATTTATTTGAAGCACAGTAAAATAAAAACTAAAATTGTTTTCGCGTTTAAAATCTTCAAATTATTGAAAATGTTGAGCAGTAGCGATGAATGTAACATCCAATTAACACTGACCTTAGTTTAGTAAGAAGCAAAAGTTACCAAACTGGAGTTGCAAAGTTGTTTTTCTTAACCCTTAAGAAGTAAGAACGTAATTTTGTATTGTAGTTGTCTAAAAAATAGTGTTCTTGACTCTTACGAAAGTGCAAATATCTGTGCTCGTGTTTAGAACTACTCGTGCTACGCTACGCTTCGCACTAGTTTAGATATCAACACTCGCACGTTATTTGCTACTTTCGACACTTGATAGAAAAATAACTATTTCGTAACATTTTATTTACAAAGGTCTTCGAAGCTTGAACGTCATCTGCTATTTGTCGTATTTTTTTTTAAGGTAGGATTTTTTTAAATCATAGCGATGGAAAGCATATAAGAGGGCTGAGACAAATAAGGTATAGAATAGTAAGGCAAGTATTGGGAATATGAAAAAAAGCCATTTGGAAAAGATTCAGAGAGAAATAGATGGAATTTTAAGCGGTTAATAGAATGTTTGGTGTTGTATAGTGGATTGGAATTAGAAAAAATACGGATAGAAACAGGAAAGACAGAGTTGAAATATAAAAAAAGAATTAAATGCAAGAAAGACAATTAGATACTGTGTAAGTGCTCAAAAGAAGTACAGGCGCAGAAAATTAAATACGGGGAGGAAGAAAAAAGAAAGTATTTCAGAAAAAGTGGATATAAAATAGAATAGGTGTAAAGAATAAGACAGAAAAGAGGATTTATGGAAAAGGTTAGAGATAAAGTCACACAACTCAGACAAATGCAGAAAAGAAGAGAAACAATAGAAGATGGTAAATATAAAAATATAGAAAACTAATAAAAGAAAGAATTCCAAGTTAATGACTTGTATAGGTTTTGGTGGTTCTCCCAAAGCTTGAAGCAAATACTTTGCCAGACCAAACTAATCCACAATTGTACATGGTTTCATCACCATACCATATCAGTTTATACTGATCTGCTAGGACACCATACATTACACTTACATCACAATACAATAATAAAAAATAATCATTTACCATAGGAATAAATAAATAAATAAACAGGGAATAGGTCTGGAAAAAAAGCATGTTAAAGTTGAGAAAAAAAACGGATAAAAGGAGAATACGTACTGGATAAGTGATAAAGAGAAGGTGTACAAACTGTGTGAGGATAATGGAAATCATAGAACACATAAGAGGAGGGTGCCGAGAATTACGACCAGAAGAAAAGTAGTGTAATGGATGGAGGAAAATAAAAGACAAATATTAAAGTTACATGAATAGTGAGAGTGGGGGGTAGGGGTAAAATATTGTTATTTTTAAAAAATTAAATAAATATTTCATTGATTGACTGATTGGTTTGTTAATTATTGCAAGTCAAAGAAAAAGAATATTTAACATGAACAAAAATATATTACTAGATGCTTGACTACCTCAAAATTAATTTATCAGAATTTATAGATGTTGATTGTATACAGTGTTAATAATTTTCAAAGTAAATAGATTAATTTTAGCAACTGTAAAGATTATACATTTTTCTTTAATAAAATTATCTAGAGATAAAGGAGTTTAAAAACGTTCAAAAAGGCAAATTTGTGTGTGTGTGACAAAGGGTAAAGAAAATGAAATGGTATAATGAGTGAAGTAGTTGTAAGTTTTCTTAAATGTTATCTTTATTAAAAGAATTCATAATATTTCATTCAATTTGTTAATATTTCAATACTAAACTTAAATGTCTATTTTAAAATTGATAGAAAATTACATAAGTGTAATATTAACTTGTGCACTACTAAAATTTATATAAAAAGTTTAGGTAGGTAAATAAGACATTTAAATAAACTTGCACAAATAAATGTAAATATATTGTTCTAAACAAACAAATTGTAACTTTTGTTCAAATTGGTAAAACGTTTAAATGTTTCAGTTGTATAATAAAAACTGAGTGTGTGTGTATTGATTTTAGGCGTAGAACATGCATTCGCTTTATTAAGTAAAGCTCTGTAGGGCTGTGACTATGTGTACAGTACGTTGAATTATGTAACGTTTTACATAAAACTTTTTACTTTTATAAGTTACTCATAATATTGCTAGTGTTACCATATTTGAAGTTAACGTTAATAATAATATTTTAGATAATTAGATTTGGGTTAATTGCTTTGAACCAAACTGAATATAATCTTCTTTACATTTTGTCAAATAACTATATCTAAAATTAACAGATAGTCTCTACGTCGTCTTTATAATTAAAAAGTCGTGTTAATTTAAGAAGGTATTTTTATATTAATTACTCTTGTTTTATTAAACTCATTTGTTTGATCAAAACATTAGAACAACAAGTAATGTTAGTTGCCTGGTAAATTCAATAAAATAAAATAATATGTTAAAACAGAGTATATATATTAAAAGTTAATTTTAATGCCAAAAGTTTATAAAAGCAATTGTTTAGAAATTGTAAAACCGTGAAACTTTAATACAAAATCAGTAAAAACATTTTTAGATTTAAAATTTATTTTAATGAAATGACATGTAGAATTACAATTTAAACCTAACTAATTTTTATTTTAATTATGTTGAATGATGCGTGATACAGGAAAATTGCTTTTTTAAACGTAAATTGAAGTTCAAGATATACACGAAAAATAAATAATACCTACTGATGGTGTAAAAGTGTCGTTTTCGAGACAAATATAAATACGGCTGACAAAGTGCCAGGGAGAGGTCGTTGTTTTACAGTGAAGTATTAATAAACGTCAAATCCACGGAAAACATCAATTAAATTTGGTGAAATTATTAAATCTGTGGCAACATTAAACAAAAATGTGATACAAATCCAAACAAAATTTGAAGCAATTCTACCAGTATAAAAGAAATATGCTACCAACTTATTTTGTTTAATTAACTTGAGCTTGTTTCAATAGTTTCATTTTTTCTATTGTTTCATTTTATGTTACCAAGATAAAAAGGATTGTTAGAGTAGTAGTTACGTATACTCAAATTTCAGTTTTTAATTTTAAAATAATCAATTAATTTCGTAATTTTAATTCTTTAAAATTTCATAAAAGTTCTATTTTACTTCTCGTATACTTTTTTTTTCACAACCACCCTATAGAATTACATAATCATACACTAAACATTACTAAAGATTCTAATGTAAAATGCATTTTTAAATAACAAATGTCCATGAAAATCTGTTAGTAATGAGTGAAAACAAAAATACAGTTAATTTCAATTGACATTTTGTACTAATAACAGTGGGAATTAACCGTTTTATTTTTTCATATTTTCTCATTAGATTAATGAAGGCAGCCCCAATTACAGTTGAATATAGGTATTTATAAAAGTGCGTATTCAATTTTTGGTCTACATAATATAAGCAATAATGATGTACCAATGGCAGTTGTTAATAATTTGTAGTTTGTGTTTTGTTTTAAAATCTGTTACCTTTCGTTAGTATGTAACACATAAGAAAAATATGTTTAGTCGGAGAGAGGTTTTCTCTTCTTTTTGAAACCCTTTTAAATATCTTACAAAAAGTAAGCGACCAAGAAATGTGAATTTAATTTTATAATCTTATTAAACATTATTGGAGTACCGACAACTCATACTACACATATGTTGTATAAGTATTTAGTGGGACTTTAATTGTAATGAAAAATGTATCAGAAACAAATTGCTAAGAAACTTACAAAGGCGTCAAGACGTCTTTAAAGTAAATAAAATGAGCAAAGAAATTTAGTGTAATAGAACGTCGAAGAAAAGCAAGTATAATTTAAAAATTGCACAACTTTTTTTAATTGATCGACAAATATTCATGTAGTTTTATTTAAAAAAATTAACTATATTTACTGATAGTGAAATAATCTCTAAACATATTCAATTTAATGTGTTTTGCATACGAGATTACAAACTAATTAATTAAAGTCGATCTTAACAAGCATACAAAAGAATAAGCTTAAATCTAAGTAGTTACTTATCAAATGTTTAAAGAGAACGTAGAATCAAAAGCAAGCGAATGATATATCATCGACTCGGGATGTTTGGATTTTAATTCTCATTGGTACTCACTTTGTAGCCTTTTAATAAACCCAACAAGATTCAAACAAGCAATGGTCATCAGTTCTAAATATTAGTCCCCAAGATACACTGAGTACCACAAGAATAAAGATAAGGTCATAGGGGGTCTAATTTGCTAAAAGATAAAGGATAACTTTGAATGTATGTATAAAATTTCGATATTATTACCCCGTGACATCAAAGTAGAATAGACATGGCGGAGGAGGTCAACGAGCGAATTTGTTATAAGAAGGCAAATCTTGCGTTTGTTAGAACAATCATTAACAACGGGAATTATAATAAACCAGCAGCGTATTCTTACTTATAATAAGATTTTCTAGTCCAAAAATAAATAAACTGCTACCACTAATCATCTCCATAGATGCGCTTTCACAATGGGTGAACACACACCCGAGTCAGGCTTGCAGTTACGTAACTGTATCTGAATTGCATAAAACAAAAGAAAGAATTATTGTGGTAAACAATTTATCCAGTTTTTCAGATATAGTTTAAATTGGAATACTATAGAAAATAATATTAATTCCATTCCCTAAAGCTATGCTAATTTCAGTTAAATTTTATATCAGGGCCTTCTATGACTAACTATTTTTATTACATTTTTTTTGTATTTTGTTGTCCGCACATATATGATTGTTATAAAAAGCATTTTTACGAGGATTCAAACAGGACAATAACCCAATATGATGTCTATAAGAAAAATAGAATTTGATTATGGCTGCCCTAAAAAGACATTTTTATTACATTTTTCGGAATGGTCACAATCTTTTACACTTATTCTGAAAATTTTATGAACGTGATTCTTATAATAAGTGAAATATTAAGGTTTTTCTAAAACACCAATTTTTGGTTTTCACCCTGTATTTAAATACTTAAGCGACTTTTTAATAACGTAAACCCAGGTTATTTATAGGCATGCAAGTACGCAACTTTTGTTCCATTTAACCGACATTGTTATATCCAACGGTTTCAAATATCCCCATCTACTTCATTTTAAACTGGACACACTGTATAGTATTGTATAAGAACTAGAGAAGACCAACACCCTAATAAAAATCCCTGTATAGAAAACAGATATTTTACGAAAAAAATTTAAAAATACGGAAACGATAAAATGTTTAGGAAACTTTTATTGTTGATTTGTCATCACAACGTCATTAAAAGAATTTAGCAAGAAGTCACGTTTGTATTGTTCTTTCAACGTCAATGTAATCTAATAAAGATCGTTGATATATAAAGCACACAAATAAAATACAATTTTATTTAATGTAAAAACATTATTGTTTTGTATCTTTAAGTTGCAACATGTCTCGATGATGATAGTAGAATCATTATTGCTCTTCGGGAATTAGGATTTTCAATTCGTAAAATCACTACAACCATGGGTTTGTCGGTAAGTTGAAATATTTGAGTGATTGTTCAAATGCAAGATGTTTATTACTCATTAAATGCGTTCCATCATCGGGTTCGTCGTGAACAAGTGGTAGCAGAAAATGGACGTCTACTGCAAACTGCCCTCAAAAGTGGGAAACTATCTACAGTGTGTCCCACGGAAAAGTTGACATTTACTATGTTAAATTAAAAATTAAGTGTATCTTTTTATCTGGCACAATTCGAATACAATATAACAACATATTATGTTGAATAGATAAAATAATATCCACCAACTATCTCTGGCTTAAACATTTTACTGTTTTTATTATTAAACTACTCTTTAAACGCTTACATTACCACATAAATTTGATCTCATTTATCTATTTTATAAAATATGTTGCTATATTGACCTCAAATTGTGTCAGAAAAAAGATATGCATTAATTTTAATTTTACATAGAAAACGCCTTTGTCAATTTTTCCGTAGGATACATGGTATATTAACAAAAGCAAATCGAAATCATGTATTTGAACGCGTTCGCAACTGCTGGTTACCACATCACTTAACATACGTGAAACGGTTCAGCTGCAGTGTACCTTACAAGCAATTAGGAATTAAATTTTAATTAAAGCAGTGCAACTTTCGACACAAAAAATTTTTTTGCCTTATCAAACATGCTGTAAAGATGCTGTGGAGACGTCAAAACATAGACACCATTGGAAAAACGTGCAACGTTCTAAATCGTGTGGTAGAATTAGTGCTTCGTATTGCGAATGGAAGAGCGACGCTTGTCTAGGTGAGTTAATTCCTATACAAGGGCGGCTAACCACCGAAGTATACTTAATGATTTTAAAGAAGTTATGCTTTAGATCAGTTATCCTGAAGGGCCAATTTACTTTGTTAAGGTGTAATATTGTCTGTGGTATTAAACAAGCTCAAATGAACAAAAATACCCAATGGCCAAAATTCATTTAATATTGTATCCTTCCCTTTTTGTTTTCGCAATATTTGCGTCCCGTGCTTTTATTTAGTCTTAGTACATAATCAGATAAGTACTTCGGTGCTTGTCTAGAACGCACAAATTTTCGCGATTCCGTTTTATTTTCTGCTTAAACCAGTTTTCCACATTAACACTTTCACTGTCAGGACTATCGTTTTCACTTACTGAAGGCGATAGGGTTTCACTTTGCTTCAGTTATTGCCACCTAATAAGATGTCTACTCGTTCGGGTTTTGGAGTGCGAATGGTACGGTACATTTATTAAATGCTTTTTATTTTGTCTTAAAATACTACCTCTCGTTTAAGATAGTATTTACTGTACTTACAGGCATTCAAAATCCATACTGAGTCGCCTATGTTTAATTGTTGCATATTTTTAGCAGAATGATAAATACGGTTGAGGATTGATAATTTTGGTAAAGTTTCCTCCAAAAAATTTATTAATAATTTAATTTGGTTTAATTCTTTGCGGAGGTAGAATGAACAAAACAACTCAATAAGTTGAAATTGGCGACGTTTTGCCCTCCGTGTGAGAGCTTTAACAAGGCTTTAATAGAATCAATAATTTTTTATTTATAAATAAATTTAAATGATAATTAGCTTAATTCACATAGGGTTTGAAACGTATTGCCAATTTTAAGTTATTTTGTTCACGCAATAATTGTATTTACACTGAAGGAAAATTGAGGTAAGATATTTTTGATTTGCGTAAGAAAACTCTGTTTGTAGAGGCAATGTTCTATAAACTAAGAGAGTCTTATAGATGACGTGTTTGGTAGTTTTTACTGTACTTTACCCACGAACGAACTGCTAAATATTTTCAATCATTACATATAAAGATTTGTTTTGCAGCAACGGCAACGTTGTTATTGACTGCGGCTTGAGTTACCAGGCATTTCGATCAATTAGGTTTCTCACCGATTTTAAGCCTTGAAGATGTCCACACCAGATTATCAAGATGTCAAAAAGTTTAAGTTAGTGAAATTGTTTTTTACTTTTGTCCATAGTAGGTATGTACCTAACAGGAACCAGAAAACAAAATTTAATTTAGAATTAAATCAATGTTTAAAATTGTTTTTATTCATATGTCTGCACTTTTATTTTACTATTCTTGTTTCAATTAATAAATAATTAATGTTCAAATTTGTTGATTTTACTTTATATTCCAGAATAAACTAAAAAATTAGTACAAACTACATAGAAAAATCTCGAGAAAACAGCCTTTAAGGAAAGAACTATGGCAACTCAATTGTAAGAAATACATTCTATATTACGCGTTTTAAATGAATTATTTGTGCAATTTTAAATACCGTCATAAATTTACATTTAAAATTCATAACATGTCAGTTTGCACTGCCATCCTCAAACTTAAAAAAAATCGACATGATTTTTTTTTTCCAAAATATATTTTATTTATTTTACAAAAGAGGCGCAAATTTCTCTTGAATAAGAACACATCCTATACAAAAACAACTTGAATCCGCGCTCACTCTCTTGGGCTTATTGGCATCGTAAAACCCAAAACATGGAGCTTTTTCTAACTACCTTTTAATTATGTTGAATGATTTCTTTTGCAAAATTTTCCACAAGAATTGTGAGTCATTTTTAAAAATGCAGTTATGGGCTCAAATATTTCATATTTCTAGGCAAAATCTGAGAGTTCAAATTTATTAAAAGCACACCGGAAGTAGTGATTTCGGAAATTACTAATAACATCCTTAATTTTTTATTAATTCGAAAACGGTTTTCGACATTGGTCGTAGAAAAAATACCCAAATGTGTGTGATTACAAAAAATTATTATATACATATATTTACAAAAAAAAAATGTATTAATAAATTTCAAAAAAATTGAGTGTCACACATATTAAGCAACACATTTTAAGATTGTTACAGTTCAGAAAATTTCGAAAAAACTAAACAAACTCAAATGAGGAGTAATCAGTATTTTTCAAATAAAAAAAAATGATTGTACCGTATTATTGTTTGGCAACATAAACACCATCACATTGGTGAAAAACAAATATTCATGGTAGGAACGAGAACGACTTGCGCAATTCTGCCACTGTCCGGTTTGCTCTTAAAGAGCAATCTTCTGAAAGTTTTATTTGATAGAATCTGCTTGTTGCGGAAAAGTTTGCTAATGATTTTAGAATTCTTTAACTGCCCTAGCCATCTTAAACCGTTGATTGAAGGGGTTTTAACGCTTAAACTTTTGGTAAGGGAAAATGTGAACATAATACGCTTTGGTTGAGTATTGTGTAGCGCAGTCTACACAAGGCCGTACCACATCGTCTTGGTCTACTATAACAAGAGGATTACAACAATGGTTGAACACTTATTAAAACAATTATATTCAGTTTTAGTTGTATTGTATAAACAATGGTAGTATCTAATTTTAAGTTTAATTTGCAGAGTAATAGTATAGGTATAGCCCTCGTTCAAGCAAACTTTTCATCATTATTTAACTTAATTTGTATTTCTGTTTTAAATTCACTAGTGTCATCAAAAACGCCTTTAAATAATTTTGAAACACTGTCCGTGTCTTAGTTGCTTACTACTGAAGTTTGATTTCCTAAGTTACTAACGACCAGTATTTCAATTTCTGGTTAAAGTTAATTTTGGTTAATTTTCAACAAGACAGTTGTTACAACAATTATTACCATAACAGTAAACCTAAAATTTCAGTTAATCATCACTGAAACACTACCGTAAGTTTGATTTATTGACCCCGCTAACAATATCACGATATTTGTCAATTTTATCATGATAATGTTTACGTAACAATTCACAAGGGACACCTTAATCAACAGGAAAAGACATTTTTATTATTTTGTTATCTAATCTTAAACTAACCTCTTTTTTTGTTTTCTCTGAATTTATTTCTAGACATGTTACCTTGGTGTGACTTGAAAAGTTATGTTTAACAGCTAGTACAATTTTATAATGCTGTAGAATGATTTTACTTTGACTACTCTGTAGTTCAGCTTGTTATGCAATTGGTATTACTTCGGACTTCAGTTAAAGTTATGTCTTTTTTAGTTGTAATTGTTCACTTAGATTAGCATTGGCGATTCCCAAGATAGTTCGATCTTTGATCAGGTCGTCCTTTAATTATATTTTTTGTGGTCTGAAATGGTTATCAAATTTAACAATCACTTTTATGAATGTTATTTGGTAAGGTGTTAGTGCAAACTGTATCTGTGTTTCCTCTGTTTTTGGTTCCATACTGTAGAAAAATATACCTATTTAATATAAATATAAATTTTCTCCAGATCTAATTCACTGTTAAACCCAATAACTGACATTAACTTTTCTTCTACTGTTAGTGGAAGAACTACACAACAAAAACCATAAGAAAACTTCACATTGTGATAAGAACTTGGCCTTGCTTTGGTGAGAATGTAAATTAATGTTAGGTAAGTAAAATAAGATGGGGAAGCAGTCCCCAAAGCTGTAATAATCCAAAATGGTTACCCGTATTTTGTTTTTGCTGCATTTTCTTTGATCCAGTTGATGCAATACAGTGTTTCGTATCAATTATTATGTTTTAAATCTAGGATAAGTAAATAGGTTACGTAATTAATTGGTATTAAACATCAATTTATTACAAAAATGTTAATCCATAAATATAACAAACAAATCGTACACTTTCAATTGGAGCTGAATATTTCTACCAACACCATTGTTATTGTTCATATCCATTTTTGCATTTGCACAATAATGAGCTCTGCAGCTGCACTTGTTTTGCAAAATTTGCAAACACCTTTTGTAAGTTTGATGCAAAAATCAGAAATTTCTGGTAATTCCGACCATTTCAACTGCCAAGCACCATCCCCAATTGTTTTATTGCTTACTCCCAAATGTATCTAGCTACGCACTACCCAATACTTTTTATAGTAATGCACTCTGTGTTGGTGGAAGACTTTCTAGTGGACCATTTTTGATAATAAACAATTCTTGTCTTGTTTCACTAACACTGCCTTCGTTACTAGTCAACCAGTAAAGTAGAACTACATACTTTTCAAATATGTCAACAATTTTATTAGAATTTGAATTTGGTGGTTGTGAGATAAACTAAAATGCAGAAGTAACTTTTTTGAAGACCATCCATATCTTCAAGGTTGATTTTTTAGATTTTCCTGTAAAATTATAAATGTTATCACAACCTGTAAATCCTTAAAATCCTGATAAAGCAATAGCTTTTTCCACCCCAAATGCTTCAGCTATTGCATGAACCAGAATAAATCTAAAATTCTTTCTTGTTCCATACGCAATCCAAAGTTTATCAAAACCCGCTGTTGACACGGTGAAGAAGTAAGCAATTGCTAAAACTAAGACATCAGTATCTACAGTGTGTATAGCAACATTCTTGTAGCCGTTTTCTACTAAGTCTTGGAGATGCAGTATTATTCTTGAGTCCGCTTCTTCAGGACCAGAACAAGTAACACTTGAGGGAAGTTTGTGCATTGATATTTCCTTTGATGTTTTCATCTGATGTTGTTACAACCTGTACGTTTGTGATGTTATCTACAAATAGATATCCAAGTAGACTGAAGAGTTCTTCTTTGTTCTTTGAATTTCTCAAGAAACCGTGCCAAATTTTAGGTACATGAAATTACTTGTCTCCTGGTCCCTGCTCCCTTCTTCTCTTTAATTTCACCTTTGATGCTTGGTGTAACATATCTATCCAAAACAAAATCAATTCTTTGACATCCGAAAACTGGGGTATTCTTGCAAATATGTGGTTGAAATTGGCTCGTATAATAATCAGCACATATCTTTGAAGCTTGTAACCTCAACATGTTAGTAAAACTGCGCCATCGAAATCAAAGCGTCACAGGTTTCTGGAAAGACGTGGTTATTTATGTTTAGAGTGTCTTCCAAAATGTGTGCAAGGTCAGCTTTATTGCTTAATCAAAATTGACCATTACTAGAAAGTGCAGGTAGAAATAGCTGATTTAATGCCTTCATGTCTAACTGACAATTCTGTGTAACTGTAAAGATCCTGGAAAACAGCTGGACATCTGCTTTTAAAATCCTGAGAATTATTGAAGACGGAAACGTTGTTTTTTTAAAAATTGAAATATTGTTGAAAAACTCTTTACTGGTAGTTCATCGATGAAACTGTGGAATAACTTAACCCCAGTCGACACTGTTGAATTAACTGGTGGATTAACTTGATTGTGTACAATAACTCTGCTATCAATGATAATGAGATTATCACCATTTTCACAAAATGTATTTTTTCCACGATCACTTTGAAAACTTGACATTTCGTAGTCATAAACCACTAGAGAAAATTTATTATATCTAAACGTCTGATGAAAATCATTTCGTTACCAGTAACAGTATATACAATATGTCCCCCTAAGTTGGAATCATATGAAAAACTTTTTATTATTAATTTTAGGAAAAAAAGTTATTCTTCATAAAAAGTTCTGCATGTTCTAAAATCTAAAATACAGTCAACAAACATCAAATTTTTTCAGTCGTATACGAGGTTTGTCAAAAATATGAATTTTACTCAATAGTAAAGTACCTTTAAATTTAACAATATCGGAAAATGTTATCAAAAAAAGTTGATCAGAAATAAAAACAACGTTCAAATATGCAATTACATCCATTTGGTTGCTCGTTTTGATTTGAAACTGACATTTATTTATATAACGTGAATTTCTGTCAAAACGACGTCTATACTTCAAATAAAAAGTAAACTTGATAATTATTGTTCATTCTTGAGAATAAAAATGTTTGGTAGTCGTGAAAACAGCTATATTTTTTTAATTGCCAAACTGACAGTTAAATCTTAAATTAAATTTTGACAAAACTTATAGATACTACATAATTGTCGTGGAAAAGTATAGTGTATTACTTGAGGATAAAATCATGTTTCATTGCTCAGATTATCAGCTCTCGGGCTACCACCCTCGCGCCGCTAACCCACTTGCATGAAAACTGTGATTTTCTCCTCGTGTAATACAATATACTATTCTAGCTATTTGAATGTGCTGTAAAGTGCTTGTACCTTAGCAACATGTTTGACTTAAAATGATTGACAACGACTCCCCATTTTATTTTAATTATCTGACTATAACTTTTATTCACACCAAAACGCTTATTCTTATCACAATTTGCAGTTTTTGTATACGTAGCTTTCCCATTATGTACACACCCTGCGGGTTGTGTGAAATTAAATTCAGTTGATAGAGATACCTACATTAACAACATTAGCACTTATGATGCCTATATGTTCTGTAATAGTCATACTTGAGCTTAGTGCTTCTATAGGTTCCGTCATCGCAGTAGTCTTTAGACCGTTGGCACTATGTAATGTGTGTGGGTTATTAAACAAACTTGAATAATTTTCAGATTTTAAACACACATACACAGACACACACACTCACACACACATAAAATAATTTGAGTTGCATAAACCGTGACCGCCTTTTATAAAAAGCGAGCGAATGGCGCGAAATTCAATTGATAAACAAACATTATATAACAAATGGTAGTTTTTATAGTAGTTTAGTTTGTAACAAAAGATTTTTAACTATAAACTGGACGCGTCAAATGTTTGAACCTAGAGTTAATTAAAATTATTTTAATAAAATATTATAAAAACTTTGTTTGATATTGTACTTCATTCTGCATCGAGTTTTGCTACTTTGTGGCCTCGTTTCAGTGCGGGAAAATAGAAAAAACGGACTTGTATTGTAAAGTGTTACTACGGAATCACATAATTAATCATTGCAACAACAATAATAAACAATTAAGAAACTGCCGTTGCTAATTATATTTGGCAAAAGCACCTAGATTTTAATTACATTTCCATGCGGTGACTTTTCAATCCGTTAATATGTATGGTAGAGTGGGGTACTTTGGAACAATTGTATTTTACTTTAAAAATTTTCATTAGTTTAATTGGTAACAAAATTGTCAATCACGATGCTTCACACTTTGTTAATAACAGTAGTACTTGTGATTTCGATGCGGAGACGATTGTTTCCTCTTTCTTTTGACGTGCGTCAACTATATCCCTAACTAATGGTGGTCAATTTTCGTTTATAGTTGCCGTGACGCTTTCTAATTTAATTACATTTATTTTTGAACCTTCACGTCCACTAATAACTGAGATGTAGCCGTTTTCTATCTGAAATGTCGGAACGGGCATATTATTGCCAACTAATGTATGTAAATTGTCTGATTGTTAGTTTCTAATTGCTATTCATCGGTTATTAGAGTAAAAAAGAAAACGATGTTTGTGGTAGAGCATTACACCTATCAATGAGCCGTACGTCTATTTTTACCGTTACAACTATAGAAGTTCTTCTATTTCGTAGATACATATTTTTACAACATTGTCACATTTAGAAATTACTATGTCTACTAACAGTAGGCATAGTACCACAATAAGGTGGTGGAGAGGTAGGTACATTAAAACAGTCTATCACTTTAGACAGACTTTCATTGTTAAAAAATTCTCAGTTACATTTTGCACTTGAAACGTGCAAAAAGGTATTCCACGTCCACATAAATGAAAACGCAACATAAATTGAAAGAGTGCACAGTAGCTCAGAGGGGAAAACGGCGTTGTTCTTGACAAGTCTGCTTTCGTGAAGTAACCTGGGTTAGAAAGTTGCCGGGTCGTCAAATTTGTCAAAGTTAAAAGGGCACTAAACGAGAATGACTTGGTAATTTCTTCCAACCCTAGTTTACCGGAAACTTGACGAGAAGAGTACTTTTGGGATCTCATCGAAACGCACACAAACATATTCATTTACAAAATTTATTGCATTTGAAATATCTACATAATTAACAATAAATATTTTAAAATCTAAACAATGGTAATAAAGAATGTCACAAAAATTTACAATTAAATCTTATTGACCACGTGATCACTGATTTTACATTACACTGTGTTCAAGATAAGGATGAACAGCATGGGGACCTCGAAAACGGTAAGAGATACGGAGTTTTTTGAATTAGAGAAAAGTTGCGCCTTTTTGATTTTTTTTTTGATTTTTAAAATTTTTTTGAAATTCAGATACTTACGGAGTAATCCGTGAAAAACCTAAAACTTGCATTTTTTATTATTTCCTAGCGTTATTTTTGAAAAAATGTAAATTAAATAACACTTTGTCATTGCCAAACGATAACGTTTACAAAATTTTCCTCCGACGTTCTGTTTCTTAGGAAACATCATCAACCTTGAATTTTTATATGGGCCGACATAAAAGAAATACACCCTTTATGACAGTACATTATTTATTGTAAATTCAGCAATGTGTCCTCAAAAAGCGGCAATCACAAAGTATCATTTTCTTCAAAAATAACCCCAGGAGAAAATAAAAACAAAAATGCAAGTTTTTGATTTTTCCTGGATCACTTCAAAAATTTAAAAGCCAAAAAAAGAGGTCAAAAAAGCGCAATTTTTTTTAATTTAACCAACTCCGTATCTCTTACTGTTTCCGAGATCCCCATGCTGTTTATCCTTATCTTGGACACAGTGTATATTATAGCTTCACAATTTTTACAATTTTTGAAATGTGTTATAGGTAATAAATTGTGTTTGAATAAAATTTTTAGCAAAATTTAACAAACAAAATCGATAATATTATGCGAAATCGAACAAGCCGCGTATTCACCAAAAGAGCTAGGAAGAGCACGTATAATCAAGGGAGCAATTTCTGAAAAGATTGTTTGGTGTGTACCTACCTGTTTTCGAGCAAGCAAATGTTTGCTTGCTCGCATTCGCTGATAATCCGTCAGTTATTGGTACTTCAAAGAAAACAAAATGTTTGTGTGTAGAGACGGATTTTAAAACAGTTTGTGAATTTACGAATTTAGTTTTCATCTGGACTGTAGCACTCAGCACGTGGTTTGCTATTGTTTATAAATTGTGCAACGTTGTTTGTATAGCAAATGTAAATGTTTACTGTTGAAATAATGGAGTCGTCAAATAATGACGTGTTGAAATTAATAGAAGCTTACAGAAAGCGATCGATTTTTTAGGATTCCCAAGGTCTATATTTTAAAAATAGAAATAAAAGGATGATGCTTAGGCAAAGATTTAGAAGAAAATTCAGTGTTAATGGCATCGTTTAAAAGAGAACGACAAAATACACGAGTAACCTATTCTGAAATAGAAACAAATATATTTCAAATGGTTTGCTTTTAAAAGTTTATTGTTCTTGAAAGACAAAAATAAGCCCAGAGCAACACAAAATACAGAGAGAATTGGTAAGTAAATAAACCTACTACAAATTGCTGTTCTATGAATATGAGTCTTGCCAAGGTATTTTTTCGGTGCTTGTGAACTACTCAGCAAACTGTTTTCTGTTGTTTTTATTAGCCACTGCAGATTTACGTTTTTGGAATATATTGTAATGTTGATCCGCCAGTCTGTTCTTGTCCCCACGTTCCGTACCTTACTTTTCCATCTTCTTCAAAATTGAAAATTTTTCCTGGTGTGAATATATTTCATAATGTGTTATTTTTTCTTAGATAATTGTGCAGATACACACAAACAGTTACAACTTTTTCTGCTTTCTCGAATTCCAAAAGGAGAGGCTTTCGTAACACTCTGAGAATAGAAGACATAATGCCGAATACATTTTCAACGGCTCTTCTGGGTCGTGATAGACCTTTTCTTTTGGACACCCGAATATGGTTTCACAATATGCTTTTGCAACGGAAAAGCTTCATCAGCCAAAAATATATAGAGTATAGATATCCGAGTACCGGGAAGAACACTTTTGTCCGGCAAATGTAATTGATTTCCCTGAAGCAGTTTAAACAACTGGATGTGTTCCCGTTTGAAATCCGTCCTTAAATCCAATGTCGGTAAAATGAAGACAATAAACTGCGTCTACAAGGGCCATTAAAACGATACTAAATGTCGACTTGTAATTAAAGAATTCACTTACACTGTTTTTTGGTGCGGGTACCATCCATTTGGCCAATATAATTCGGAAAATTCTATAATTTTTTTAATCGCTTTGAAATATTCAGCCATTTTTCTTGACACGTCGACAACTAAAAATAATAATCATTGGTTGAGTTTTATACAATAGGCTAAAGATAAATTTTAATGGACGTACAGTGAGTTATATGTATGAAAAATTGAAAGTATATCAAACTAAATGCATCAATTTTGATTTATTGTGCACTTACTTGCACATCTATAACATTTTACTTAGAAATTACCCTACGTTTTGGTTGATTTCTTCTGTTAAAGAATTTTGCAGTGTTGTTCACATTGACTTGAATTTTTCAGACCAATGCTGCAGCAAAAGATACTTCTACTCAAACTTGGACGAAGATACTTTAGAGGACATTATTGTCACTCCTACACACACGGAAGACGAAACGGAATCCACTGAAGGTACAGCTCCAAAACGTAAGAAATTTGCCTCGCCAAAACAGCTGAGAAGACCAGTGAAGTTCCACGAATCAATAAAGCATACATCAACATGAAAAAAATTGTAACAAAAAATAGAGACCGTTGTTCTGTTTACGGTGAGCATATAGCACTAAGTTATGGTAAACGAACTAAGGCTATAGTGGAGCACCGTATTTTTTTTGTCGTATCTTCATGTCTGAAGAGTCGTGACATTATGGTTATGTACAGTCTTGGATTTTGTTTTTCTAGAGTTGACGACCTTCAGCTTTGCGTAGATTAATTTGTAACTTATGGCCTGTCTTATTTTTTATTTGGTCTATCCATCGTGGTGGGGATCGTCTTCTTGGTCTTTTGCCTTTAACTTTCCTTTAGACAATTAGTTTTTCTAAATTGTCTTGGTCTCTGCGCGTGATAAGACCAAAGTATTGCAGTATGCGTTTGCGGCAGATAGTGGATAATCAGTCAGTGATGTTGAGCTCTCTCAGAATTGATGGGTTTGTTCTTCTTTCTATCCATGGTATGTGTAGCATCCTTTCCCAACACCATATGTCCAAAGCGTCTTTTTGGTGTCTGGCAGCAGCTTCACTAGTCCATGATTCCGACCCATAACAGAAGATGGAGAACACCAGAGACCGCACAAGCATTATTTTTGTGTGTTTGGTTATTTGTTTGTTGGCGCATATTTTCTTGAGATTAGTCATAGTTGTGCGTGCTATTACGTCTTTTTATTTCGGTTTCATTACCTCCCTTGGCCGTTATTAAAGCTTCTAAATAGATGTTGGCATCGACTATTTCAATGTATGGGAGAAGATTTTGTATGTGCACTGTATTGCTTCTATTAATTACCATAAGTTTGGTCTTATGAAGGTTAGATTCTTGCTATCTTGTGTTACCGATTCAAGCATTTTAGTCCTATCGGCGTATTGGAGGATATCTATTCTTTTTCCATTGATTATTACTCCTGCTTTGTAATTCTGTAAAGCTCGTCTCATTATGTATTCTCCGTAAGCATTGAATAGTCGGGGGGATAATGTGCAGCCTTGATGAACTCCCCTCTGAGTCTTGAACGTATTCGATGTTTTATTGTCAAAGTTAATAACTGCAACATTATTTTTATATTACAATTAGAGTTACTAAATGACTTGGTACTACCATTTCTCTTAGTATTTGCCAGAGATATTTCTATTTGACGCAATCAAAAGCTTTTTTGTAATCTATAAAGCAGAGGAACATAGGAGTATTAAATTCCCTTGTTTTTTTCTATTAATTGACGTATGTTAAATATTTGGTCTCTAGTTCGTCTGCCTTTTACGAAACCTGTTTGTTCTGGGAGAATTTGAGATACCAAATATGGTTGGAGTCGTTAGTCTATTATTCGAAGCAATATCTTGCTGGTGCGTGATATTAGAGATATTGTTCTGTAATTTTGGCAGTTTCGTGTTGTCCCTTTTTTATAAATGGGTATTTAAGCGAAATTCGTCCAATCTTTAGGCTATCTGCCTGTTATCCAAATTTTGTTGCAGATATCATGTATAATTTTCGTACCCTCATTGCCCATTGATTTTATCAATTCACCAGAGCAACCCTATCTGCTTGTTTCCGCAAATACCCCACCTACCAACGAGAGGCACTATTATAGTGGATCTAGTACTGCACCTACATCTTTAGAACATGCAGGAAAGGAAGACCACACTCTGGCTGAATTCTATTTAAACACGGCCTATCATACGAAGCAACTATTTTTTGTTTTAACCTACATGATGTGCTTGTATGTAATGTTTTTAGATTTATGTATTTATGATAGTTATGTGAATATTTTGCCACTATGTTAAATAATTTGTTTATGTAGTTTTTTATGTTTGCATGTATTTTAAAGCTATATTTGCTACGTTAGTAAATAATTCCTCTTTTGTTTTATTTATAAATTATAAAAACCTTCTACAGTCAGAAGGGTCTTCGATAGGAGTTGAAAAACAAAAAACAAATGACAAATGTTATGTAAACTGTTTGTAATTTTTATTGTAAAGACAACACAAGAATGATCTCTTTTTTACTTTTTAATAAATAGATGCCCTGAAGAAGCCCACACTACAGTAGGCAAAACGTTGGCGTAAAAAAGAACCATTTGTTTTATGTTTTTTAACTCCTATTAAAGGCCCTTCAGACTGTAGAAAGTTTTAATAATTTATATTTGCTACATTCACTGAAATAAACAACAATGAGAAATTATTATGCTTACCTTTAAGTAGTCTTTTAAGACCTCTGTGATAGCATCACGTACTTCGGGTATTATTTTTGATATGACTTGTTTAGATATTTTAAGCACATATACGGGTTGATTGTAAATTCAGGTTCACTTGATTTACTGTTGTATTATCCATGATAGGTAAAAATATTATTAAGAAAAGTTTTACAAGTATACTAGATAAGTATTTTCCAAACTTTGAACAAAATGACTGACCGTTGTGCACATTAGTTTTCACAGCCTCCAAAGATTAATTGTACCAATCAAAAGCATCTTTACTAACTTTAGTGTTATACTTGTGTTATAGTTTTTTAAAGAGAATTTATCAAAGAATCACTTAAACTTAAAAAGTACTACATCATTCGTTTAAAAAAATTAGGTTGATGTCATTTCCGCTTAAACCGGAACTCAGCCATTTTGTGCAAAGTTAGGAAAATACTTATCTTGTATACTTGTAAAACTTTTTTTAATAAACTTTTTGTCTATCATGGATAATAAAAAAGTAAATCAAGTGATCCTGAATTTACAATCAAGCTGTATAAAGCTAGTATAGAAATCTCCTGTAGCAACCGGGGTGTTACAGCAAGTCTCTCCCTTGCAGAAATTGCTGTTCTGTAATTGGAGTCCGTTTTCATAATATTCAATTCAACAAGTTTTTAAACAATTTTTTTAAATCTTCCGCGGACATTCCACAAAAATTCCGTAACTAACCATATTTCTCTTCTACATTTAAATTCTCATTCTCCATTAAACGAGTTGCCAACGCTTTTTTGCTTTCTCTTTTCATATTTTTTTGTAATAAGCTGTGTAGCACAATATAACTAGCACTTGGGCAAAGTAACTTATGATCCGCCATACTGGTTGCTCCACAAACACTCACGGATCAATTAAGAACTAAAACGAATTCGTTTCCATGTAAAGTCTGTCCAGAAACGAAGCGAAGTAATAAATCAACATGTTTAACAGATTCCAATGGCGTACCGATGTATTGATACTTTTTCGAAAAGGGGGTTTAAAATGTAGAAGATGTGTAACCTTTCATCATTAATTAATTAATTGACACATTTCATCTTATTAAATTTTCAAATTGACCTCCACCTACTTCCATGCAATGGTATAAAGTACTAACTGTAATAAACTGAAATTTGATACATGGGTTTGTCTAAACATTTCGGTTTATTATAGTCACTAGTTTTTGAGGTATTCTAAAAAAAATTAAAATTTTTTAAGTTTAGCACCTTGTAACTTTTCAACGAAGCTTTTCTGATAAAAATTTTATATGAAAAACCCAATTTAAAATTTTTATCAAATAATACGTGGGTTTATTTTTGGCCACCACTAGTGAATCACCTTGTTTATCAGATATTGCTAATATCATTATCGATCACATTTTTAAGAATTTTAACTAATTAATTACTAATAATTAAACTAGGAAGAATGTACTGTATTTGGAATGACACTTTAATAGATTTTAATGTGTTCTTAATGATATAATTAGGGGAGAAATATGGTATGTAATTATAACGATAGCCTAACTAATGATTATTGTCATACCATAAGTGTACCTATGCTGCAGTATTGAGTTTTATTGGAATGGCATCGAGTCCTGAATTTATTTCAAGAAAACGCGTGAAGAGGTCTGCGCTTTCTGCCAACAAAAACTATTGTGCTCAATGTGTACAATTATTTGAAATGCCATAATCCGTTGAAAACAGTTCAAGAGACAGTTGATATGTGTCCACATATGATTGGCATTGGAAAAACAACAGTATTTAGACTTTTGCGTAAAGACAAAGTTTCTGTGCGTGAGCCTAGTTTATCTCATGGTAGAAAAAAAACTGAAATACCCGAATATGTGAAAAGTATAATTAGAAGAATAGTGCATTCGTTTTATTTTAAAACAGATATACCCACATTAAATAAAATTGTGTCAGTTGCGAAAGAGGAAGAGGGTATACCCAATTTAAGTAGAACAATGTTGTGGCAAGTTTTGCACGAATTAAATTTTTCATGGGAAAAAATGAATAGGAAATCAGCTCTCATTGATAAGAAAGAAATTGTATGTTGGAGAAGAAATTACCTACGAAATATGTCTAAATTACGTTCTGAAGGCAAGAATAGTATATTATACACCAAGATTGTGAAGTCTGTCATTATTGCCTTAGCACCTGCGTGCATAGGCAATAGTGGACTTTACAACCATGGTGTATATATTATTTTTTCCACTACTAAAGTCTGTATACTATTGGCGCGGAGTAATAAATCATTATTGCTTGAAATAATTCTTTATTTTCTTGTGAAAGCGGTACTTCTACGGTTAAGTAAAAACCAATAAATTCTAACCAAAATACGATCATTGTGCCGCGCTTGCAGCATATCAACCCATCTAGGGTCTGAGAACAATAGTTTAATCTGTGCAAACACGTTGCCATCAGCCCAGGTACTGACGAAACGAGAATCACAGCCGTAGATGTGGGTATTATACCAAGATACAAAAATAATGGTATATAATACGTAAGAAGTAAAATTTGTAATGTGATCTACTATACAAATAAAATAAATAACATATGAATAATATATGACATAAATATAAAATAAAATAGTAATGCAGATATCGTCAGTACATTTATTACAATTACAATTAATTTGCGGGGACCGATGAAAAATAGATTCCACAAAATAAGGATTGAAACAATAAAAGAAACCACATAATAATTCATATCAAGGTATATTTTACTATTATAATATATTTACCTACTAAAAATATGATTTTCCAAACGTATCAGGTACCTACGCCACTGCAATACGGGAGATTCGATAATTCTGACAGGTTTATTACTCCGCACCAATACTATACTGAGTATAGCCAAAAATAAAAATAAACATTTTTCTTGTAAAATCACGTAACACAGGAATGCAAATAAATCAACTGCAACTGATTCACTAAACACTTGTGTGGTATATTTTACCCTCATTTTCTAAAAATTATTGGGAGTAATATGCAAATTAGTTGATTTAGGAGCCAATCGCAGCGGTCTGACTTGTAGAAATTTTTAATGTCTTTAGAATATGCTTTTTTGTTATTAAAGATTATATTGTATTTAATCAAGTTAATTCGCACTGAATTCTTTAAATAGAGGACACCAAAGAAATAATAGATTTTCTTATCGTTTACGAGAAGGTATGGTTTTTTCGGTGATGCATCTAATCTTTTAATTAGGTTTCGAAAATTAGAACCTTGATAAGTTACTACTGCTCTGATATTGGCACCGCGTTGTAGCGTTTCTATGCAGTTTAATACTGTTGACTTCAATTTGTCAGCTTTGCATATCGTATTTGTAAAGATGTAGCAAAAGGATTGTTTAAATTTTTTATATATAACTCTAACCATGATCACGTAGCACTTTGAGCTGGCAAAAAATTTAAAACCTACTTTACCATTAACATTTTGGGGCTCGTAAAATATATGTTTAGTGAATATTGTTTATATTCCTCTGTGTATCTCCTACTTTTTAGTGGTTTATTTTTTAAATTCACTTGGGTTTTCACAATTTGTGCTTCGTTTTCGAGAAGAAAATTATCACATAACTATTTATACTCTGCAGTCGTTGTGCCTTCGTTTGGTAATGTTAACTTTAATTGAAATGCTTTCTTCTCGCGCTGCAATTTAAGAATGTTCCTCCGTACTTTTCTTTTGCTAGGAATATTTGAGCTGCAAGCTTGAGTAGTTTGAGTATAGCTAGAGATGTTAACGGGCATTTATTTACATTGATTCTGAAAACACTTGTATAAAACATCTAAAAATTTCATTTATTGCTTCGCCAATATACATCATTTGAATATTGGGTTTCAGAAATTGACAATTCATTTAGAAATGGCAAGAGTTCGCCACATACTTGTTAAGTTTTTATAGTCGACAGGTCGGACCTTCCACATTCTGTTAACCATTCAAAACACCTACAACAAAATGTTTGTAATTTACTTAAAATTCTTCATGTAACTTAACTAGCCTGGTTAAATCTCCTTTGCGAAACCTGAAAAACTGATTCTACCGTCATATTTAATAAATAAATAAATTCAGGTTATGTATTTGCGGTTACAAGATCGGGGCGCGAATTTTAAACTAATGGCATTTTTTTATTCAAATAATTTTATCGTGTTAAGTAATTTTAAGCAGAAAATACGTTAAAGATAATCTCCTGGATATACAAAATTATGTTGCACTCGTTTTTGTTAAACAACTATTCTTGGATTTTCAAAAAAATTGAATTTGTCCATTATTAACCTAGGTCAACAATAGAAAAAAATATTAACCACTAATAGAGAAATTTAACTTTTCAGTTGGCTAGGAGACGCAATAATTGTACACTTCACAGGAAGTACTGGAAAAAATTTATTATTTAGACGAAACGTGGATAAATGAAGGTTATACTGTAGGAAAAATGTGGCAAGACAAAAATGTAACCAGTGGACGACAGGCTTTTTTAGAAGGATTATCTACAGGTTTAAGATTTCCTTCAGGAAAAAGGCGACGCTTAATTATTACGCATATAGGAAGTGACGAAGGGTTTGTAGAGGGAGGTTTACTGCTATTTGAATTGAAAAATAATTTTGAGGAATATTTTGAACAAATGTTAGATTTAATACCAAAGAGTTCCGTAATTGTTATGGACAATGCCAGCTACCATTCCAGACAAATTGAACGTTTACCTACAACTTCCTTGTACGCTTACCGCCACACCATTGTGAATTAAACCCTATAAAATTAATATGGGCGCAGGTGAAGGGTGCAGTAGCGAGAAATAATACTACGGTTAAATTAAGTGACGTTCGACAACTTTTAATGACTTCTTTAAGTGATGTGACTGCGGAAAAATAGAAAAAGTGTATAGAACACGTAATGAAAGAGGAAGAAAAAATGTGGGAACTTGACAATTTGATAGAAGTTACTATAGAGCCTATTGTAATTTCAATACGGTCAAATGATACTTCTTTCGAAGAAACAGATGCGTTTTCGGAATAACTGTATTTTAAAATTATATATTTATTATTTTTCCTATAAATTTAGTTTGTTCTTGCTATATTTTATTATACCTTAAATTTTCAAACTCTATAAAATGGTTTCTAACAAACAATGTGTTTTATAATTACAATGATATGTTTAAAATTACTTTCAATAAAACACAATAAAACGCAATCGTACTTTTTTTTTGTCAACAAAACCCATGTACACGCCTATGATTTTTAGTTTAGACGTCAAAAACAGGTACGTCCCATTGTTAACTTATTACAAGCTATTCATAAAGAACTTAGGTTGTAACACTATAGTATGGAAGCGGTATATTCTAAAACTAGTTTTAAAATCTTTTATGTATTTCATACAAAATCGTGTATCGCTTATATGTAAAATAAATGAACTATTTTAATTTATTACTTCGCTTCGTTTCTGGACAGACTATAGACAGAGATGGAGCAATTACTCTAAACAAGAGCGAACATTCACAAGCACGAACCAATGTTTGCTCTTGCTCGCTCTATTGTTAAATACACGGCATCACAACAAAAATATCAACGAAGATTACACACTATTACGTAAATGTAATTAAAAAACTTTTATTTTTGCAAAAGATTACACAGTAATCACCAGGTTTTGTTATTTTAACGTTGTTTAATTAAAATAATTTATTTGAGGATGATCTGGTTAGTGTCAATATTAATAAAAAAAACTTTTAAAGAAATCTATTTAAAAAAAGCAATAAAAAAACCTACTTTCAAACTTTTAGAATTGTAATTTCAGTTAACAATGAAGTTTTTAATGCTACCAATCAAAGTTGCCGCTAAGAATTGAATAAAAAGAAAAAAGTACATTTTTATGAAATTCTAAGGTATAACGTTCATTTGTCAAACATAACTAGAGGGTATTTTAATTATTGAAATAATTACACCAAACAGAATTTTTGCGTTAATCGTGTTTGCTTTTCTTGTTTGCAGTTTAAAATACACACGACGCTATCTGAAACGTTATATATAAAATATTTACATTTGAACTCCGTCTAGTACAAGTAATATGACCCAGTTTTTCTTTTTTAATAATGCAGAACGCAAAATAGTTAAATTTAAATTTATGCAATTTTGAATGAGTGTTTGTTTCAACTTATATTTATAATACATTAAACTAAATTAACTCGTAATTGCAGTTAAAATAAAATGAAAAAGTACGTGGTAAATTTTAATGCATTTTTAACATTAAATTTAGCAATTCTAATAAAACATGCAAATTAATTTAGCTTTCAATATAGCGTCTTGACTCCTTAAGGGCTACTGGAATATTAATGAGTGACATTTACGTTTAGGGACAAGCTGTAAAAGATTCTTTACGATTACAATGATATTCCTATCAAGTTTGTCGCAACACGCTAAATAAAAGATAGTATTTTATTACTGTTTTAGCTTATAATTCAGTTCTTCTTGCAAAAGTATTTTAATATAAACTAAACGTTACCTAAATTTGTGTGACAGTTAAAATTAAGTTGTTGCTTAAAAAAAGTTAGTGTTTTGTTTCAGTTTCGTCACCCAAATCCGCAAACTATTTAAAACACTCGCTAACGCCATTACATTAAATCCAAAAACATTTCATAATGTTGGTAGTTGAAAATTTATTGTTAATTGTCGCCATAGATAATTTGAAGTGTGTTTGCGTGTAATTTTTTTTAGATGAGGTATTTCTTTAAGGCGGATTAGCAACCCTTGAAAGTGTTAGATCACAATAGGTTTTACGATGGGTACCCAACAATATTTTTAACATCGTTATAAAAGAAATATTTTTATTTCAAATTAATCTTCCTTATTGTATGAACGTTTGTAATTTTAGTTTTTCACTAATGGGTCTTATTTGTAAGTGGGTTAGTGATAGTTCGATTAAAACACTAGGACACCTTTTTTATGCCGACGCCAGAAGTATCTGACTTTAGCAAGGCTAAAAAAGAAGTAGGAACCAAAAAATTGTTTCATGTAGTTTTAATCGACAATCCTAACCGTTCTACAAAGAAGGCTCTTAAATGATGTTAATGGGAAACTAAAATTACAAAGGAATATTGTTACATATAGGTTCAATGTATGTACACTCATGAAATTTAAAACTTGGACACCACAATTTCTGTAAACAAAAGTTTGCACATTGTGAAGCGGGCTTAAGGGTATCATTTACAATTCTAACAGCAGGTAGTCTCAGCAGGGGTTATCTTATAGAAGGACTGTAGAATGAATCATTACATTAAGCACGTTTTAGAAAATAGGTAATTTACGTTGCTTACTTAATTTTTTTCTTTAAAGAATATATTTGAAGTTATCGCTAATTAAACACCATAGCTCGATTAATTATCGAATCAAAAGCAATAACTTTTAAATTAAATCAAAAAACTAAACATGGTTATTTGGGTTGACTGATTATTACTTATTTTTAAATAAATCTAACCTACTAATTATTGTAAGTTATTAAAAAAAATCATTAAACTCTCTATTCATAATATTTAGTCCTTACAAAATGTATATTTTATGACGTTTCATTTTTTTGTAGTTAATATAAAAAGTGAAAATAAAAACTAAGGCAATTCTTATTGTCAACGTATATATTTAGTTTTTTGACAAGAATTTATTACATAATTATAATTAAGATACCAAGTTATAGTTTAAAATTAAATGAAAACTTTTTTTTAAATAAAGGTATTACTATATAAATAAATATAAGAAATCAATAATGGGTGTGACCTCCATTATTATTGATACATTCTTGGAGGCGTCTGCTCATTGACGCTATCAAGGTATCAATATAATTAATATTAATCGTTTCCCATGCGGTATCAATGGCTGCAATTAGTGCATTACGGTTTACTGGTATAAAATTTGGCCCTTGTTGTCTTCGGATAACAGCAAGTATTCGAGCCCAAACATTTTCGATAATGTTAAAATCTGGGCTTTTGCTGGCCAGGGTAACAGCTCCAAGTTATTTTCTCGTATCCAATTGCGCACAACCCGCGAAGTATGAATAGGGGCGTTGTCCTTTAACAACAAAAATACATTATGAAAATGTTAATTCAACAGATCTCGAACTATTTTTTGGAGAAAGTATAGTGAAATAAGAATACTTACTTGTTGGAAAATATAATCTTCGTCTGGATAAAACACTTCGACTGAAGGTTTCATAATAGTTTCCAAAATATCTAAATACGCAGCAGAATCAAGACGTCCATCGATAGCCCAACAAACTCCTGGACTCCGCGCGCTAACCCAACCCCACACATTCACAGAAAAATAACCACTTCGTTTTTAGGACATATGTGATTATTTTCGTAACGAGTTCCTTCCATTCTAAAAACTTTTAGTGGTCCATCGTTGCGGCTATTGAACGTTTTTTCGTCGCTAAAAATCACTCGATTCCAAAATTCCAAAGGTTCGTTCACATATCGCCTTGCAAATTCCAGACGACGTCTCATATTTTCGTCACTGAGAACTTCTTTCGCAGCAGCATTATACTTCTTTATTCCCATCTCCTTTAATCTTTTTTGTGCAGTTATACGGCATCCGGAAAATGTGTATCAGCTATAGCCCTGGAGTATGTAGCAAATGGTTGTTCTGTTACGTAATGAAACAACTCGAGATCTTGAGCACGTGTAGATACTTTAGGTCTACCACTTCCGATGGCTCTTTCCAAAGTGTGTTCAAGATTCCATTTTACTCGGTAATGCCCTACGGTGCTTTTGGTATATCTAACATACGTGAAATTTCACGCACGCTACGGCCCGCCGCTAATTCCGAAACAATCCGCGCTTTCAAATCAGCACCGAGATGAGGTGGCATTTTCACAACACTTGAAATTTTAAACTAAAATGGAATTTACATTTCTTACTTTATTTATTGGTTTACACTACCAATTCTCAAACAGTAGGTAATTGTTTATTTATTACATACTTCTAATGACCAATGTAACAACCCTTAGAGCAATATGACTCAAAGGAAGTAAATTAAACAAGCAAGGATATTCTATTGTTATTGAAACTTATTCATAAAGTAAAAACCATTTCCTTATAATGCTAATGGACAGGATTTTCTTTTAAGTATTAAGATTACAATAGAGGACTTATAAACTTTCGAAAATATCTAATTATAAATATTTACACTGCAATTGCGCTTTTTCCTTAATAATTTCTTAGCAGTAACATACACGTTCTTGGTTTTAAGTTGTCATAAATTTGATATGATATAAATTTGTGTTTCTAATATTACATCACAAAATCTTTATTCGCCTGAACAACAAACCGAGCAACAAACATAACAACAAACCGAAAGTCAAACAGAACGACAAACGATCTTTTATGATTTCCACAATCCGAACAACAAACGGAACGTTTGTGCTGTTTCCATAATTATTTTCAGTAGTTTTCAGTTCATATATATTTATTATTGAGAAGAGAAAATTGCGGAAAACAAAAAGATAGTGCCAACCAAATTTTTACGCACAAAGAAGAGTAAAAATTATAATTTACTTTACTTTTTGGAATTTTCCCGCCCAAATGATGCTAATAGGGACATCATTTTTTTCTTGCATTCTTAAACACTGATTAATTTAAAACATTTTTCTTCTGTCAACTCCATAATATTACCTAAAACACAACAAACCCACAAAAGGGAGGACAAAAATAAATAATTTAATTCTCCCGCATAAGTTTGTTCGCCGTTTTGTTTAGATTCGTCCAAACCTGCAAACGCATTCGCGCGCATTTTCTTTGATGTCGAAGAAAAAACCGACAAGTTGCGGGAACGCCGCAAACCGTTCGTGGAACAATCAGGACTTGCGAATCTGTTCTAAAATTCGTACGTAGCACCGTCCAAATTAATGTTCCGATTGCCGTTCGGTTCGTTGTTTTGTTTGTTCCTCGGTTTGTTGTTCAGGTGTGTACGAAGTTTTACAATAAGCATATTAATATGAACTATATCTTATGAAAGGAGAGTTATGTAACTATAATTAACGACTTAACGTTAAGTTAGTAGATTCCAATTACTATTTACACAAACTTGGTATCTTAATTATAATTATGTAATAAATTCTTGTCAAAAAACTAAATATATACGTTGACAATAAGAATTGCCTTAGTTTTTATTTTCACTTTTTATATTAACTACAGAAAAAAATGAAACGTCATAAAATATACATTTTGTAAGAACTAAATATTATGAATAGAGAGTTTAATGATTTTTTTTTATTAACTTACAATAATTAGTAGGTTAGATTTATTTAAAAATAAGTAATAATCAGTCAACCCAAATAACCATGTTTAGTTTTTTGATTTAATTTCGAAAAACCAGAATGTTAACCCAGTCTTCTGGAAGTAACTTCGTTTTTATTTACAAAGAACATTTAGAAAAGGTCGAACAAAAAATAATGTCACAGTAGAATATTGTGCCCCTATTTGAATGAATAGTGTCGTATAAAAAAAATAGATACACACTTAAATTGTACCATACGCATAATTAGTGGATCCATTAAATTTACTTCTCTGGTATGGCTTCATGTTCTTTGTAATATCACTCATACGAAGAAAATGCTACGATTGTGGAAATAAAGCCGAGACTAATCCACACATTGTAAAATATTTTTCTATGAATAACGATTAAAGGAGGGTTTATAAACATTTATAATTTAACACATGAATTCTAGTGAGTGGTATTGGGACCGGTCTATTGTACGTCATCATGCAATGGCAGTACTGTTCTATTTTATGTTATTATTATCTTCTATTATATTTACACACTATTGTTAATATTACTATATATGAACACCAAGGTGGTACAGTGCTGGTATGTTTAGGTTTTGATGGTTTTCCTAAAACCTGAAGAAAATGCTTTGCCAATGTCAACCAATCCACAATTGCACACGGTTTCATCAGCACACTATGCCGGTTTATACTATTATTTTGGGGCACCTTACATTACACTATATCACAATACAATAATGAAAATTAATAATGTACTATATGAATAAATAAATAAATAACGTTGACTAATTTATTTATAAACCAAATATGAGGAGAAAGAGACCCGATCTCCAAATTATAGCTGCAGCAAAACAATTTCTTAGTCAGGAACTGGCATTACAACAACCGTAATAAAATTTAAAGACTTTAGATTTAAATTATGAAGACATTTGAAAAAACATGATTGAATCAATTATGACAAATGTGTGTTGCTTTCAATGATGTCAAACAAGAGTTTACAAATACACAAAAAGTTCATTCATTTAGTGCTTTATTTGAAGGAATCTGCAAATATACATGATAGTTTGTCCACTATTGAAGTGAGAAAATTGATACATGGCAGCGCCAATAAGATTAAGAATTCAAACGATTGTAAGAAAACTAAAATGGCAGAAATTGATTGGCTAAAATGTTTCTTGAAAAGGAAGGCGATATTAGTTTGCGAAAACCACAAGTCAAAAACATTTCCAGGTCAATTGTATTCAATGGCTACCAAAAGTATAAATCAACTAGAAAGTATAAGAAATTTGACTATAATATCTACCATTAACGGCATTAGAAATCCTACGCCACCAATATTTACTTTTCCACAGGTTAATTTTAAAAGTACATGCTCAAGGCAGTGAAACAACATCGAATACCAGTAGATGGTCAACTTCAGACATTTTTTAATTTTTTTTTTGGTAAATATTCATTAGTAGAGAATATTAACAGTAAACTAGGTGTCCGCCTAGTCTGTTAAAAATACACAAGTATTCTGTAGCAAAACTATGTTTACGAGGAGTACCTATAATAGTATTTTTTAGTTACATAATTATGTCTTCCCATTGATTTTACTTTAGATATTGATTTTATGGATTAGTGCAACTCTATGGTTACATTGTATCAAAAATTTTTGAATTTTATTTGTCAACAAAAAAAATAGAATTTGGCGAGGTATTTCCAGAAAATGTCGTGCTCTAAATACTTCAGTTTCGAAAAATCCAAAAATTAAGTATCCTTTTGAGTTCTCGTTTTGTTTGAAAGAATAACCTTCCATATACTATTTAATGGTTTTTCATTTAATGGTTTAACCTTTAACCATTAATTGAGAAGTTATTTCTTCACTTCCACTAAAAAGGGTCCAGACGTTTTACCATCTGGCACAATTAAAGTATAATACATATTGGAAGATCCAACAACTGAAATGGTTTTCCATGTTTTTTAACTCCTAACTCTACTGTACATTTGATGTACCGATCATAATCATTCACAATTCTTAAAGTTTAATTTATACCATCATTGAGTATACATACTACAATCAACTACGTACACATTAGTCATTTTTAAGCAATCAAATTATATGATTTTTTTACGAAGGACTGATAAAACAAGTCAGTTTGTACTAGCCTATACTTTTATTTAAATATAAATGAACTTGTTTTCGACAATCTAAATTAAATGAACTGCCATCTTCAGATTAAGGAATCTATGAAATTCTGAAATTAGGTAGTTAAATACGTATTCTATCAGATTAAAAAACTTTCTCCAAGTGATGTGGTCTGTGATTTAAAAAATTGCAAATTTATAATTGTTTAAATTTAAGTTCTTTAAATAAAAATATGAAAAAAATTTCAAACAAAAGTTGTAGTAGGTGTAAGATCTTATCTACAACTTTTGTTCGAAAAAATTTTTAATTGCATGCGCAATGCCTTACCGTTCTCTTGATATTTAAATTATTCACTCTTTGATTAATAATATCAGATAGAAATATAAGTATTGATAATTACAAAATTAACAGAATTTATTATAGTAATCCTAAATTTTTAGTATACAACATTTTTATAAAATTTTGAAGTATTTTCATAGCTAAAATTAACTTTGAAATTAGGCTTTGTAAGTTTATGTTATTTCTGCAAGTTTTTGCTCATAATTATTTTAATAATTAATAAAATGACTTTTTCTTTTGCAAACTTTTTTCTAATACCTACTTTTTCATCTTATTAAAACCAATTCGGACTCGTTAACAATGGGGGTAAAATATCAACCTTTCAATTTAGAATTTTTTTAACACTTTGTTGAAACGTAACGTTTTTAAAATACGTATAATTTCAATAATATTTGGCATATTTCTATAAACATTTAACAGAACAGAGTCTATATTTTTAAATAATTATTTTGTTTTACAAATCTACATTATTTTATTTAAATGGTGATTATTTTTAAACACAGGTCCAAGAACGCGTCTTATTTTAATAAAATACAGAGCAGACTCGCCGCGTGTATTGAATATACAATGCGAACGTTACCAACTGATAAAGTGACTTACAATCATTTTTTATTTCTTGTTTCAAAAATTTAAACTTGTAAAAGATCTCTAGTTTTTGTTTGCTTTAAAAATTAATATCTCGGGAACGGTCAATGACAATGTCAATAATGACACATGTTTTAAACTCTGCTCTAAATCTACCCAAAACTGCAAAAAAATTAGGTAGTCCCATTTAAAAAAAAAGTATCTATCACGTCATTGCAAAAAGTAAAGGGGGATAAAAAATTAATTTTAATTTACGGAATTATGCGCTATAAAAAACAAATCTGACTTCTCAAAGAGTTTCTGTCGTGAAAATCTAGAACATATCAATTATTCTAGAATAAACGTTTGCGCTGAATATATAATTCACAGCGGCGCGTCATTGCAAAAAGTAAAAGGGGTAAAAAATAAATCTGAATTTTAGGAAGTATGAGCTTTTTAATAGTATATTACGCAACATTGCGCACGAACCGAGTAGCGGCGAGTGCGTAACCAGGATTACGTAATTGTTTTATAATTTTTCTCTATCTCCATTTTTTAAAAAGTTTTGTTAAAATAATGTCTGTGCAAAAAGGCCTTCACAGCATCTGTACTGTTAAAAAATATAAACCTTTGTAACAAATGAACATATTAAAAATGTTCAAATAAAAGTTGTAGCTTAGATACAACGTGTGTTGAATTTTTTGCATTTTTATTTTTTAAATAGTTATACTAAAAAAATAAAAACTTAAATACAGGTGTGCACAGGTAACCACAGGTCACTTTGCGTGGAGAAGATGTTAAGATAACCCCTAATCTAAACAAAAAATTTTCAACTATAGACCAGTATCGATACTTAATTGTTCTGTTAACATGTATGAAAATTTGTTATTTAAATTAATATTCAATAGTATCAAACAGTCAATTTCGCACTGTTTACATGGTTTTCTTAAAGGAAGATGTATTGAATTAAATTTACTTCTGGTTCCTCAATTCGTTTTTAATGTTCTTGATGTGAGTGGCAGAGTATACTGATTTTAACAAAGCATTTCATCTAGTTAATAATGATATTTTATTGGAAAAATTATCCCCATTAGGAGGTGTTGTAGGATCATGGCCTTCTATTTACAATAACGTAGATGTTTCGGACATTTTATTAATTTTGTTTTAAGTTCAGTTTTTTTTTAATCTGGAGTTCCCGAGTAATCTAAGTGAGGTTTTTGTTTTTTCTAATTTACGTTAATGACATGCCCAAGATTTATTAATCACATTGCTTAATGTATGCCAACGACTTGAAACTATATAAAGAAATCGTTAATGTATCCGACCCCCAAATTCTGCAATGACCTAAATAGTAGGAACGATTGGTGTATTAAACATTTCATACCTTTGAATTTGCATAACAAGAAAAAGAACGTGTAATGTTGATAACTTCTTTGTAGGTGACGTCCGAGAGATATCTCAGTCAATAAATTAAGACCAACAGCATCAATTAGCTTTTAGCAATTAGATTTAATAGAATGCTATTGGTTTACCTATACAAATTATGTAATCACTTTATTGACTACTGAATTAGTGAGATTTATCAATTTCCACATTCCTACAGCTAGTAATTTGTGACACATAGGTTATTTATGATTTATCCAAGTCACTCTGAAACGTTCACCTCTAGTTAGAGCCTGTGAGCTTAGTAATACCTTTGAGATGATTAACTTTAATTTAAGTTTAACCAGTTTTAAAAATGTCTTAAATCTATTGTTTTACATAATGGTATATAATATACTGTCAAAACCAAAAAAATTATTTTAGTAACTTTTATTTAGACTGAAAATTATGTTTTGTTTTTTAGTTAATTTTATTCAGTAGGTATCACTGTTTGAAATGTACTTTTAAGTTAGTATTTATGTAAGCCGTAAGTCCATGTGGCTTTGCTTTCTAGTTTAGGTGATTTTTCTGTAGCTGGTATAAATACATAAATAATAATGTAGTAGGAGGGTAATTAACAACTTAGAGGTGTCATGCATAATTAGGTTTAAATTATTAGTGAGCCTGGAGATCCCATCTTTGTACTAAATATTTGTTGATAATATCATTATACAGGAAAAAACTAGAATGAAAAAGAAGTGTATAACATAAAAAATTAATTGTCTAATGTAGTTATTTTTTAATTTCTTTAATTGTTAGGGTTAATGTCATATTAGTAAAGAGAGGAATGAGATCAAATGTCTGTTTTTCATTAACTTTTTTTTGATGTGTTTATATAAATATGTTGAAGTCAATAATTGGTAGAAGATTATTGCCATGATATCTGAAATGAGCTTAGATTAACTATAAGTCAATACGAGATACAATTGCCTTTATATGGTTGTATTGTGAATTTTAAAATCATAGAATTTTCGGGGAATTCTGGTTATGTGATTAATTTTTGTTCAATTTAACATCTACAGGGTTTCTCGATATTCCGTGTACACAGGAGCTACTGTAGATATCTGGGACTAAATATGCCGATTTAACTCAAGTTACCTTAGTCCAAAAGTTGGTAATTTCCAAAATACAGAGCCTCAAAGTTATTGTTTTTTATTAGTTTTTGTTACTATTTGCACAAAATTTGGTACTTGGTGATTTTTTGGGATGAGAATTTGAAATCCGTTTTTATTTTTGTAGTACATTGCAGGGGCGCTATTTACAGCAACTTTTTTACATTTAAAATTTTTTTGTGCCTTCTTGTATGAAATTTTTATTCGAATATTTTTATACTCCAACTTCTTCTGTCCCAAAAAGGTGCCTATACTTAATAAATATCGCTCCTAGCAACAGTTTCTGAGATAATTGATTTTTGCTTTATCTTTGACATTTTGATAGATATTAAACATTTAATATTTAATATTTATTTAAAGGAAGTGCCCATATTTATTGTGAAACCAAAACCATTTAAATTAGGCGATTATTTTTTTCTTTATTCTTGATCGTCTTGGCCAGTTTGATTTTACATTGTGTATGTTATTTATCCTTCGGTCTTTAAATTTATTATTGTTGTTATTAATTTGGAACAGTCCTAAGCCTGGATAAAGTGCGAAGAGGCAATGGCGAATTTATCTATTTATTTAAAGACAAAGCAAAAATCCAATTATCACAGAAACTGTTGATCGGAGCGACATTTACTAAGTATACCTTTTGAGTCAGAAAAAATAAAGAAGAAGGGAATAGAAATTTCATACAGAAAGACACAGACAAATTAGGACATTTTAAAAGTAAAAAGTGCTGTAAGTGGCGCCCTCCAATGTACCATAAAAATGTGAACGGATTTCGAATTCTTATCCCAACAAACCACCTAGTAGCAAATTTCGTGCAAATTATACAGCGATTAAAAAAATTATTTAAGAAAAATTAATAAAAAATAATTACTTTGACGCTTTGTATTTCTAGCGCGGCGATCGAACCCATTCACTAACCTATTCTTGTCTTAAAACTTAATGAGACTTTTTGTTTGATTCGTCTTCAATTTTTACATAATAAATGTACAATAGTGACATTTACTTTTGGTCGGGCTTTTTTTTATAGTCAAAATTCGTTAAAAAAGTGCGTGCACTTTACTAACGCTTATTTTGAAAACTAAACAGAAAGTCGAAGCCTTTTTTTCTGTGGTTTATTTCCCAATCTCCCGTGTTTAAAATAGTATAAAATTGATCAAGATTAAATTTTATTTAATCTACGTAAATCTAACTTTTCTTTAAATTGTTGTGATATTTCTGAATTGCATGACTCTTTGGGTTGATGTTTATCAAAAGTGTTTGATTGTATTCAGATTATTTTTTCCCAAAAAACTTCAAAGTTACATGTGTTACAATATTGCGTATACTTATAAATCCAACTTTAAAGAGAAAACAGATATACCTAGTCAAACAGTAGCGAGATCGCTTTAGCTGCTTTGCGTCATAAGGGTCTCTTTCGTATAAATTTGTGTAGGCTCGAACCAAAAGCTCGGAACCAAGTTTTGCCTCTTATTAGATAGAGATATTTTACATAGTTGTGTTTAATTTTGATTTAACGGGAAGTTAATATGATTACTTTACCTTTCATTACATTTAAAGAGAATAAAATATACTTTTCCTTTCTGATGCCAATATTTTATTTGGTAATAGTTCAGAAAGGTAGAATAATTATTATACATACTTAATAAAAATAATACAATCAGCTTCAGTATCAAAATCTATGATGAAAAATATTCCTTCGTTTTTACAAGAACACTTAATACTATTGCAATTTTTCTCGTTGCAAGTGAGGTCTATAATTTTCCTGATTTCTTCTGATACTGGAGGATGTTTCTTAAATTTAGGAACTAAAATACCTTTTTTTAAAATCCAATCGAAGCGTTTTGGGTCTTACATTTCAGCAATGGCCAAAAATGAACTTGATAGAAACACTTGCAAATATTGCAAGAGAATTAAATCTCCATATTGTAAAAGAATTGCCAAGCTGACTTTTTTTCTATTTAAAAATAAAATCGTCGTATCACAACCTGTAATAGCGTGAAAGGCAAGTAACCCATCACAAACAGTTTTACCGAGAGCTTTTGCAAGGGTGTGGATAGGAATAATTTTTTTTCTATTCAATGCTGCTGTAGTATGTCCTTTTTCCATACATATTTTGCAAAACCAAAAAAATAGAATAAAAGAACCAACACATCGATATCTTCACTCCTTATCAAAATTTACCCAGGGCACATTTCTCGCGATACATGACAAACGAGTCGTGTATCCGCTTCCTCGTGATTACATAGTAAGTTGTCACTTCTATTTTGGTTACCTGAAAATCACATTAAACATCAAGACATACCTTCATCATCATCATCATCATCATCATCACTCAGCTATAGTAGTCCACTGCTGAACATAAGCCTCTCGTTTATTTTGCCACTCTGCTTTATTTTAAGCCATTTGTATCCAATTACCACAGATTCTTTTGATGCCATCGGTCTATCGTGTGGGGCGCGCCCTCTACTACGATAAGCTTCGTGCCTCGGACGCCACTCCAATAGTTTTTTAGACCATCTTCCGTCCGTTCTTCTAGCTACGTGGCCGGCCCAGTTTCACTTTAAAGTTGTTATTTTTTCGATTACATCTATAACACCTGTTTTTTGGCGAATAATCTCATTTGGTATTCGGTCTCTGAGGGAAATACCCAGAATAGCCCTCTCCATCGCCCGTTGGGTGACACGCAGTTTCTTTGCTGAATTTTTTGTAAGCGTCAATGTTTCGGCTCCGTATGTCATCACTGGTAATACGCACTGATTGTATACTTTTTGTTTTAGACATTTTTTTGGACTAAGGTAATTTGGGTTAAATCGGTATATTTTAGTTCCACAAATCTACAGTAGCACTATGTACACGGAATATCGGGACACCCTGTATATGGCCATTATTATACAGGGTGTTAATTAAGTACTTAAACAAACTTTAAAAGGTAAATCTTTGACTAATTTTAATAAAGGTACTCTTAGTATTTGTCACTATCCAGATTGGACATATTAGAAGACTGAACTTCAAGATCGGAGCTCACGTTTAAATAACATTATGATATATAAATTACCTGACTCTGTTAATGCTGAAGCCTCTGACAAACAAAGTGCATTGGATTTATTCAATAAATGTAATGAAGCCCCATCATTTAACATAAATAATATAGTCATTTCGCGTATAGGCAACAAATTCGATGAGAAGAGAATACGTCCCCTTAAGATTACACTTCCCTCAAAAGAAGATGTACATTGGATATTTCATAATAAGAAAACGCTTTGCAAGGATAGAAACATCGCTATTTCAGCTGATCTCACTCAACAGCAAAGAGCATACCGTTTGAAAGTTGTCAAAGAACTCAAGAATCGCTTAGATAAAGGAGAAAGGGGAATATTTATTAAATATATCAGAAATGTTCCCACCATTGTAGTAGACAAGTCAGTAAAAATGAAACACAATGCTGGACATACATAAGCATAGGATAACGCAAGCCCCATTCATATCAAGTTATATTACCAAAATGCACACAGTATTGGAGGTAAGTTAGACTTGGTTAACACTGGTATTAATCTTCTACCTGAATTCCAAGTGATTATTCTCACGGAAACGTGGCTCAATGAATATATTAACAACTCTGAGCTTGGTTTACTAAACTATAATGTTTTTTGCTGTGATCGTTGCATTCTATCTAGTTCTAAAAGTGATAGTGGTGGTGCAATGATAGCCATTAACAGGAAATTTAAGACTCAAGAGATAATTGTTAGTAATAATGGTTTTGAACTATTGTTTATTAAAGTTTTCACCGAAAATACCTTCTTTATTGTTGGAGCATGTTATATCCCTCCCAATTCTAGTTTCGAATATTTTACCGAATTTATTGAATGTGTGCAAGTGTCTCTTTGTGACATTTTAGTTGATAATGTTAAGATTTAATTTATATTAGTGGGTGATTTTAATGTCCCTGGTTATGAATGGCTAACTGAGTCTAATTACTCTACCGCACACGGATCTCATCGCAATGTTAATCTGATTGTTGTGTGGTATACAATATAATTCAATTAAATAGTATAAAAAACATTACAGGAAACATCCTAGAGTTGATATTTACAAATTTTTATAATACTGTATCTGAAAAATTAGTTTTTAATACTGCTGATGAAATTGTATTTGATTATAAGCGTGCAAATTTTTCTGATATGGCTACACAATTAAGCAATATTAGTATTCCAAGCACAATCAATAACGAATTATCATTAAATGTTTATGTTCAGGAATTAGAAGATAGATTTCATAAATGTAGTAATGCGATCAAACATTGGTTACTTGACTTGTTCAATATTTCACTGAAACTCGGCGTGTTTCCGCATCGCTGGAAGTTTTCTTTTCTTTCACAATTCTTCAAGGGAGGAGATCATACAGATATTAATAATTACAGACCGATTAATAAATATAAGGTTTTTGCAAAAATGCTCAATTATTTAGTGTCTACAAAGCTTTATCCGTATTTTCGAAGATACATCAGTTCAAACCAACATGGTTTTCTTGATAGCAGATCTACCGTTACAAATCTTTCTGTGTATTCTGAATTTATATTGGAAAATATAAATTCAGGCAAAGTAATCGACTCGATTTACATTGATTTCACATGCCTTTGACCTTGTTAATCTCAGTTTACTAGTTAGAAAACTTTGCGCTTATGGAATAACGGGCAGCTTACTCCGGTGGTTTGAATTTTACTTAAATGGGAGACAGCAGAGAGTTAGAATAGGAAACTTTATATCTTGTGAAACAGATGTGTTATCAGGAGTTGGACAGAGAACTCATTTGGGCCCTCTATTGTTTCTAATATTTATTAATGATATTACGGATTGTATTCATTATAGTGAGATTTCCTTGTTTGCTGATGACACTAAATTATTTAAGGCAATCGGAAGAAGTAACATTATTCCGTTTTCTGACTATCTGTTACAAAATAATCTATTAGAAAGAGTGGATCACATTAGGGATCTTGGAGTCATATTTGACTCTAAAATGTCATTTGTATATCATGTGGAATATCTCAATATAACAATTCGCAAAAAGATTTACTTCATTAAAAGATTCTCAAAAAATTTAGGTCAATATCCACTTTTCGTACACTTTACTTTTCTTATATATACTCGAAGCTGATGTATGCATCTACGGTTTGGAGACCATATGAGAAGGGTCTAATAAAAAAGATCAAATCGCTTAATACTGTTTTTCTTAGATATGCTGCAGTCAAGACGGGTAATGCACTACATTATACAGACCACAACTTTTCATCAATTTATAAATTGTTCAACATTAGCACTTTGGAATCGGCTAGAGATAGAGTTGATATCTTGTTTGCATTCAAAATTTTAGCAAACTATATTGATTGTCCCGACCTTTTGAAAAAATTTGATTTTTATATTCCTCCGAGGAGGCTTAGAACTAATAGCTATTACTTTATATATCCTGCGTTACGAGTTGGCCAAAGGAACAATATAGTTTTTAGGTTATCTGAACTATGTAATAGCGTTGATTGAAATATTGGTACCAATATTTCAATCAACGGTAATAGTAATGCCCATTGGCTTGATCTGTATTGCTCTTCCCTTTACCAAGTTTGTAAGATTTCCAAGCTGTTATTGAAATATGAATGAGCGCGTAAAAATAATTGGGTTTGACTAGACTCAACTGAAAAGCAAAGATAGTCAGATAAACAGATGCGTATTAGATTTAATTAATTTTATTGTTAACTTATAAAATTTTTACACAGAAATGTATAATTTTATGTATGGGGTTTGCCCTGCTGAAACTAACTAAATAAATAAATTAATAAAAAAAGCGAAAAATTGTATCTTTTATGATTGTATTACCAGGTAACAAACTTAGATCATTTACAAGACTAAACTAGTTAATAACATTTACAATAATTGCTGAAAATGACCACCGCCTACTTCAACGCATTTATTAATTGTCCTTAACATTAATTGATTAATCAATTAACACTAATTTGGTGATAGTGGCATGTCATATGTAGTGTAACACAGCACATGACGTTAAAAAGTATTTTTCGCTTATTTTTTAAAAACTCAGAAATGAACCAATTTAAAAAATTCCAACACAAGTTTAACTTCAAACCCGTTTTTATGCAAAACGGCAACTTTTAGTAACAAATACTAAGAGTACCTTTTGTATGTAAAATTGAATGGAGAATGGGTGTGCCTAGTAAAAAAAACATTCAATGCGACACAAAAAAAGTTATGGGTAATTAAATTCAGGAACAACACTATATGTAGCGCCCTCTAACAATAAACGAAAAACTATATTAAGTTTCTCGTCATCAATATAACCAGTATCATGAATTTCGTCCAATTGCCATGTTACTTAACAAAAATATAAGCAAAAAACTAAATAAAATTGTTTTTTGAGCGTCCTGTCTCTGTATGAAACCTTCAGGCCATTGTTCATTGAAGTTTTTTTCTTAAAATTATTCAAAGATTCACCCTTTAAAGATTGGTTTAATTAACGCCCGTATTATGATTTACTGAACTGAAGAAAAAAATATTTATCTATGTCTAACCTGCTTGCAGCAGATTAATAAAATAAATTTGTGTAATTTAATAATGTAATTTAAACGGAACTTTCTTTATTAAACGATTTTGTTGAGAAAGATGCCTGCTAACCAAGTAATATTCAACGCTATATATAAATAAGGTAAAGTCGCATGCGTTTCTTTTTTGTAGTATTTTCTACTTGCAAAAAATTAGTTTTGATGTACATAAAATATTGTGTAAGACGCGTGTGTAAAGGTGTTTTATGCATTTTATATTTTGTAAGAAAAATATTTAAGTAAAATTTGTATAAAATATAACAATAATTGAGCCTGGGTTTTCGGTTCAGCTAGTAATACCTGATAAGTCTTTACATATAAATTGTGCATCAAACAACGGTACTCGGTTGAGCGTCATTTATTGTACAGGAAATATTACATTCTTCAACCATCATTGATTTTTGGTTTTTATGTTGTATAATTGCAGATAAAATTTAAGTTTTGATGAACTTAAACAATTAACAAAAAAAAACAATTAAATTATGTAATAATAAAATCACGAAAATTAGATTCTAACTAAAATATAATTTTTTTCTAAACCGTTTTTATTTGATTATACGAATTAGTTTGTTGTTTCCTCTATTACAATTTAGTAGTAAACTACTGACAAAATAGTTTGCTAAGTTAAATTTGTCAATTATAACTTTCAATTAAAATATTAGTACACATATTAATTCCACAATAGTGCAAAGTCAAATAGAAACTTTTGGTAGTTGTATGTTCTGAAACGCAGATTTGTAAAACTTAAACTACTGAAAGACAAACTTTGAAATGTGTGGAATTTATTTTCAATTACTACTACATGTTTTAAATATTGTTCTTTTTAATCTTGACCAAATTTTCAGGACATACAATAAATTAATGAAGTATTGTTAAATTTGAGATCGGTAACAATGTGATTGTTTAGAAGTTACATATTTGGACTTTTTTACTTTTTATTTTAAATGAACAACTTTTGCAACTTATAAAATAACAATAAAAAATATAATGCATTCATCATATACTCGTGTCATTTAATTCTGACGTCAGTTTTAGATTTCAAGTCATGATTCTAATACTAATGACATGAAATTTTTCAATTCTGACAACTTAAATTAAACAAACTCAAACATTTTTGTACTTGGATACTCAACATGTTATAAATAACATAGGTGATATGGAACAAACAAAAAAAAATTTTGTCAACCCTGTCCAAATTTATGTTTTATGTAACGTCACTCTGGTTTTTAAAGTTTGAAAAATAAAAATTAGCAAAATCAGCCCTAATGATCATTAAAATTTTATGACGCAACTGGTAAATAAGAATTGGCTAAAGATCGGACGTCTTTACTAAGCAAAAGTAATGAACAAACTATTTATAAAATGATAATTTCAGATAAGTCTTAAAGCATTGGCGTTGAATAATATGGATTTAGAATTATTATTTGTTTTTATTTATTAAACAATTTTAATAGTACGAGAACCGGCTGCAAAATTAGTACGCTCATCGAGTATTTGCTAATAACTTAATTTTTATATACAGGGTGATTCATAACTATTGGGACATAGGCTAAGGGCGGATTATTTAAACCAAAATGTGACCATAAAACACAATATGCTTTAATAATATTGCCGTGGAAAAAGATACAAGGCGTTAGATAAAATTTTTTTTTTAATTTTGTTAATAATTTCACTGTATATTTATCAATTCTTATTAAAATTTACAGAGAAGCATAATTATCTGACAGTCCAAAACGTGCCCTTAATAAATAAAGTAATATTTGAAATCCCCTTCTGACACTACGAACTGTTCAACTGCGTTTTTCTCAGAAACAAATGAAATTATCGTATTTAAACAGGAGTACCAATATTGTGTAGAAATGATGTTTACACCATATTCTCTAATCAAAATCACTAAAAAGTTTTCTCAAAAGAAGTTACCAGTCGATTTCATCATCAGGAATCATTCACGTAGGGCCCCCTACAACAAATTGTAAAATAGTACATAAAATAATGTTCTTGGTCTAAAGTTATGCCTCTCTGCCAATTTTGATAAGAATTGATAAATTTACAGTAAGCTTATTAACAAAAAATGAAAAAAAAAATGTTTAATTTAACGCTCTGTATCTTTTTCCACTGCAATATTTTATTAAAGAATATTGTGTCCTATGGTCATATCTTAGCCTAAATAACCCGCCCTTAGCCTATGTCCCAATAGTTATAAATCACTCTGTACATATATGAATAGGAGAATATACATCTACTAGGGTGCCTATAAAAATGGGCCCGTACCGTAGAATTTTTAATTAAATTGTTATTAATTGATTTTTGCGAAAAAAATTCATTCAATTGTTTTTTAAAGAAAATATTCACTTAACAGAAATGTATGAAGAGAGGATAGCAATTGCTATACGATGCTTTCAAGCCATTGCGCACCTGTAATAATGATAATAATAATAATAATAATTTAATTGATTCGTTCTTCTTTGAGGAGGAGCACCAGAAAAAAAAATTCATTTACAAAACAAAAATAAAATTTTAAATTAAAAAGACATTTAATACGTATGTAAATAAATAAAAGTAAGAATATGTCTATACAAGGTGATTCATAAATGGTGACCAAAAATGAAACCCCATGTTCTTTGAACAATTTTAGAGAGAGTCTGTCTATAAAATTTTTCCTACAATTCAAAAGATACAGAGTGTTGAAGTTGAATTTAAAAAAATAAAATTTCCCTATTTTTTAAAAAGTAGCACAAATTTTGCTGAAACTTCGCATGTGTAGACTGTTATAGAAGGCGCGTATTCTACCATTACAATTGAATCGGCTAATCCACCAGTGGCGCGCGCACACACATGTCATTTGTTACCTTTTACGAAAAAACGGGTACGCCAATGATAATTTTGTTTCATTTTTCATTTCTTCAATCATAGTTTCATTCGTGGACAAAATGACTCTCTTGATAATTTTCTGTACGACACATATTTTTCGAGTTATCAATGAATCAGGTAAGTGTTTTAGAGCACAGTTCATGATTATTAGCCAGTCGCTGTTTGGTAGAAAATCCGGTTTATAGTAAGTTATTTGAATGATTTAGACAATGTTATGTTTGAAATAATAACACTATTCTGGACTTCCATTGTCTATATTTTTAATAGGATAAACACAACGTTTCGATTGCTATTGAATCTGCAATCGTCTTCAGGTGATGACTGCACTTGAAAAAGCAATATTTAAACCAAAGTTATGGCTCAGATATGTAGACAATACGTTCATAATTTGGAACCATAGCGACCGTCAGCTAAACCTTTTTCTACACCACCTGAACAACATCAAGCCATCAATCAAATTCACCATGGAGAAAGAAAGGGAATACTCATTACCATTCTTGGACGTCCTTGCAAAAAGAAACAATGAGGATATTGTGATATCAGTTTACAGAAAACCAACTCATACCGGCCAATATCTGAATTACGACTCCAATCACAGTGGAACAACAAAGAAATGGATTATTAAGTCTTTAGTCGATAGATCTCACAGACTATGTAATACAGAGGTAGGACTACAAGAAGAAATCAAGAACATCAGAAAAGACCTTATACAAAATGGTTACCCGAAACGAGTAATAGAAACTGTTCTACTACTCTCTAAGAACCAACCAGCCATGAACGAAGAGAAACCCAAAACACTACTCAGCATTCCATATGTCAAAGAATTATCTGAGAAAATAAAACGAATAGGAAAAAATTATGACATTAACACGGTATTCAGATCATCAAGAGCTATTGGTAGCATGATCTCCAAAACTAAACCAGACAACAGTCGTGACTCCAAGAATTGCATCTACGAAGTTCCATGTGAATGCGGCCAGTCATACGTAGGGGAAACTAAAAGACCCTTACATATAAGGTTGAAGAAACATAAAACCCATACGCAGAGAGGAGAGACTTTGAAATCCGGCATTGCCCAACACTCCTGGGAAAAACATCACAAAATGAAATGGTCGGAAGCAAGAATTATACACCGAGAAGAGCACTGGTATAAGAGAAAATTTAAAGAAGCAGCGTTTATCAAAAACAACAAGAATGTCTTTAATCAACCCAGCGTAGAGATTAACAATGTGTGGAAACCCTTAATTGGACGCCTGAATAATGTTAATCTACGGTAACGTCCGCCTTCATTATCTTTGTACATTTGATCGCTTCACTAACTTTGTATTAGTGTATAAGTTACAGTAGTCTTTAAGTTTGTTAGTATTCACCTGAGGACGATTGCAGATTCAATAGCTATCTAAACGTTGTGTTTATTCTATTAAAAAATATAGACAATAGAAGTCCAGAATAGTGTTATTAGTAAGTTATTTATTACAATAAATGTTCAAAAATGCCTCCAATGCCTGAATACACGCACGACATATTTGAATATTAAAAATTTATTATTCAATTATTCCATAACAGCCTACACATGCGAAGTTTCAGCAAAATATAAGTGCTACTTTTTCAAAAATTGTGAAATTTTATTTTTTTAAATTCAACTTCAACACCCTGTATCTTTTGAATTGTAGGAAAAATTTTAAAGACAGACTCTCTCTAAAATTGTTCAAAGAACATGGGGTTTCATTTTTGGTCACCATTTATGAATCACCCTGTATAAATATACCTAACTTAAACATTTGTTAATATGTTGCAAATACTAAGATACAATGATATTATATTCATATACGTATGTAAAAATTAGGTTTTTGGCAAATACTCGATGAGCGTACTAATTTTGCAGACGTATCTTAGACTATAGTATAATTATAAAAATGAATTCTAAATTATATTTTTGAGTTTTTTTGTCTTCATCTTTTACTGAGTTTGTAGAAATTGGTAGATTATTCTAGAACTGTATTCTATTTTCTGGTAAAATAGCCCGCAACTTAAGCAACAGATTTCTTTTTGAGGCCACTATAGTTTTGTTTAAGTATTCCCAACTTGAAACAACTTGTGGTCAAATAATTAAATTTTATATTAGGACCAGAAAACACAGTTTTATAATTGATTGTGCTTTCACCTGTGTAGCATGTAACTTGAAGCATATTCTGTAAGTATGATTTTGGTGGGTTGTTTTAAAGTTTATATTTGAAACTATAATCTTTCAAATTGTAGAAGTTTTCAATGTACATGGAAATCACGTTAACTTTTACAGAATTAGCTTCTTGAACACTCACTACAAAATCATTGAAACATAAACCACTTTTCTTTAAGGACATTTCCGGTGGTGGAATGAATTAGCAGGTGTACTCTGGTTCAAAGCACTACACAACTAAGATTAATTTGTAGAATATTTGAAGTGCCCTAAATTAGTGTGTGATTGTGTTTTGTGAAATTATGTTATACATTTTTTCTTAATTGTCTTGGAGGGTCTTGATGACCAGGTCCGAAAATCAAATTTGGTGATTCTCGGGAACAACATGTGTTGATTATTGTAAACCGCGTGCGCAACAACCCCCAAAATATTCTTAAGAAACCTGGTAGCTTACCAAAGCATTCATTCATTTTTGTAAACTTAAACAGTCTACTGCTATTGTATTTACATTCAGTATTTCTATTAAACAACAAAACAAAACAAAATATTTTTTATTAGCCTACGCAGAATAAAGTACAACAACATGTTGTGCTTGTTAACCATGGAGTACTGTAAAATACTGATCGATCACCTTCCAAACTTTATATTTGTAATAAAAACTCCTAAAAACACGACTCTTAGGTGCCGCACGAATGTATCAATTAAGGCAATTCATTAAACAAAAATCATGTTAATAAATAAAGTTAGAACAAAATGAGTTTTTCCATGAACTTAGAAAACAGACGTTTCTTCTCTACAAATAGTGAGGAAAATTGGTTTTACTGTAGCGAGACTATTGGGACCTACCTATTAAATATTACTTCTTTCATTAGGTTTTTTTGTGGTGAATGTCGTAAAAAAAATGTTGTGTCTAACACATGAGGAAAGCCTTTTTCCACTCTTACTCTCACTCGAGTTCGAATGGGAAAATGTGTTTTTATGTTGTAAAGACCAACAGTGATTGTTAGTATCCAACCCCCTATTTTCAGTTATTTTTGTCATACACTGAAGCGGTTTAGGACGTTTTAGCGCCATGTCGTTTTAACTTTGGGAAGCTTTAGCACAGGAATGTTTTGGTGATAAGAACAGTATAAGGTGTCTGTCCTCAGCTGTCTGTATTGCACATTGAATTATGTTGTCTAATATGACTTTGACAATTGTTTCATTAATATTGATATTAGATTCTAACTGTTCTTTGCTTTGTTGAACGCTTTTTTTAAATAAGGCAATTTTATGTTGTAACGCTTTATTCTATGCAAGCTTAATGATTCTCCTACATTTTTTGCTAACACTGATTGCAATTCTGAATTATTTGGGTAGGTCTGCATGGCAGATGATTTAACAGTTAAACTACTTACATGACAAAATAAATCACTACCGGAAAGAAGCTAGAAACTAAGAACAAAAACGATGATTACAGCTGAATTAAACAAAATAAATAGGTTAGGTTGCGATCATTTGACAGTCCTCTCTGTTGGCATAAGGAAACTGAGAACAAAATCTTGTGACCATGCTTAGTGAAAAGGTTCTATCTGACAACATTATTGTAGATAGAACTGTTTAATTAAGTTTTTGTAAGAAGGGACAGAAGTTGGTTCTATTGCAGAACGAACATATTAAATAAAGGTTTTTCTTAAATATCTATCTAAATAGGGCATTTTGACAAAACAAATATGTTGTAAAATCTTTAGTTAAACAGCCACATGCCCCCACCTCAAAACAATCAATTTTGTAGAGAATACTTTTCTTCTAAGTAAGGCAGCAGCAGTACGTAAACATGATAACAAGAAAATCACTAGTCATATTTTAATGAAATTTGATGTATAGGTCTTAATACTCAAAAGGATAATTAACCTACAGCACTTTTGGTTTATGTAGAATATTTTCAAAATTATTACTTATTCACATTTATCTGCAAATAAAAGTTATTGTTTTTAACTTTTGTTAAAACAATTTTTTGGCCCAATGCTTAATTACATTGTAATTAACGAATTACGCTGATCTAACGTGGTCTTTATTATTGAAGATGTTTGAAAAGTTGTTATTATCTATAAATTTTATTTGACCTTTATTTTCTAGTGTAAATACGAGGATGTATTGATATCTAGTTAGCCTAGACCAGTTCCTTGCATAAACAAAATATTGCGTTACCATAGCAACGAACAATAACTTATTAGAAGTGTCAGTGTAAAGTTTGACGTCAAAAAAGTAAACCAGAGTCACGCAATAAATTAAATGGAAAAAGATGTCCACCGAAATTGTGAAAATCGAAGAATTGGAGTATCGAGCCATCATCAAGTACCTGTATTTAAAAGGGTTAAGAGGTAAGCAGATTTACGAAGATATGCTTAATACCCTTGGTGATCAATGTCCTTCGTATGCGACCGTCAAACATTGGAATGCAAGCTTCAAAAGAGGTAAATTTTCCATTGAAGATGATGACCGATCGGGAAGGCCAGTTTCTGTGTCAGTCCCCGAAAATATCGATGCAGTTCATGACATGATTTTATCAGACCGTCGAATTGGGCTAAAACGGATATCTGAAGCACTGAATATTTCATACAAACGCGTTCATCATATGGTTCACGTCAATTTGGACATGAGAAAAATTGCTGCAAAATGGATCCCCAAATGTTTGAATGTTGACCTAAGAAGGGATAGAAGCATCGCGTTCAATCTGTGCTCGATTTGAAAACGATGTAGACTTCTTAAACCGAATTGTTACTATGGATGAGACTTGGGTACATTTCTACGATCCAGAAACAAAGCAACAATCGATGGAATGGCGACACTCTGGTTCTCCAAGACCTAAGGAGTTTCGTGTCCAAAAATCTGCTGGAAAAGTTCTTGCTTCAGTTTTTGGGATTGCCATGGAGTAATCATGATTGATTTTTTGGATAAGGGTAGAACAATAACTGGAGATTACTATTCGACATTACTGACCACTCTACGGGAAAATATTAAAGAGAAAAGACGCGGAAAGCTATCCAAAGGTGTTTTGTTTTTGCAGGACAACGCCCCTGCACACAAATCTCATGTTGCCATGCAAAAAATTCGTGATTTAGGGTTTGAATTACTAGAACACCCCCTTATTCACCCGATTTGGCTCCGTCCGACTATCACCTCTTTCCTCAACTGAAAAAAAGTTTAAAAGGTCGTACATTTTCTTCCAACAAGGAGGTAATAGAAGCTGTGGAGGTCTGGTTTGCAGAGCAAGAAAAAACATTTTTTTTAAAGGTCTAGAGACGTTGCAGGTTCACTGTAATAAATGTATCCAATTAAGAGGAGAATATGTTGAGTAATAAAATATTTTGACGTTGAAATTTTGTTTGGTTCTATAGTAAGCTAAGAATTTTTCAATATATCCTCGTACAATCTTAAAACGTTTTCAAGGTTGCTTGTGCACTACATTCTGGAACAGTAGGTACGTTGCGACCATTTTCCCCACCGTCTTGGACGTTTATTTTATTTTTCGAATAGAATGTTTTATGTCGCTGTATACTATCTATATGCTTTACAAGTTAAGCTTAAGACGATGAGGAGTTCTGCGCGAAACATTTGTTATAAAATTTGAAAAAGCACTTACTTAAGGAGAAGGTTAACCTAATCAAAGTCATATTCAACAAAAAAAGGACAATAATTAACCTTAACCACGTATTACACACAGTAATTATCTTATCTACGGTTATTTACGGTTCAATTCATTTGCCATGTAAACTGTATTATACCAAATTAGTTCATTTTATTTATTTAACATTGTATCATTAGTAAGAATTTACAACTGTACATTCTAATATTAAATACCAGGAACTACGAAAGATATTATTATTTCTTTAGTATCTTCTCAATTGAATTCGCTCCAATTTCGTGACCTAATTTAGGAGTTTTCGCTTCAGCGTTTTTAAATGTTAGTTACTGTTCTTAACGATTTATTAGATTAACAATTCTTTCCATTCTCTAATATTTTCGCACTGTAATGCATTTTCGCAAAATTTTGTTATTTTCAGAACTGAAACAAAATTATCCAAATCGTACCACTCCCAACATATAACGCGCTGTAACGATGTACCTACTTTTAATTTTAGCTTTTAATGTACCTAATTAATAAATTGTAGATTATAATTTATTGAGAATTTAAAGTAATGATTAAAATTATTTATTGATTGGGAAATACAGACTGTCCTGGATAAGAATACGGGGATCTTGTAAACTATAAGAGATAGGGAGATGGTTGAATTAATTAAAATAATTGCCCTTTTGTGTGCTCTGCAAAACCATTATTCAAATTTGAAAAATTCCAAATGAATCCGAAAGTATTAGAAAAAAGTTCGATTTTTCACAATTTTTGATTGTTTTATGGGTTTATTTTAGACGGTATGGTAAAATAAATCTAACATTCTCATTGCCACATTTTCTCCTCTTAAAGATAGTGTCTTTAAATTTTCGATCCAACGTTTGGTTTCTTCGAAGCCATTATCAACTAGGTTTTTTTTAGTTTTATTTTACCCTTAGTAGTTTTTTTTATGATTTTTTGGACGTTTACTCTAAAAACTCCCATTCTCCGCTTTTTATGATAATAAATATGAAATTATTTTTTATGTACAAATTTTCCATCTTTATTGTACTTATACCGGGTTCTTCTTTCTTAGTTACACATTTACCCTATGTGTACTTTTAAATGAAAAAAAAATCAAATCATTGGTGCAATATAGGCAACCAGTTATACCACCACGTTATACTTGCACAAATCTGCACAAGTTGGGTTAGAATTATTTGTTGTTTTTTATCCAGAACTAATTGCTTTATGAATTATTAACGCAAATCACCAACAAACAATAATTTATTAACGCAAACAAATAACTAATAAAAACAAGGTTAGTAAATTAACATTTTATTAATAAACTTTAACAATATTTAGTAGGTATTCATTGCTTTAATGACCTAATAACTCCTCAAAATGTCTACCTTGCCTTTCGAGACAATAAGCTATGCGGTCTTGAAAACAACGTAAAGAATTTTGAACAAATTGTGGATTTATTTTATTACATGCAGTGCGTATACGATCTTTTAATTTGTTTAAGTTTTGAATAGGTGCATTATTATAAACTTTGCCTTTTAGGTTACCCCATTAAAAAAAATTATTAGGAGCCAAGTCTGCTGATCGGGGTGGCTACAAAATAAGACCAAATCTTCCAATCCAGCGTCTTTAAAAGTGTCATTTAAAAAGTTTCTTATTATATTCGTCAAATGTGCCGGAGCACCATCCTTTTGCCACCAGGGTTCAATAATATTAAGTCTTTCAATTGCTGAAATTATGTACCCTCGCAATAAACCCAAAAATTTTACAGTTGTTAAATTTCCATCAATAAAAAATGGGCCAATAAGAGAGTTATTTACGCATCCTAACCAACCATTAACCTTTTGGGGGTACTCTGTTCAAGTTAAGTTTTGAATATGAGGATTGGTACAGGACCAGTATCTGGATTAATAAAAGAGACATTTGTGATTTTTTTATGGAAAAATAAAGGATTAGTACAAACCAGAAGTTCTGAGAGTTGACCTCCCTATTGATAGTAAAGATAGTTTCTTCAGTAAATATTATTTTACTTAACATTTCTTCATTTTCGTTCAACGAATTGAACATTGTTTTACAAAAGTCGGTACGCTTTTATTTTATTTTCCTCGGTAAGTTTTAATGATTTGAGATTGTATAGGGTTTATACTTAAATTCTTTTAGGGTTCTGTATACCGAGTTATACAATATTTCAAAGTGTATAAAGTGATTCTGTAGGCCGTTCCTCAACATAACAGAGAATATTTATTTTCATTTCTTCGATTAGAATATGATTGGTTTTGCTTCGTTTTCTATGACCAGTTATAACACAACCATCTCTTTTAAATTCGTTAAAAATATTGAGAATGGTTTTCGCCCAAGGTATAGGCCTTTCAGGGTAGTGGACTGAAAACATGTCCCGAACGTTTCTCAAGCTACGATTTTGTTGGTACCACATAAGCATTGTCACTTTTTCTTTATTATTATACTTGTTCATTATGTATTCTTTAGTAATTATTAATAAAAACTCAATATCAAAAAAACAAGTTGACATAAAATGATTGTAATATTGACCTTTGCATACTTGATTTTTTTAATTTTAATTTTTTTTATCAGGTTACCTAAGATATGCACAATGCTTTGACATTTTTTCTTTTATAATTACACATAGAACATAGAATGTGTAATTGAAAAAGAAGGACCCGGTATATACCACCGGTTAATAATTTCATTGATAAACACTATGTAAAATTTCTGTTGCTTTTGTTTCTATTGGTATTCGTACTTTTATTCATTAATATTTTGAAAAGTCTTACAATAAATTTCATTTTTAAAGAAATATCTAAAAGAGGTCTAATGCCCATATTGTTGGAACCACATATTATGGATTATATGCAGTAATTTCGATTTATGGGTTTTTTTCAAGGCAGTTTTAATGTCATTAGTATAACTTATAATAATACAGTAAGGATTTAATCCCTACATTATGTTCTTTAATTAGACAAGTGTTAAGCTTGTTGCTAGTATCGTTGATTATTCTCACAATTAAGTTTGTGTAATCTCTAGACATCTAAAGGTTCATACGACCATCAAAGTCTTATTAAACAGACCACAAAACAAAACTAGATGCTTCAATTTAAATGTTTGTAATATATCCTGTCCAATGCCGATAAACTTTTTTTATAAAATCTCCGACATCGTGTGTTATTCTAAAGCACAGAAAACAAAACACACATTTTGATTCACATTTGTTACAACGTACATTATTGACTAAAACTGTACCTGAGAACTCAAAGGTAAAAGTATTTATGCACGAATTAGTTTGTCATAAACGTCATTTTATAGTCCATGGACTTCTTTATTCCGATGGGCTAATAATGAAACGTCAAAAATCACAATATTTAATTGAAATTAATTTAAACACTCGCAAAATGAAGAATTTCATTAGAAGTTAAACATTGTATTTTATTGAAAAATTATTTTGGCTAAATTATGACAACAATTTCGAGGTACTCGACTGTAAAACACACTTCCTTCCAGTCAATACTTTGTCAACTAACCTAATTCTATTTAATACAGAATCTGCTGTATACTGTTCCAGCAACCGACGTTGAGTTCCAGCCTAATAATTGTTTGATCCCAGCAGTCATTCCTTCTCCGGCATTCGCCGAGGAGCGACGAAATGAGTGTTCAGTATATAGTAATTTATGATAAATTGCAATTTTTTCGAAATTTTACCAAAAATATTTTTGGCGGCCACATGTATGGTACATTTCCCATTTCTGTAAGACAAGAAGAAACGGCATATATCCATATTCATCGAAAAAACTTGGAGATATAAGGCTGAAGACTACACTGAACATTCTATTTTTTTTTTGGTTTCAGTATCTCGTAAAGTCACCAGCATTGAAGAAGCCGGCCTGGATATCATCAACTTCTAGCTGAACAAGCTCTTGTTCCCGACATGCTCCAAGCTATCCCGAATATTAAAGCCACCTGTTTGAAAAAAAACACTTGTATATTAAAATAAATTCGTTTATATTTATTCATTAAACGTATAAATATATCTAGAGCTTGGTTTAGACTTTTCGGGTTTGAAAACTTCGGATTTTCTCTTTAAAAATCCAAATAAGCTTGAGTAACTGCTTATACCTATCAGTGTTGTAATTGGCTTTGATAGTGGCTTTAAGCATGCGATAGTAAGACCACAAAGAAGGTTTACTTTCTTTTAGATAGATACCAAAAATAAAAACTTCATTACATCTCTAATATATAAATAACTATTATTTTGACTTTTTGACATAACAAAATAACGGAATTTATTTTGGTGGCCTAGGTATAAGAAAATTCATAATCGTACAACCCGCAAAACTCCTAAAACTCAGTTGATCAGCCACACAATAATTACTAAATACCGCTAACTTGAGGTACGTACCCTGGTGGAATAACGATTTTCTAGATGGGGGATGAAGATGTTAAATCGGTTCACCTCTTGTTGAAGTTTAGCCGCTCCTGGTGTGATATCGCAGTGTCATCCGCAAACCTAGTTAGTTCTACGTATGACAGTTTACTGGAACCGTACTTGATACTTTTTAGTTTTTCTTTATTTGCAGCGTGGTGGCCCAATTTTGTAAATGAGGTGGCTAATCGCGTGTATTTGTCAGTTTTCGGGTACAAGTTTGTCAGTGTTGAATGGCAATTCAAGCAGGTCTATCCAATATAAATTCTTACATAAAAATATTCAAATTTGTAAGTGTTAGAGGTGTCGCCATTTTATGCGAAGTTGCCTTGTACTACATTCAAGAAATAAAAATAATTTGTAGAAATCTGTAGTTATGTTGCGATGCAATATGGATAAATTCTCACTTTTTGTTAATATTTTTCCTTCTTTCACAGTTATGCCAATGGGACCGTCAATTTTAGATGGGATATAACAAGGATTCTAAACCCTTCTTATTCAAAATGGTTTTCGGTAGACTATTACCGTTGCAATTTTGCCATGGTTTCCAAACTAAAAATTTTAACACCCTTTTTTCACTTTTTTTGATAAATTAGAGTTAGTACGTTATCACAAAACAAAAAAAAATTCGTTTGATGACCTGCCGGCCGTTCGTCCGTTAACAAGATATCCTGGAAAACCGCCATACAGATATTTATAAAACTTTGCATGTCGTTCTTATTTATAATAGTGCATATTTGATTAGATTTTGGGCATAATCTAACATGCCAAAATGGTCGTTAACCTAAATAGATTTGGAAATTTCTGTAATATTTTCAAAATAATTATTTAGACATTTAGGATGAATAAATTTTGACTTATAACGTTAGACCTTAAGGTCATAGGTCAAAATGATGTATACAAAAAATGTTTGTCTTATGAAAACAAAAAATTTATTTTGAAGTTTGGGGAGAGAGGGTGTGGCCAGCCTCCCAGGGGGTTAAGTTAGAGTTTCAAAACCCTCCTTAAAATTCTCTATCGAATGGTGTATTTAGTTTTTTTTTTTGAATAATTTTTTGATAAACTGTTTATCATCTCCTCCGAGGTGTTTCAAAAAAAAATGTAAAAATCCAAATGAGGTTTCTCAGTGCACTCTGCATGGAAAACGTTACGTTTTCAGAAAGGTAATATTGGTAGTAAGCACTATATAAAAAAAATGTGATAAAGTAAGTCACCTTTTTAATAAATGGGATTGATTGTTATTGATATTTGCTTTTCTTTAATTCCGTAAAATCTAATTTGGGCTTTTCCACGATCACAACCTAAAGCTACATAAGAAATAATTGAAAAATAATTTTTTCGCACCACCACACGTAATTTTTACGTAAATAAATGTTTGAATAAACTAATGCCTTTTTGATTATTTTTTTTATCATCAAATATCGATTCATAATTCTCATTTTACCGTTTTCCTCTAATTACCAACATTCTACAATATTCTACTAATAGCCTGAGGAGAAATTTCTTTTCTGATAACAATTGTGATTTGAACACAACATTTGCAACTTTAAAACGTAATGGAAAAAAAGACGAAAATGATTGATGTATTGTTGGATGCTTTTTATCGAAGGACATTTAATATGTTACTGTTTGTACATCTTTTAGAAAACATCGATGATGTTTCTACTGGTCTAACCTGAGATATAAAATAATCTGCAACAATTTATAGTTTCTCGCAAGTGGATTACTCAATTTGCTGGGCTATGACAATGTCAGTTATTTTGTGAAAAGATGCATTAGTTTTTGAACGGCAAATAACTGAGGTGTCTAAAGGTGTAATTTGTGCTTATTAAAAAATAAAAATGATAACCCTCATACCACTTGAGTTTTTTTTTATAGAAAATACTTTGCAGGTATTGTGTTGGAAAATAAATATACCCTCATCATGGCCCTTTATGGTATTTAACTTTCACTAATCTTTACGTTAAACCGACCCTTATAAATTAATCCAGAAGGTTCTCTCGGCCGCATTTCATACTTTTTCCCTTTGTATTCAAAACATTCAAAATTCCAAACAACTTCCACAAAGATTTATTTGAAGACTAACATTGAATGTTTAAAGTTAAAATGAAAGAAAATAACCAATTACAATAAAATTAGAATTGAATTCTTACTCCCTGGGAAACTATGTAATGTTCTATTATCATACTCTTACAAATGGATTATTCATTTAGAAGTATTTTTTTAAATTAAAAAAAATCAATAAAAACAATTTTATTTTTTAATATTTATTATCATACAAAAGAACAATTCTTTACAATTATTTCTTAACGATATTGTTTTCAAATGTTGGCCGTAACTACGGTTAACATTGTTCAATTTTCAATGACACAACAATACAACATAACAATACTTTACAGTTTACATAGCTCCAAAGGAAATAGTCAGGGGGTGTTATGCCACATGATCTAGCCGGCCAATTCACTGGTCTAAAGCGTGAAATGATCTGTTCACCGAATTGTTCTCGCAGTAAAGCTATGGTTTCACAGGTTGTATAAACCAAATTTCGTCGAGATCACGGGCTTTAATTTTAGGTATCAAATAGTCTGTTATCATGGCGCGATAATGATCACCATTTACAGTAACGTTTCGGTCGGCCTCTGTTTTAAAGAAATATGGACCGATTTTTCTACAGGCTGTAGGCGCTGTGCCGAACTAAGTCTTTCAATTATGAAATCTCAAACACTAATGAGGAAGAATGCCACTTTAGTTGACCCGACGCATGCCCGATTTGCATTAAAGTGTTCTATTAAACTGTTTTGAGTAGTAACTACCAAAACGTATGGATTCTGGTTCTAAAACTCAACGTCTGTTTTAAAAGCATGCATCTCATTTGTAGTGCAGTTAACCGAAATTGAATGCCAAAATTAGCAACATTGGAAACACGCCAAACAACATTTATACAAGGTTGATACCACTTCTAAGAAGTATTTTTTATTACGGAATCTTCTTGTTTGAACAAGATATTTGCCATACTTCTGCAAAATTTGTAGTAGGAAAGTCACATCCGCATTCTTAAGTAATAGAAAAACGCATATAGTTTTTATACTGTTGATATTTGAGCAATTATTGTACAACTAATCATATCATAAAAAACTATGTGAATGAGAACCATATGATATCTATATATGTTAAATAAAAGAGATTTCTAAAACCACAATCTCGGCATTCTCAAAGCACTGTAGTTAAAAGAAAACTATAAACCAAGAACTTAACTCTACAAGTCAGATGGAGATAAGCACCAAACTTTTAGTACATTTTAAACGCGAAATTCAATCTAATTAATCAACAAAAGCTCAACTGCAAAAAAACAAGTATACGAGTACGAGTGTGCAAAGTAAAGCTTTTACGTACGAGATGGGGAGTTTAAAACACGAGTAACAGGCGACTGTATTAATCGCAAAGAGTCAAGAAAAATCACTGAATTAATACAGTTATATTTAATTTACATTGAACTTTTACACACGATTTTATTTGTTATTTACGGCGCGATTGATTTAAAGTAGCACTTCATACACAATTATGTATTTATTAATACGCTCGTTATATGATAGACGTAAATGAAATAATTTTTTCAAACTATATTAAAACATACAAGCATAAGCGCAAAAATCGACAAACATCACTATCAAAAATTTGATTTAATTTTCGAAATTTGATTTTTTCCGAAATGTAGTAAAAACTGTTACTTCAATTTTGATAAAACTTCTTATTTGTAGTTCAAACTAAATTGAATAGAAAGGCAAAATATATATACCGTGTGTCTCTGGCAAGACGCAACATAGGAATTTCACTATAGAAAGAAATTGAATTGATCCACTAAGGCTATGAAATTTTCGTATTGACGTATACGTTACAATAAATTGTTATTGCGTGTTCCTTATTGTAATATTCTCTAATTTAATTTGTTTAATTTTTGAAATATAGTGTGTATACAATCCCTGAGAAAGTTCAAATGGTTAAGGGGGGTATACAGTGGTGAAAGCTATACAAACACTTCTGCTGTTTGTTGCACTTTTTTGGATCGGCAGAGAAACGGCAGTGTACACAAGAGTCCGAAGCAGGTACAACACAACCGGAAGATGGACAACAATGAAGAAATCAATGTACTCGGTGCTGTGCAACTTAACCCTAATATAAGTATCGACTGTGGTGTAAATAGGTGCCGAGTTCATAAAATTTTAAAAAGCATAAACCGATGCTGACAAAAGGCAAGAATTTTGTAAAACATTAATGGAGATACGCAATAATGATATGAATTTCGTTAAGAATGTTTGCTTCACCGATGAATGTTCGTTTAATCTCAATGTAGTTTGCGGTATCAGCATGATGGGTGTCCAGCACATAATGCGAATCAAATAAAACAACTTTTAAATTAAGCACTTCCTAGAACCTGTATTGGAAGAGGTGAGGAAGTTACTTGTCTACCAAAATCACTAGGCTTGTCCCCCAACGACTTCATTTTATGGCTTTACATATCTTCGAAGGTTTATACCGACAGAACCCACGACACAATTGAGTCTTTAAAAGATAAAATTGTGAAAGTTTGCTTCAATATACCAGCAAATATGATTTCAAATGTGCAACAAAACTTCTATTTGGGGCACTGTTTAGCAGTAAATGGACAGCATTTTAACCAGTTGCTATAAGCCAAGCACTTCGCATGTAATACCTATTAGCTTTCAGTTCTGTATATCCATAAACAAATCGGTCCTTTTCAGGACCACTAACACATTTATAGAAAAGAATTTTTAATACGATGTAATTAAAACTTAAAACGATAATCACTTTTAATAAAAAACCGTATTTGAAATTGCAACATTTCTTAAAATTGTTCTTGGATGGTTTTAAAATAATAATCTTGTTATCTTGTTTGTTGACTCCTGGATTCTAGTAAAACCTGAAATAGAAAGTCAAAAGAGAAATATATCTTAATATAGATTTCTTAAAGTGGAGGGAAGAAATAGAGTCACTACCCTTGATTCAATGTGCCGACGTTTCGCCCGACCGACGTAACAGTCTGTAACTGTAATTTTGGAAGATAAAATTAATTTAATCAAAAGAGAAATAGCAAATTAAATAATTTAAAACACAAACCTTTACGCTCTCATTATTCATAACATTAAAAACCTTAATCGGACATTTTCTAAAAATCTTCATTGATCCCATCAGTTTGAAACTGTTTACGATCAAGAAGCTAAAGATGTATAACACCTCTAATTCTGGGTTATACTTTACTTCGCTGATTCCTAATAAAGTCCTTAGACCACCAACTTCTGTTTATCGGTAGAGACCTATGGTAGAGGCAAACAACTCGATGCATACTAATCGAAATATCTGTAATATCTATAATAACAACTGTATTGAGTTAAAATAAACTTTTAGCTTTAGAATACCTGCATATTCTTGCAAGATGCAAATATTATGTCTAATAGTTTACACGCAGGTCTACAATACAAGAAAACAAACGACTCATGTAACCTCAAATTCAATACGAACAGGTTTTATGCAAAAGTATTTCATTATGCTTGCTTCAATAGCTATTTTAAAATATGAAAGCAACTGAACATTGATTAGAGTTTTTGTAAAATCACAAAATACTAAACACTTATTTTTTACAAACTTAAAGAATAATATTTACATTTGAAGGAAGATTAGACATTCTACACTTGTTCTCTCTTTCTAACTTCAACAAAATGCCATAACGTATAGGGTATACTACAATCCAAAATTTTCATAGTAGATCAAATGAAATTTTGTCTATAGTACAAATCCTATGTTGCGTCTTGCCAAAGACATACAGTATATGTAACAAAAGTTGCTGTAAGGAAAAAAATTCTAATTACTTTTTGTTTAAAAAGTCCGAAAATTTGAATAGATTTGAAAAATAATAAACAAAACGACTATCTAAAATAGTAAATTTTTGGTTTTTTAAAATATTTTCATATTCACTTTATTTGTAATCAAATTATTTTTAAATTATCTTAAGTATACTCAATTTTATTACAACAAATGTAGTCTGACAAAGTTGTTTTTATTTAAACGTATCGGTTGCAATGTTCAACAATATGATGCATCACTTATTTGTTTTTATGATGAATATTCTTTGAAATGTTTTTTTTTTAATTCAACTTAGCCTTTTGTCTAAGACTTCTCAAAACTCTTCAATTTTTATTTAAAGTTTTTTAAGAGTTTTCGATTAGTTCTAAACATTCTGTTGAAAGAAGTTTTCGAGCTTTTTAAACTGATTAAGAGTTATCGACGAGCTAAATTACAATCAACTAAATTATAACTTCAAAATATTATTACAGTGTTACACAGTTTTGTTAAGGTTTACATTTAAAGATTATCTAATTAACATACATAACGTAAGATTTCAAATGCAAATACTGACAACTTCCTCCGTATAAGTGCGTTGAAACTACATATATGTGAATAATGACTGTTTGGACACCCTAAACATAAGTGTTTTACACAAATACTAATTTATTACACAAACATAATAAAAATTAGCTGAAGCATTGAATATATAGCTGAAGTTAGTGAAACAACTTCTCTCCTATAAGGAAATATTAAATATCTTGTTGTTACAAAAAGCATTATTCTAAAGATTAATAGAAACAATCAAATATTTATAATAAAACAAATAAAAATTAGAAAATGGCTATTTAGTTGACTATACAATTGATTTTTCTTCTTGTTTCAGAATCTTAAGAATCAGATAATGACAACAAACGTTTGGGTGTTGCAGGTAAATTTTTCTGATTTATTGACGTAATCCATAATTGTAAAGACTTTCATTAAATCATTGTAGGAATGGAATGATTACAAGCTCAAATGGAATCCTGATGATTACGGAGGGGTTGAGACTTTACACGTGCCCTCTGAACATATCTGGCTGCCAGACATCGTCCTTTATAATAAGTGAGAATAATTGCTTTGCGTTATTATTCATAATAAGATTTCGATCGATTATTTCTAGCGCCGACGGTAATTACGAAGTAACTATTATGACAAAAGCTATTCTGCATCACACTGGAAAAGTTGTCTGGAAACCTCCTGCTATTTATAAAAGTTTTTGCGAAATCGATGTCGAATACTTTCCTTTTGACGAACAAACGTGTTTTATGAAATTTGGATCGTGGACGTACGATGGTTATATGGTAGGTTGATATTTTTTTAAACATTTTTATTCCAAATATTTTTTTGCAGGTTGATCTCCGACATCTTTCACAGGGTCAAGATTCTGACAACATTGATGTTGGCATAGACCTTCAAGATTATTACATATCAG